>CM076575.1:1326117818-1326483929 GCA_034641835.2 Pinus albicaulis | reverse complement strand
GTATTCCCCAGTGGAGTCGCCAGAAATGTTAGCTCCCTGTAATTAGCAAGATTGGCAAAGTCCAATCTCAGGGAGAAACATCGTTTCAACCAACTTTGGGATTCTAGGATCTAGCCCTCCTGAATCCGGAGAGGGATCTCTCCAATAAGTGCAAAGATGGATTTGTCTTTGAAGTTTTGGGTAATGATATTAGGCTAGTTATGAAGGCCAAGGGTTTTGTTTGTTTTTGGATGATTGAGCATGATTATTATTTTGAGGAGAAAGTTCCAAGTGCAAAAATTTTCAAAGGTGCGAAGTTTCAAGTGAATAGAACAGCTATGGCTAAAAAGATAGATATAACGTTGGTTTTTGGTCCATTGGGCTACGGAGTCATAACAGGGCTTTAATTGAGCAACAACATCAAGAGTGATCCAAGGGGCCAGTCATCTATATCACAAGATTATTGAGATTAAAATGATGGAATGGAAATAGTAAAGTGTTGGAGGGGTGGAAACTGATAATAATTTCACAAAGGATTTATAGTCAGTCCAAACAAGAAAAGCCTTTTAAGTAATTTTTTAAAACCAACCAAGAACAGGGCTAACCATAGACTTCTTGGGAAAGTTGTATTAAAGCAGCTTAATTGACTAACAATCCAATAATCCACATAATTACCTTCAGAAAGTGTGAAAACATATAATAGAAGACAAAGTGTAACTTAAGATCAGATAAAGTGCTTTTAAACCTAGTCTGCTTTTAGTCAACACCAGGGGAAACTTTTAGAATCTCCTTTTGGAGAATAGAAGCTAGAAATAGGGAAAACCATCACTTTCTAGTCTAACTTTAATAAGCAAATAAGGAAAATAAATTTCAAGAACAATGTTTAAAGAAAACAGTAGGACGAGGGAACTCCAACATTCCTAACTGCTTAAACTGTATTAAATCATTCTTAAATAAACAAATTGGAGGAAAACATTGAGATAAAGCTTTTCAGTCAGAGAAGGTTACTGATATATAGTAGCTCCTAACTCTATAAATGTTGTTCTTTATCAAAGAATAGTGAACAATATGACATACATAGAAGGAAAACAATAACAAAGAGAGGAGCACTTCACCAATGATATAGACCAGGATTCCAAGAAACAACTTTTTATTGATGTCAAACCAGTTACAGTCTTCAAGTCCAATGTTTCAGTTCAGCAATCATCTTCACTATTCAGCCTAACTAATCTATCACAAGCAGAGCTCCAAGGGCCAGTGAACACTATTTACAATCATAAGTTTAAGCTCAAATGTATTTCAAAGTTCTACAACCAACAACTTCTCATCTTCTACAGAAGTATTTATAGAAGGATGAGGAGGTGAGATCTGATAAAAGATCTCTCAGGACAATTAATACAGATTCAAGACTTCTCGGCCTTTTGAGGGGCTCGATGGAGAATTTTACAGGTGGATTGTTGTATTAATTGTTTTAAAATTATGAATAAAACTCGGTGGGAGATTTTATTTGACTTCGAGGCTCTACGTAATGTTTGGAGTAACTCTGCAGATATTTCTGCATTTATTTCCTTGCAGAAGTAACTCTCTGGCTGCACTGAGGCGAAATATCAGATTTCGAATAATAACTTTGGCCTCTATCTTGAATGTTTTAAGGCACAGGTGGCACTTATTGTAGCTGAGGAATCAATCCGCCTCAAATGTGGCACTTATGATGTTCCTTTAATTGTGTTTTAATTCAATGGATTAGGCTTTTGATAATCAATATTAGCCAAAATCCATGAAACTGTGGAATTAATCTTCAATCTTCAGTTCTGATGTGCTATGTCTTCAAAAACTGATACTCTTTTGAATGTGATTTAAATCATAGTGTCTTGTCGATGTGCAGGCCGCACAGGTCTCTTCACGGCATCAATGCTCATAGAGCATCGACGAAACATAGATCTTGAACCTTGCGAACGACTTCTTTTGATGAATCAAAGGCATAGGAAACGTCTTTCCCGGCCTCTGAATTTTCTTTTGTTATAATGAAAAACCATTCATCCCTGCAAATATATACAAAAATATTAGAAAATCCTGCGTTTTTAGGTTTAACTGCTTCAGAAGGCGAGTAAGGAGCGTAGCCGTTGGATGAAAACATCCAACGGTGGAGATTTATTTCGGAAAAGGTCAAAGAAGAGCGGGGGAATGAATGATAGGGGGTGATTTTGGACCGTCCGATCTGGACATATGGACAGTCCAGATCTAATCGAAGGATCGCAATCGGGGGATCGCAAGAAAATACACCGATCGAAAGTTGCGATGCGATGTGGCGCAGACCATCGATCTTAAGATTAGATCAACGGTGGAGAATGAATCGAAAGTATGTCAATCAGAGGAAGAAATATAACGCAGCGATTGAGAAATGTGATGCGATTGAGAAGAGCGATACGATTGAGCACTGGTCATTTGATCGGTTCATGATCAACGGCGGGGATTAGTTTTGAAACGAACCAGCGGGAAAACCCTTATAATATATAAAATCCCAAGTTTAAATAAAACAAAGGTTTTTATGGATCGGGGCGAGATATTAATATATGAAATGGCCAGTGCCCGATTGCAGGGCCGTTGGATATATGAAATATAATGGGCCCGGGGCTTTATATAACAAGGGCCAATCGCAATCGGAGCTTCGAGCCCGGGCTTTTCAATCAACCCATTGGAATATTGCGATGCGATTGGCGCCTGGGATCTTTTAACACTTGGTCCCGGGTGAAATTCATATGTAGTAGAGAGGCGGGGGGGAGTTTATATATATATAAGAACCAATCGCATCGAAAATTTTGATGCAGGTCTTTCAATCAACCCATTTGAAATTCCCCGATGTGATTGTGCGATCGAGCCTTTTTGATCTAACCATTTCATATTAACACGTGACTTTAGTTCTTTAGACCAAAACTTTGGAAAAATGGGTTTTTGTTTTTTACAAAGGAAAAAATGGATCGGGATGGTTTATTCAATGGTTTTTTAGGCGTCGAAGGCGGGTCCATGGGTTATATTTGAAAATAATATGATCAAGGGTTTTTAAATACAAAGGCTAATCGGCATCAGAGTTTATACGTAACACAAAACTCACGTACCATCGAAAGTTTCCGATGCGATAAGTGCTCGGGACTATAACTCTTGGTTTTTTGCACAGGAAGCATGAGGTCCAGAGTTTATAATAAAGGGGGTTGATCGCATCGGGGTCTTTATAATACAAGGCTTTAATTGCATTGGAACTTAGGAACATGGCAAAGAATTGCACATTTGAAAATTTCTGATGCGATAACACCGAACAGGATTAGCGTTGAGGTTCCAGGGTGTGGTCATGTGGGGGAAGTGGTTTAGGACTTTAGCCCAAGGGGGCTTAAGAATTTATGTAAAAACAGGTATTTTTCATGAAAATTTTCAAGGTTTTTAATGGATTTGGGGGTTTTGGTATGGTTAAAGAGTGAGTCTTTAACCTTGTAAAATTGATTTTCATGAATGGAAGACGAGGAATCATGAAAACAAAGGAGTTTTTATGGGGAAAAATGGGAGAAATTGAAGGTTATTTTTGAGTGGGAGAAGGGGGAAAATGATGGTTTTTTAGCAGTTTCTTCTCATGAAATCAGCATAATTTCTAAGTATCAAATGGGAACAACAATGAAGATTTTGGAAGAGGCATGAGGCCTTCAAGAGTCTTCAAGAGCCAACAATTTTTAGTGATAAAATTTGTTCCTTGAAGGCTCCAAAAAGTCTTAGCCACCTTTTTCTATAAAAAATATTATAGGTGGTTGACAGGTCCAACAAAGTTCAGTACCCACCATTCGAAAGGTTCCACCACCAATTGTGTTTGTAGTGGCATTTCATCATCTTGGAATGGGAAAACCATTCTTTGGAAACTATCATAGGCTTGGACATATTTCTTAGCATCTTTGGACATTGTATGCCATTAATAACCCATTTTCAATAATTTGTGACCCGCTCTGTGATCTGCAAAATGGCCACCACATGGTTCATCATGACATGCCCGTAGAATGTCATAGATCTCATCTTCTCAGATGCAATTTTGTATATGCATATGAGCTCCTATATGAAAAATATATCCACCAATATAGGAGAATCTAGCACTGCGTTGAACAATCAGCTTCCATTCCTTTGATGTCAAGTGTCTGGGTAGATTTCCTACTGCCAGGTAATTTGCTACATCTGCATACCATGGTGTTTTTATTGCTACAATGAACAAATTTTTGTCAGGAAACTGATCGTCCACCGCTAGTGTGTCATCTGATTTGGGAACTATGGACATGAAATATACAACCATGTTCTCCTTCACTGGATGGCCTTTGATAGTTATGTCAAACTCTTGTAAAAGTAGCAACCAACGAGTTACTCTCCCATTTGTAATCTATTTATTGGCTATATATCTAATGGTAGAGTGATCAATATACAAGAGTACTCGATATCCAGCTATATCATGTCTAAATTTATTGATAGCATAAATGACAGCCAAGAACTCTTTTTCAGTCACTGTATAGTTCAATTCGGAAAGAGTGATATTCTTGCTGATATCATAAATAGCATAGGTATTTGTATCTTCTTATTGATCGAGAACTTCCCCTATCATTGTGTCGGATGCATCCAAAGAAATGTGAAAGGGGAGCTTCTATTTAGGACCACATAAGATTGGTGCTGTCAAGACCAGTTTCTTTAAATATGTAAAGGTAGTGTCACTTTTATCAGAGCAATGGAATTCAACATTTCCAATTAATGCATACAAGGGAACACAAATTTGTGATAAATTCTTTATAAACCTTTGACAGTACCCCACATATCCAAGGAAACTATGTACCTCTCTCTGCGTACAAGGTGTGGCTAATAAAAGGATTACTTCTATTTTTTCCGGATCTACCTGTATTCCAGTTGCAAAGATGTAGTGTCCTAGGTTTACTCCTTTGGCCATCATCCTGTGACATTTCTCATTGCTTAAAAAAAATAGGGTAGCAATACATCGTTCCAATACTTTTTCTAGTGTTTCTAGTGCTTCATCAAAACCATCTCCATATGGGGTAAAGTCATCGATGTAAATTTAAAGTCCTTCATTTATTAAATTAGAAAAAATGTTGAGTATGGCTCTTTGGAATGTTGTTGGGGCATTGCATAATCAAAATGGAATACCCTGTAGGAAAATGTACTCCATGGGTAGGTAAAGGTTTTTTTGTCCTAGTCTTCGGGGGCTATCTGGATTTGATTGCAACCGTTGCACCCATCAAGGAAGGAAAAGAATCACTTTCCTGCCAATGTATCAATGACCTAGTCAATAAAAAGAAGGGGGAAGTGGTCTTTTTGTGTTACTATATTCAGTTCTCTATAATCCACACAGATTCTCCACTTCCCGTTCTTCTTAGTAAAAACTACTAAAGGAGAGACCCATTTGATGTCAGAGATAGGATAAATGAAGTTTACATCTAGTAGCTTTTGCAACTCATTTTTTACAATGTCTTTCAGATGTGGGTTTAGCCTCTACTGAGGCTACCAAATATGCCAAGCCTCCTTGTCAGTATAAATGTGATGTGTGCATAGCTAAGGATCTCTACCCTTCATGTATGGGTAGTCCCAAGCAAATTCTCCCTGATATTTCTGTAAAACCTTTATGATCTTTTGATTTTGGTTACTATCCAAACTGCCATTAATATTTAAAACCTTCCCTAGCTCAATTTCAATTGGTATGTTGTTGCGAACGATAGTTGTGGGTATGTGCTGATTATCAATAACTACCAAGGTGTCTTCTTGTGATTCATCATCAAGAACTTCTTTTAATATTTGGCATTTTAAGTTTCCAGATACAAATGGCTGATTCATGAAGTTATTGATTGTATCATCTTTAGTTTGATCCTTGAATACAAGAGCTTCAACTATTGTCAGTAGTGAATAGATTTTTTGTTCCCAGTATGTATGTGGATGCCTGTGAATATTTACAGTGGGTAAACTTGGTTTGGAAGGTGGGTAAATGATAATATTTTTTATGGCATCACCTCTAGCAATGGTCATGTTGCCTGTTCAGAAGCCTCTATATGCATCGACTATTGCTAACCAAGGTTGACCTAGTATCAGGGGGTGTCCATCCATCCTACTTTTTGGTTTAATAACTAAAAAGTCATCTAGGTACTCCCATGAGTCCACAAAACCAGGATGTCTTATAGTATTCCTTCTGGTTTGATAAAATATCTGTCAACAAGTTCTAGCAAGGTAGACGTGTGTTCTAATGTTGTTATGCCTAAATTCTGGCAGGTTCCTGTAGTTAAGATGTTGATGGCATACTCTAATTCAACCAATGTTTTTGGAAAGGAGTGGCCAGATACTTGTAAAATTACTATGGGATTCCCTCGATCCTCATATTTTACGGGTGTTTATTTACCCAATAGTAAATCTGATAGTGCCCCTACCACATGAAAAGTGGGTACAAATTTTGGTTTCCTCACCTGTTTCTTTCCACACAGCTCTTTAATTGTCTTGGCATGGATAGGAATGTCTTGTATAGCCTAAAAAAGAGGAATTTTAATGCAAATATTTTTTAATTCCCATACGATATCAAAATACGGAGAGACTATTGGTCTAGGAAATTTTAATCTTTCAGGGAATGGAGGGGAATAAACCATAAGGTTTTCAGGGTTCCCTTGGTCAACCATTTCCCTCCCTTGCTCTACCCCTGTTTCAGTCATAGCTGTTTTTCTAGGCTCTGTAGAAAATTCAGATTCATGTTGTGGCTGGGTCATATCTTCTTTTGGTGAAATAACACGTCCTGATCTCAGCCTAAGTTCATTGCATTGTTTATATTCAATTTCAAGGTTTCGGTTTTCAATAATCTAAATTAGCTAAACAAGCCTGTTTTTAGGATTAGGATTGGGTTGAGCCACCATTTGAGGACACATGATAGGCTGAGGATTGTGCCGGACTGGGTATGGAGTTGGTAATGTAGGTTGATTCTGAATGCCCACCCCCATCGATAGATTGGTCATTCCTAGAGGTCCCTACCAATTTTGAGCCCAATTTGTGGTTTTTGAAGGGGAGGTAGGCCACCGGGAATAATAGGGATTGTTTTGCTAGTAAGGGGGAGAATAAGGAAAACTTGGCCAATTATTACTTGAAGAGGGTTGTGTTGGCCAAGGAGGCATATGAAATGATTAATATGGCCAAGTAGACAAAGGTGAATGGTTTTGCCAAGCTGTTGCTGGGTTCTGTTGGTTAAACTATGGGGAAGAAAAGAATTGAGGCAGGTCTTGTGGCATACCTGGTCGTGCTTGCCACTATCGATGTTGGTTCATTAGATAGAATGGTTTTGTCTCTTCTTCTGCTTCTTTAAAAACCTCTTTCAGCCCCAGAAGTGAAGGGAAATTGTCAGTGGCATGGTCCTTGGTACAAATCGGCATGGGTTGTAGATGGTGAGGTTGCTGCCTGAGGGATTGTAGTAGGACTCTAAGTAGGAATTGTTCTGGTTGTAGGATGCATGGGACTCTGAGTAGGAATTTTTCCAGTTGTAGGATGCATGGGATTTAGCCTTCTTAATGATTTCGTCTACATATGTTGTTCTACCAAGGATCACCGGTCCTTTTGGTTTTGTGGACTTAAGTGGGGGATTTTGATTTGTTTCTATATTTTTCTTCCTAGTCATAAAACAAGAGCACCTATCCTACTAACCTGTACACAATTGCTGAAAATCGGGCTGGGGAGAAATTGTTTTGCTTGCTGGTACACAGGTTCTTACCTCTAGTTTTCAATACCTAATTCTTCACAGAAAAAGGAAAGATAAATAAAGGACATCACTCTTAAACACTCACGCCGGAAATGGCGCCAAAAATGTTGGGTCATAAAGGTGACTATTACTGGAAACTTCAAGGCTTCTCATTTAATTATCAACCTAGGGAAATTATTTTTATTTCAAGAGTTTAAGAACAATATATTCAAGTGATATCGGAGGAAAAATACTCTAAATAATCATGATGAAGACTATCTAACTCTCAAAGTTCAATCAAATCAATTTGGAAGGGAATTACAGAATGCTTTGACTACTCTGTTCTAAGCATATGTAGAAATAACTACTCGGGTTGAAAAGAGAAAACTACAATTGAACTATGTACTACAATTAATTGAGCATAAATCATAATGAATTGAAGCAAATTCTAATAAATTGAACAGAAATTGATTATCCTAAATTTTGCAATGGAATTCTCTTTTAAATCAATAAATGACATCCCCCTTAATTAAACAACAACCAAACACTCACAATGATAATGAAGAGATCCAACATTAATTGTATGCAGAATTGAACAGAAGTCTTGTTAAAACTAATCAAACGATTATAAAAGCATTGGGAAATGATGAAAACATATAAACAATTATGAAAATATTGATCTTAAGCAAGAAGGCATAAATGGTGAACTATTCTAATAAAAGAGGAGGCCGTAGCATCTTATGTTCACAACTAGCCAGTTAAATGACATATTATGAAATGCATTAGATGACTGGAAACATAAGTTCTGTAATTAAACATATAGCACATAAGTAGCAGAGAAACTCCCAGGGATGGGCCCAAAGCCACTAGAAGTATACCGCTAAGGAAAACTCAGAGAATGACTATTCAAAAAATTCCAAAATCTTTATTAAGATGGAGATTAATACATTAATACATTAATACAACTTGAAATTTTTTTCCCAATACATCTATTACAAAGGAAAGTCTCTATTCTGATCTATCTATCTTGTTCATCTTCGGCCTTTTAAAGCAGAATTTAAAAGTAGTAACAAGTCCTTTCCATATGTGATCTTATTGCTTCGTGGCTGTCGTTTGTATCCTCCAAGCATGGATGTGCCTTTCCATCTCCCGTTGGGCCATAGGAGTCATTATGATCCCGGTTGCCTCCCTTGTCAGTTGTCTTTTATTCATCAACAATTCAGCTGCTTTGCTTCCCTATCAATAAAGATATAAAAATTTTGTTTTTACGTTGTTAAACATTCCTTTTGTCATTAGTTCATTATGCCTTGGCTTTACGTTATTTCCCTTTACTTTATTTCTAAGATGAAGGAAAGTTTCATAAAAGTACATAACAAATCGTAGTAAATATGGGATGAAACGTACCTTCTTCTCGGCCCAACAATGGAAAAAATATGAAAATATTCCCCCTAATACAAGTGAATGGGGAACTCTTCCTAACAATATTTATTTTGTCCTTGGAGGATAGGTTAGGAGGGAACCTCCCAACAACAAAGTTGTTGGATATATCAGAAAACCTAGGAGAAAGCATTGTGATGGAAAAGAGATGTTCATATGGAAGCTGATAATCTATCATTTCTTCCTTTCCCGCAAGTAAGGTTAGTCTTGACAAGAAATATGCAACCACATTCTCTTTCTATAGTTTATCAACAATAGTCAAATCAAATTATCGCAATAATAAAAACCATCTAATTATCCTAGCATTAACGTAAGGTTTATTCATTAAATACTTACTGGTTGCATGATCATTGTGAACCAAATTTTAGTAACCATCAATGTAATGCCTAAACTTGTTCAAATAATGTACCACATCCAAGAGTTCCTTTTGAGTGATAATATAATTTAACTCAGCCTTAGAAAGTTTCTTATTTATGAAATAGATAACATAATGAAATTTGTCTTGCACTTGTCCTAAGGCAACCCCTATATCTTTCTCTGAGGCATATATGCCTATATGGAAAGGTAATCCCAAGTTGGTACCCCTAAGGATGGGTTTATTGGTAAGATTTTCTTTCAGTACTTCGAAGGCTTCTTGATAGTTATTCTTCCAAAAAATATCTAAATATTTAGCCAACAATCCAAACAAGGGTGAATCCAATTTACTAAAATATTTAATGAACCTTCTATAATACCCAACTAATCCAAGGAAACTCTTGACATATATTTGTTTTTTAGCAATAGGTGTTGGCATTATCACTAATGTGTTTTCCTTGATGGAAACATACTTGATAAATATGTCGACATTATGGTAGTAGGATGATTATACGGGATGGTAAAGATGTGACAGAGAGAGTAGAAAAAGGAATAATAGTTCAAAGACAAAGGAATTATGAAGCTGAAGTTTGGGAAAGTATACGTAGGTCCTGTGAAGACATGTCACGTCATTACGCAGGTGCAATGAGGCAAAGTCACGTACGTATTCCACACCTTGGTAATTGGAATACTAGGGGTATTTACCATGGTATTGTACCATAGTAATAAGCACATGAAATGAATATTTGATCCCATCCAATAATACCATCGTCATTACTAAGGGATTGGACTAAGGTATTGGTTAGGTCCGAAGATATATAAGGAGATGGAGATCAAAGTGTTAGGTCTGAAATTTATGGGTTATTAATGAATGATTTTATTTGAAACATGTGTGCACCAAGGAGCATAAAGGAGATTTAGATCTGATAGATCTGAAATCATAGTAGTGACTAAAGAACATGCTTTCTTGATATTTTATAATTATTACTAACAATCATAGATCTATGATGATAATGATACTCTAATATAAACATATGACAATAAAGGTTGTGAAGTATGTTTTGTGGTTGCAACGAAGGAATGATTCAATTATTATAGATCTGTACACAGGTTTTCTTTAGAAAGGTCACATACATACACGGATTGGCTTTTGGATAGTCGTGTGTACCTTCTACAAAGTTCATAATGTATACACAGGTGTAAAACATGGGAAGAGCGTACATATGTGGGTATTGTTAAGAAATGTATCATATACATTATAAAATATGTCTGATCAAGGTTTGTAATTGCAACAATTTGTTTATATGATGATTAATAGTGTTTGGATTGGTATATTAATGAATGGTTGTGAATTGATATGATATGTCCTGGTTTAGTTTGATCTATGATCATTGGTTGATTAAGATTTCGTGATTTATTTGTTGACTCAGTTGGTTCAGTGATTAATTAATTTTATTCAGTGATTGGTTTCAGAATTTTTATTTGGTATTGAACTTAAATGATGGAAGTGACTCCAGTCTCAAAATATGATGAAAAGTGGCCTACGAGTTTTGATGTTTTGAGAAAGGTGGATGTAGTATGAAATATTATGAAACATGGCCCACAAATATTTTGAGAGTTGGAGCCTTCAATGAGTGATTCAAAGCTTCCATCCAATGGTAGCTGGTAAATATATTCATGAGGTTGGATCTACATTCTAGTGGGTGATGGTAAAAAATATCAAAGGGTTGTAGCTCCCTTCCAGTTGGTGTTGTAGAATGAGAGAAGGTTGTAGCCTTCTGTAGGTGGATTCTGGCATACCACTATGTGTCTACACCATTACAAGTTTGTAATATTTTTTCCTTATAAGAAAGATGAAGAAAAATATGGCAACATCGATGGTTTTCTCTGACATTGGGTTTCCACCTAAAAATTTGTAATATCCCAAAATGGAAAAGACATGAATATAGAAACAGAATAAACGAAAACTACATTAATGTACACATAAATAATAAGCACCATCAAAATAGAGAGAATAACTAAGCGATTTATTATTAAGAGGTGAAAACAAAAGTAAAACAATGTTGAAAATATGGAACACTCAAGCCAAATAAGTAGGCTAGAATGATCGTGAAACTCTCTCCTCAAAGGAACTAAGTAACTTGTGGACTGTTGGAGGTTATAATGTGATGTCCCTACTCCAAATGTCAGGACTACAACTTTTATATGAAAATAGAAGTGTATATATGGAAGTTTCGGTGCTCAGATGATGTTGAGATTTCAGATCTGGGCTCTATGATGAATACCCAAGATAACCCAAAAAGGATTTCCAGATAGGATAATCTTGGAAAATCACCCTTTTAAAGCCTGCAACATATGAATGTTGGGTGTGCAGATCTAAAGCATGAACTAAGAATAAGATGGTTGCAATTATATACAATAAGCTCCTTGTTTGAAGGGTTTATCCCATCTCTAGATCCTCAATCTAGAAGCTCAAGATATATCTCCTCCTTCCTCCTCCACTAGATGAATTTGTTGAGTACTCAACAACTGGAAGAAACTACACTACCAGGGAGGTTGAAGCTATAGCCTGATGATACGTGCTTCAATTAAGCTCAATAATGATGGAAACAATATGCCCCAAGTGAGGAGATGGTCCCTCATAGGATTTATAGCTGAAATAATGGAAAATTCCTTCCTCCAATAGTTCTATAGGAATGAACTATGAAATTACTTGGGGAACTATTGCTGCATGGAGGTGTGAAATGTTGGCCTAAATTCTAGATAACAATATGCTACTCCTCAAAGAATTATCTTGAAGAAAAAGGAGAAAGGATGAATCCTCCACCAGTTTCCTAGCTGAAATGCTAGAAACAACATCCTCCTCTCAAACCCTCAAGCAGGAATGCATAATTCCTGAGACTGATTGTGTTGTAGAGAGGGGCTAAATGTGGCACCAATTCTTGATGATGTATGACATCTCAAAATAACCTTTCTAGAGTAGGAACTCGAAGTCCCCCATGGGTAAGCATGAGATTTACGCTCGGAAACACCCGTGTACTAAACATCACTACAGACTTTGCTAAATAGCTGAAGCGTGCATAGAAATTTCACATGACAAATACAGATCTGAAATCTAAATATAAATCCTCCTTATATTTCTTCCTTCACCTTCCTTTTATCCTTTGTGAGCCTTCCATAGCCTTGGCCCACCTCATAACTGCACTGCACATGTGACCACTAGCCTCCATGAAGACTGCATTGTCTCTCCATAATCTCCACAATCTCTACATTTAGTTTCCACTCTATCCATCATGTGTGCATTAAATGCACCACTTCCTCCACTATTTCATCATTAGTGCTCTATGATATTACTTTTATTGCACTATTATCTTACTTTGACTCCTCCACTATCTCCATGATTTTATCATTAATGTTGCATGATATCCACTCTTCATTCATTAAGTAGTTGCTCCACTACTCCATAATGATGATATACTTCTAAATTATCCACATACACACACAAAAAGTGGATTTTATTCATCTATGGGGTTTATGGGTCCCTCCGCCCTATTATTTACTTAATCAATTATAAAAAGTAAGAAATTTAATATTGCAATTATCTGGTGGAAAATTGGGAATATTACAGTCCTCCCTACCAAAATGTTGCTTTTCCTCAAGCAACTGCAAAAGTGGATGCTAGAACAATCCATATCCTTCCAAAATGGAGTCCCCATATGGAAGGTCTCCCCATCTATTACAATGTGTAATGCATGCCCAACTCCAAATATTCCTCTCTATAATGTCTAGCATGGCCTCCAACTAAAAAAGTTAGATGCCTCTCGACATCAATTAACCTTCAAGTGGCAATAATATGATGTCAAAGATCCTCCTATATGCATGAGATACAAAAATTAAAGTGTTCTCTTTCCAAAGTGGAAGGTCCCAACTCATAAACCATATCTCCATCCCATGCTACATGAAGTAGATTGTATCTCTCCATACTTCCATCCTTGGCCCTATTGGCCTCATTAGCTCCAAGAATCATCCAAACACTATGCAGAATAAGAAATAGATACATATGGATAAACATGTACGATGCCAAACCATATTCTCCTAATAGCAACCACCAGAACAAAGCCTCTTGATGCCATGCCAAATTATTACTAAACCAAGTATGAGATCCATACTCTCTTAAGAGAAGCCACCACAACAATGCCTCTTCCTCCCACATCACATCATCATCATACCAATTGTAGTAGCCATACTCTCTCAAGAGAAGACACCGCAAAAATTCCTCTTTATCGCATACCACCTCATCATCATACCAAGTAAGGTGGCCATATTCTCCCAACAGAAGCCAATGCAGAAAGGCCTCTTGTTTCCATCCTCCATCATCATGCAAAGTGGTTAGCCTTGGTATTGCACCAAGAGTGATGCAACTCCCAGGGGCTGCCCTACTTTACTTTATCAACCCGGGGTTCATACAAACTTGGAGGTGACACTGCTATATACAAAACAGATGCATTCTACTCATGTCAGTCTCTTCTTCTCTAAGAAAGGGTGCTACTTCTAGGGGTTTTGAGTGAAGTCTTCACACTTCAATGAAATTGAAATAAATTGTAGAAAGGAAATGACAGAAAGGAAAATAAGCTAAACTGCTGAAAAGAAATGACAGGAAAGGAAAACAATTTAACTTGCTGAAAAGAAATGGTAGAAAAGAAACTAGTTTAAATCAAACTTAACTTGGCCAACTGGCTAAACACACCCTACTTATCTTATGCTCTATCTACCATGCCTCTATCCATGAATCTAAGTTATCCATGACTTAATTCTAATTGAAAAAGTTGTGATTGTAGTCCGAAGGGAAAGGGCTAAATATTCTAATGGAAGGCTTGACACATGAATCAAGGTTCAAAGGAGTGAAAAAGTTTGTTGGACTTCATTAAAGTGCATAATATCGCAAATTTAAAGTGTGATGGCGGAATTGCAATGGAGGTACGGAAGTGCGATATGCGATATGTGATGTCGATTCGGGAGGCGGATGGGATAAAAATATTGCAATCGGTGTCGAGAGAGGGAAGAATTAATGGGAATAACCACATGAAAATGTGATTTGCGATTGCGATAAGTATTAAAATGAAAAAGAGAAAAGGTTGTGAAATGTGATGGGTGATGTGGCAAAGGAGGGCTGGTGGAAAAGTACGACAACAATATCGCAATCGCCATTGGGAGTGGAATATGTTACGAGAACCAAATGAAAAATGTGATTTGTGACTTATGATGTGGTGGAGTACGATTAATTATCGCAATTGGCATTTGGAGCGATAAGTGTTAACGGGAACCAAATGAAAAATTCGATTTGTAATTGTCGTAAGTCATAAAAGGAAAAAGTGAAAATGTTGCAAAATGGGATCGGTGATGTGGCAAAGAAGTACGGTAATATCGCAATCCGGGTTTGGAGTGGGGAAGAATTAATGGAGAGTGAATGGAGATTGTGAAATGATAATGTGAAATGGAATTGTGAAATGCGAAATGCGATGGGATAGAAATTTCAAAATGAAAAATGCGATGGGATAGAAATTGCGAAATGCGAAATGTTATAGGGATGACGTGGCATAGTGTTACAGTAATGTTGCAATCAGCGGTTGGGAGTGCTAAGTGTTAAAGAAGCATATGGATATTGAGAAATGTGATTATGAAAAGGAATTGTGGTAAGTATTAAAGGGAAAAGGGTGAGGTCGATTTCTAAAGGATTTTCGACTGTTTTCGTTAGTAATCGGCAAAGGTAAGGAAAAAATGAAAATCGAAAAAGCACTGCAGAATGGAAAAGAAAGGGGAGAAGAGATCCTGCAAGATGAGAAGTGCGATAAGTGGGAGTTTCAAGGAGAAAGGCATAGCTCAAACTTTTAATGGTTTTTGTGAATAAAAAGGATGCAACAGCTATTCCGGAGAGGAGAAGGAGGAAATAGAAGGCACAACAACAGTGTTCAAGCATGAAAACAGAGTTGGAAAATGAAGCAGGACAACTTCATGAACTTTTATGGGACTGTTGATACTTATTCCTGCAATCAAACCTGTTGATTCATGCACGAAAAGAGACAAAATGCGTGACAAAAATAGTGAACAAAAAACAATTTTTTTGGCCTATGGGGAGGTCAATCCTGCTCGAACTCTATTGACAAATATGAGAGCGGAATTCTTGATCACAATTTTTTTATTTCTCCTCTACTCTATTACTCTCATAAGAAAATGAAGAACTACAACCAAAAAGTGAAAGAAAAAAATAAACAACAATGAAACTATCTGAAGCAAAACTAGCGAAATAACATAAAGAAAACTACATAAATGATAGAAAGGAAAGAATGGAACATCAGAGAATATAAGGCACATGGATTGGACCCTAGCCCACGAGCCTCACTCCCTAAAAATAGATTAGTAAAACAACATATGAATACTCATTGCATTACAAAAATACAGTCTTATTACATCTTGAAGGTCTTAAACAGAAAAAGCCTAGCAGAATGGAAAAGAATGGCATGGGATGGATAGGAGTGGAAATGGAATGGAAATGGAATTTACTAGCATCGAATGGATTGGAAAATTGAATAGAGTCGACTGGAATCCCCCCTAATTAGATTTTTGTCAGCTTTATTTATCCTCAAGGGAATCTACCAATATCTCCCTAGAAAATAGAGATTGAGTCCACTTTGACTAAAAGTAAACCATAGATTAAGTGCACATCATATTCAATTTTCTTGGATGCCTTCGATAGTTAAGGAGGGTGGACAAACCGCTTGAATATCTCCAAGATTTCTCAATAATTTCCTGATATTGTGCTCATTTATTCTTCAATCTTGGTCTTCAAGTGGTAGGGAGAAATTCCTTAAATTATCTCTTTCTCCAAATCTGCATAATTTGCCAAATATTCTCACAATATTCTACAAAAAAAACCAATATTAGGTGAAAATATGAAACTACCTTTAAACCTTCCTAAGAAAACATTAAAGCATAAGAAAAAATTATTAAGTGTATAAGGAGAGATTTAATATATATTTTATGTGCATAAGGAAGGTTAGATGGGCCCAAGAAATGTTAGATGGGCCTTATTTTATGTCTAATTTAGAGGGCCATCATCACCCCGCTACTAAAACTGTTGCTCATCCTCTGAGAAACCTATCCATCCTCCATGCCTTATGGTTCTTCCTGCACGTTGGCTTATTTCGTTTTCTGTTTATTGGCTCATGTGCTGCTCCTCATGCTAATATTATTGCTACTCTTCTTGAATTTATTCTTGTGGGTGCTACATGGAGGTCCTCAGATGCCTTAAGAAAATTTGTATTTTTCATGCCAAGAGGTGGTCACTAGTGGGTCCACCTTTTATTTTGTTATTATTTTTTTCTTAATTGCATGTACAATAAACTCACAGTTCTTTTTCTATGAACTGAATTCACCCTCGGTTACCCCTTTGGCACTCCTTGTCTTCCATTACATAAACTTCTTACTACCCACTTTCTCGAGTCCTTTTTACCTTTGTCTTGTCCCTCTTCTTGGTGGAAAAATTGAGGCTAGTGGCTAGATAAGGCTAAGGTTTCTCGACTACCAATTTTGGTTGTAAAAAAACTTTCTTTCTCGCACTTCTTAATGTTTTCTTAAGCTAAAATAGATTTGAATAAAGGTTTAGATGATTGCATACCTAAGCCTTACCATAGATTTATTTTTATAGGTTATATTAAAGCTGTGTATATGGATGTTGAAGCTATCTTCGGTTGTTATGAGCTCCTCTGAAGCTTCATGTGATAATCTTCTTGAGGTCCTTTTGGAGCTTCTGAGCACAGTAGGAGGAAGTCCAAGTTTGACTACCTTTAACCAGGGTGTTGACCGAATATTATTTTTGTGCCAACTTGCTATTTTTTTGCTTGTAAAGGTTGGAGAGCACCTGCATTCATTAGAGAGAGATACATGGAGAAATGAATTTTTATTTTTTTATTTTTATTTTATTTTAAGGCCTACTAGCTGCCTCAATGAGGTTTTCCACTAGTAGGTATGCCTAGACGTCTTAAAGGAGGTTTTCACCTAGGATATTTTATTTTTCTCTTTTTTTTCAACCCAATGACCACTCCATGGAGGTTTTCAATGAGTGGGCCAATCTTAGACACCTCAAAAGAGGTTTTCACCTAAGATTTTATTCTTTTTCCCTTTTTTATATTTTTTTGTTTCTTTTTCACTTTCCTACTCTACTTGAAAAAACCTTTTTGAAGTATAGGAATACTTCCAATGGAGCCATGTACACATCAATATGACAGATAAAATCAAGTGCACACTTGGAATACATGCTCTGACATGTACCTGAATATAAGAGATGAATTTCTTTGACAAGGATTGTATCATACTGTTGGAGAAGAGTGTGTTGCTACAATTTAATGACTATTTGGAACCATATTACAATATAGTTGTGATGCCACCGATCCACTTGCTGAGTTGGATCACATTGGATGTCCTCTTCTATTATGAAATTCAGATCTTCCTCTTTTTGTTGATTGTTCTCTTGAACACATGGAGGAAATGATGGTAAACATGAGGAAAATTTCTCAACATATGATTATGATGCTGACTCTTTGTCAAGTGCAGCCCTTGATCTTTTGACCTCCTCATTTGGATCTTCTTCTTCTTGATGTTGTCCTTCATGAAATTAATAAAATATCTTCTTTGCAATACCTTTCTTGAACTAAGATGAATACCATCTAGATCAAGAGGAGATGTTTGGAAGTGTTGTACCTCATCATTGTAAGTGAGCTGAGAGACTTCATTGTATGGGTTTGGAAATGGTGGTACAGGTAGTTTAGTGGTGGTGGATATATGAAATGGATATGGTTGAGGTTGTGGTTGTGGTGGAGGTGGATGGTAGGGATAACATGGAGTTGGGTATGGAGGATATTGAGGATATTATGGATTTTCAAAATAAGGTCCTTGCCAACCATGTTGCCACGATTTGTTTTGGGGTTGAGATGGCTGAGGTTTCCAAGGAGGGAGTGTGTCCCAATTAGTTTGATATGGATGTGAATAAGCTTGAAATTGTGAAGTGGGTCCTTACATCATATCAAGTTGACTAGGATGCCAGGGTATCCTTGGAGCTACATAACTTAGATTCTTTGGTGATTTCCTTGTTCCATTGTCTTCCTGGTAAAATTCTTTAAACCCGGGGAATGATGAAAAACATTTAGTAGCATATGATTCTGCATGGATAATAGAAAAATCAGAATCTTATTTTTTCTAATTTTGCATTCTTAACATTTCTACTTGTTCACTTATATTGCTAATAATTTATGTTTTAAAGTTGGCAAGAAAATTTCCAAGTTCATCTTGCCTTACCAATGTTGAGGCATATTTACTTACTCTTTCCCTTCCTCTTGATAGGTGCTTGCATGTTTCACAAATTTCTTCAAATGACAATTGGTATACATCTCCTCCACTCATGATATTAAGGATTTCAATAAACTTGTTATTGCCTAAATCTACCTCAGGTTGAAAAAGGCAGAATCTAGGGTAACATCAAACCACGCTCATCCTTGTAGCTAGCCCTACAAGGACAGGAGAGGGCTCTCTCCGTGAAAGAATATTCAATGGAACACAATAATGATCTGATATTAGGCTAGGTAGAATTATGGGGAAAAGGATTTTAATAAAATAAATGAATGAATGAATTTCAGGGATGTGTGGGACAAAAATGGAACAGCTGAAACTGGGAATTAAATCAGGACACAGGGTGTTTCATGTGGCAATATAGGCAAGAAAATTAGCAACTAAAATTTAATGAGGATGGGGTGGAAAGACTGGTGAGGAGTTGAAAAGGGAATAATAAATGGATCCTTTTCAAACAGAAGACAAACACAGAACATGAATGATTTCCCAAGGCAGAGCATATAAAATGGATTCTACCTTTCTATCTTGAAAGCATTTAAAAGGAAATGTTTATGAATGAGAGGTGAAACATAACAATTCACATATGAAACAAAGGAGAAAAAAAAATGCTAAATCTCATACCACATGGATCCCATAAATCAGAGCTGCATATTTTATTAATCCCTGTCAAACTATACAATGGAGTGCACAAAATGTTCTTCCACACTTGAATTCTCAGACTCCGGCTGCTTACAAATGATCTACAATTACAATAAATAGGCTGAAATGTGGGAACATAGATCCACAGAAAAGGGAGTTGTTCTAACAGCTTCAAGAACTGAAATACAATCATAGTAAATAAATACAACAATCTGCCCCTGAAAATAAGGGACATCATTACATTTGACCATTTGGAGATTTTGCTGTTAGGCTGTATGAAAGAAAATAGGTAAACCGGTGAATAGATTTCCTATTTTGCTGCTTGCTGTAACAATCTTTGTTTTAAATAAGCTCTCGGCCCTTTGACTGTTCACTTTCCATTTGCTATTTGAATAAAACCAACTTTTTTAATAAACATTCCTTTGAAATGAAACTTTTCCTTTAGTGAAGGGAAAATTTATTTTAAAATGGAAAAGGGAAGGGAAATGGGGCGGAAATCACATTAATCGCAATCGGAATCGGGTGGGAGTGGAGAGATATAATATAACAAATAATAGTGAAATCACAATCGGAATGGACGGGTGGAGGGGGCACAACATATTAAAACACGTTGTAATATAGTAAAACGTATTGATATAAATAAACATATTATAATATGTTCATCGCAATCGGAATCGAGGAGTGGGCGGGATATTATTTGAACGGTGAAATGAAAGTTTCCAATGCGATTGGGAACATGGCCCTTTGTAATAAACAGAATGGATAAATTTAACTTTTACAAAGGAGAAGGGAATTTTGGTAATGAACGGTGGAGGAATTAAATGGTGGGACTCGAGATTAATCGCAATCGGGGATCGAAATCGGAGCAAAGTGTAACATATATGGGAATGCCGATTGAGATGGTGCGATTTGAATGTGGGTCGTCCGATCGGCGGGGAAAATCGATGGTTGAGGAGCGATCGGATGTTTCAATCGGGGAATGTTGCGATCAGGAAATCGGAAGAGGGGATGCGATCGAGAGATCGGAGGAGGGGATGTGATCGGGATATCGGAGGAGGGGATGCGATTAATCGCATCAGAGTTTCGTGCGATTAGAGTGATCGGAACATACACTTTGCAATTTTCTCTTGATCACATCGGAGGATGGTGCGATTAGTGGATCAGAGCACTTCAAATAAAACACGCGATTGGAAAAGGTTTGAGATGGGGGGTTTATAATATAAGACTTTAATATTAAGTTTTATTATAAAGTGTGGTGGGGAAGTGGTTGGAAACGGCGGGGAATATATATGTATAAACTTTATATTAAATTTTAGGGGTAATGGAAAGGGGAAGTGGTTTATAATTCAATCGCATATGTGTTAAATGATTTATGGTGCGATGTTGTAAATCAGAAAGAGGAAAAGGGGTTTTTAGAGGGAAATATAAAACTTTAAACATAAAGTTAAAGGGGAACATGGGAAACAAGGAAGGTTTAGGGAATTTTACTTCACTTAAGCATACATTTCAATCTAGAAGTCAGTTTTGAGAGTGTAGTATACCGTTGGAAAGCTCTTTCCGGGCTCTTTCTGATGGATCTACTTGGAGGATGATTTGGTGCTGAACATGTTGCGAAAAACTTATCTGAAGGCATGGACATCACTTTGCAGAGATAACAGCTTCTAAATTGTGACTTATTACACATGATGATATATAATGAATAATAATAAAGGCGAAATATCATGTTTTCACCTCAAAACATGGTTTTGAGGTGAAAATTACATCAAACTGAATAAAATGTCTCTCTGATTCTTCCTGGTGCTGTGACTTTGAGCTTATTGGCTTCCTCATGACCTTGCTGATATTTATTGACATTTGACTCATTAATTTGTCCATGGTGAGACCCTAGAAACTAATGAGACCCATCCTATGACCTACTGATATGATTTTAAGAATGAAAGTGAATAATGACTAAAGACCATAGAGAGGAAAATCAGAAAGTTTCACATGAGGGAAAACTGATGAAAATTACTACCATCAATGAATCCATGACCTAGCGGAATGGTGAAATTTATTTGTTATGAGACAACTAATATGCAAATGCAAAAGAGCAGTTTTGATCACTGATGGTAGTATGACTAGACTGACACTAACATTGGCCCCAATGGGGATGGTAGCTCCTTGGAGGTGCCAAGAATGGTAGATCTCTGGGAGAGTAGGAAGTGCCTTTTTCCATTGGGAAATGGATTCAAAAACACTAAAACTAACATTATGTAGACTGACTCTGACTGAAGGCTAAGACTGAAAAACCACAATAAAACCAAACTGACTTAAGACATGACTAAAACACAATTGACAAACTAGAAAAATGCTCATAATTGAGCTTATTCATAAAAACCTACTATAATTGTTTCATTCACCACCTGATCAAGTGAAATGGAACAACCAATGAAACCATGTAAGCATCTTGGCTGCTATTTGATTTCTCCCTAAGTGCTTTCTAATGAGCAAGTAGAGAGAAGAGCTAAAAGGAAACTCCCATGGAAGCTTAGAATCTGGTTGAATTTTGATAAATTTGCAAAGTCTGAGTTGACCATATGACCTCAAGAATACTACGAAAGGATATTCATACGAATAGCTATTGATTTCCCTTAATACATCATTGCTCTGGTCTAGGTAATCTTCATACCTTGATCTTATACTTTTCCTAACCTCTGAGCTGTCTCTTTTTGATGACTGCAGCTGGCTGTCAAAAGGATCCTAAACTTCATGAATAACCAATCCCTCTTGATGATTAGGAGCAAAACACAAATATTCTTCATTAGTCTCCTTATATGACTGCAAATCTTGTTATGGGCTTTGTAATGAAACATATGATGAACAAGACAATGAAGTCGACTTTCGAATAAAATTATTGTCAACATTATTTTCTGGCACATGATTAGCCAATGGAGAAGGAATTTTATAGCAAACATCATCCAACACATGAGCAATAGGATCATAGAAAACTTGAAAATACTGCTACGACGTATTTGCATGACACTCTACAGACTGCTCAAATTTTCTTTTAGAGATATTACGAAAGTTCTTCTTTATAAATTGAAATGCTTCAAAACATAAGGGTACAGAATCCTCTTGCATCATTAGATTATATGTTTTAGCTTCCAAGCCTTGATCTATAATCTGACCTTCAATTGCGTTTGGTGGCTGCAAATCTGGAGCTGAGGAGGGTTTTATATCGTAGATGATTTCATCGGTCTTTTCAGGGGAAGATTTCTCATAAACAACTTGCTCAAAAATTTCACTATTTGTCTCAACCTCAACATTAAAACTGAGAGATTGTTGATTTCTAATTTCTTGAAAGTAATCTTTGATGAACTGAATTGAAGCGAAACAAAGAGGCAAAGATCTTTCACTTACTTCCTAATTTTCCAGACTTTCCTCATCACTGTCCTGGATGATATGCATCAGATGATTATTGTTTTCAAGCTTTTGAAACAGAACTTCCTCCCACAAATCAGCAGTTTACTTTTCTACAAGATTGGCTTTTGTTTGGAGAACATAATCATCATCATACTGATCAAACTGAGGCAAATCATCAGTATAAAACACATCATCAAGCATACATATCAAATCAACAGAACTCTCTTCTCCAAGATGATCTATAAAACTATCATTATGACAACTGGAATAAGAAAAAAATGTTTTGGATCAACAACTTGTTCTTCTTGAACATCCATTTCATTCCTGGCAGTGATTTTCCGCACCATATTTTCCAGTGCGTTTACCAAAAGGTCAAGCTTTACCTATGAAGGTGTCAGGTGCTCTGCAACATTATTATTTTCTTCTTCCTTTGGCTTTTCCCTTCGGATCAGGAAATGAGCCTCTACATCTATTGCATTGTTCTGCATATCTTCAAGTGTTGCAATATTCCTTTCTCTCAGCTGAAACTCCATTGCTGGATCAAAAGCGCCTTGGTAATGTAAGAGAGCATATCCAGGAGGAGGTCTTATATTAACTGGCATCGAATAATAAAATTGGTTAAATCTAGCAGAAAACTATTGTATTGTCTCCCCTAACAGTCTTTTCAGCTGGTTATTCTCTTCTATAATCAAGAAAGGATTCTGTCTGGCCACCCACTTGTCGAGGAAAACTATGACGAACTGCTAGAATTCTGAGATGCTCGCATCAGGTAGGTTTTTGAACCAACTCTTGACTTTGCCTTGCAAAGAAAGAGAAAAAAGCCTAATACTAACATCTTCTTCATCAAATTCAGAAAGTTCAAGAAAATTCTCAACATTCTGCACATGTTGCTCAACATTGACATTGTTACATTCACCATCAAATCTCGGCAAATATAGGTAATAATTTACAGGGAAAGCATGGAGTACAGAAGGTAAAACAAGAGGTTTATACCTATCCAGGACTATAGAAGGTCTAGGAGTATATACAGGAGCTACGGGATCAGTTTTGGTCTCTTTAGGTTGATCATTTCGAAGATGGTCATCATAACATTCGGAAGAAGGGTCTTGATCAAGCTCAAAAGCATGCAAATATTTGGTATTCACAATCTTCAAAGGGAAGGAACCAAATGCAGGTCGAGGATATTTTCTCAAATACAATATACTTTGCAAAGCCTTCTTGACATTCTCGGGAAAAGAGAAGAAATAATTTATGATAAAGAACAAAATGTCTTGGATGAAATTCCAACTTGAATACCTAATATTTCCATATTGTCCTTTCATGTTTCTGCTGGTTAGGTTCATCCTCCAGTGGAGTCCTTGGATCTGATCTTGAAACTGATTTAGAGTTGCCGGGTGAATGATTTTAGCCTTGCGGTGTCTGATTATTTTCCACCATCAATAATCAGATCTGAACTTGACTAGATCTTACTGAGGAAACTAGATGTTCAGTTCATAAACTAGACCGGAGATTGACTGAAGCAGCATTCATCTACTTTCGCTAATGCAAAGTAAGAGCGTTTCGAAGGCTACCTGGCTAACTTCAAGCTCCATCTGTAGTTTATAAAGAAAACAACAAAATTTTCGTTCCCTAGTATGGTCGCCACTATGTTATTGCCTAAATCTACCTCAGGCTGAAAAAGGCAGAATCTAGGGTAACATCAAACCATGCTCAGCCTTGTAGCTATCCCTACAAGGATAGGAGAGGGCTCTCTCCGTGAAAGAATATTCAATGGAACACAATAATGATCTGATATTAGGCTAGGTATAATGATTGGGAAAAGGCTTTTAATAAAATAAATGAATGAATGAATTTCAAGTATGTGTGGGACAAAAATGGAACAGCTGAAACCGAGAATTAAATCAGGACACAGGGTGTTTCATGTGGCGATATAGGCAGGAAAATTAGCAACTAAAATTTAATGAGGATGGGATGGAAAGACTGGTGAGGAGTTGAAAAGGGAATAATAAATGGATCCTTTTCAAACAGAAGACAAACACAGAACATGAATGATTTCCCAAGGTAGAGAATATAAAATGGATTCTACCTTTCTATCTTGAAAGAATTTAAAAGGAAATGTTTATGAATGAGAGGTGAAACATAACAATTCACATATGAAACAAAGGAGAAAAACAAATGCTAAATCTCATACCACATGGATCCCACAAATCAAAGCTGCATCTTTTATTAATCCCTGTCAAAATGTACAATGGAGCGCACAAAATTTTCTTCCACACTTGAATTCTAAGACTCCGGCTGCTTACAAATGACTTACAATTACAATAAATAGGCTAAAATGTGGGAACATAGATCCACAGAAAATGGAGTTGTTCTAACAACTTCAAGAACTGAAATACAATCATAGTAAAGAAATACAACAATCTTCCCCTGAAAATAAGGGACATCATTGCATTTGACCATTTGGAGATTTTGCTGTTAGGCTATATGAAAGAAAATAGGTAAACCGGTGAACAGATTTCCTATTTTGTTGCTTGCTGTAACAATATTTATTTTAAATAAGCTCTCGGCCCTTTGATTGTTCGCTTTCCATTTGTTGTTTGAATAAAACCAAATTTTTTAATAAACATTCCTTTGAAATGAAACTTTGCCTTTAGTGAAGGGAAAATTTATTTTAAATTGGAAAAGGGAAGGGAAATGGGGTGGAAATCACATTAATCGGAATCGGAATCGGGTGGGAGAGGAGAGATATAATATAGCAAATAATAGTGAAATCGCAATTGGAATGGATGGGCGAAGGGGACACAACATATTAAAACACATTGTAATACAGTAAAACGTATTAATATAAATAAACATATTATAATATGTTCATCGCAATCGGAATCGGGGAGTGGGCGGGATATTATTTGAACAGAGAAACGAAAGTTTCCGATGCAATTGGGAACATGGCCCTTTGTAATAAACAGAATGGATAAATTTAACTTTTAAAAAGGAGAAGGGCATTTTGGTAATGAACGACGGAGGAATTAAATGGTGGGACCGGTGATTAATCGTAATCGGGGATCAGAATCGGAGCGAAGTGTAACATATATGGGAATGCCGATTGTGATGGCGCAATTTGAATGTGGGCAGTCCGATCGGTGGGGAAAATCAACGGTTGAGGAGAGATCGGAGGTTTGAATCGGGGAATGTTGTGATCGGGCAATGGGAAGAGGGGATGTGATCGGGAGATCGGAGGAGGGGATGTGATTAGGAGATCAGAGGAGGGGATGCGATTAATTGCATCAGAGTTTCATGTGATTGGAGTGATCGGAACATACACTTTGCGATTTGCGATTGATCGTATCGGAGGATGGTGTGATCAGTGGATCAGAGCACTTCAAATAAAACATGCGATTGGAAAAGGTTTGCGATGGGGGGTTTATAATATAAGACTTTAATATAAAGTTTTATTATAAAGTGTGGTGGGGAAGTGGTTGGAAATGGCAGGGAATATATATGTATAAACTTTATATTAAAGTTTAGGGGTAATGGAAAGGGGAAGTGGTTTATAATTCAATCGTATATGTGTTAAATGATTTATGATGTGATGTTGTAAATTGGAAAGAGGAAAAGGGGTTTTTAAAGGGAAATATAAAAATTTAAACATGAAGTTAAAAGGGAACATGGGAAACAGGGAATGTTTAGGGAATTTTACTTCACTTAAGCATACATTTCAAACTAGAAGTCAGTTTTGAGAGTGTATTATACCGTTGGAAATCTCTTTCCGAGTTCTTTCTGATGGATCTACTTGGAGTATGATTTGGCACTGAAAATGTTGCAGAAAACTTCTCTGAAGGAAGAGACATCACTTTGCGGAGATAGCAGCTTCTGAATTGTGACTTATTACACATGATGATATATAATGAATAATAATAAAGGCTAAATATCATGTTTTCACCTCAAAACATGGTTTTGAGGTGAAAATTATATCAAACTGAATAAAATGTCTCTCTGATTCTTCCTGGTGCTGTGACTTTGAGCTTATTGGCTTCCTCACGACCTTGCTGATATTTATTGGCATTTGAATCGTTAATTTGACCATGGTGAGACCCTAGAAAATAATGACTGAAGACCATAGAGAGGAAAATCAGCAAGTTTCACATGAGGGAAAAATGATGAAAATTACTACCATCAATGAATCCATGACCTAGAGTAATGGTGAAATATATTCTATATGAGACACCTAATATGCAAATGAAAAAGAGCAGTTTTGATCACTGATGGCAGTATGACTAGACTGACACTAACACAACTCATCCCTAACTGTTCCAAGTAAGAGGGTTTTTAGTGTGTCAAATCCTAAATGATGAAAATTTTCCCATTTAAAATTAAACATGAACCTATCTATGAGATCCTCAAGGCTCTCATCCTCTTTTTAATTCATTCTAAAAAAAATTTCTTTAAGATCATGGTTTTTATATTTTCTTAGGCATATATCTTGCATATCATTCCATGATATTATTGAATTAGTACCTAGACTCATGAACCATTTCAGAGATTTATCCTTCAATGTCGCGGGAAACAATCTCAATTTTTTAGTGTGTGATAAGTAGTCATCACATCTACAAATTATCTCAAATTCAAAGAGAAATGTTTGTAGATCCTTTGTCCTCATAACGTGGAAGTTGGGAAGGAATGATGGAGGGATGTTCTTCATATATACACTGATGTCCATATCTTGAATGTAAAACCAAATAATATCTTCTTCATTTTCATCATATCCATCCATCTCTTGTACCTTTAGAAGTGTATGGTGATGTGGTTTTTATTGCACCATGTTGTCAAGTGGGGGGTGGGGGTTGGTATTGGAGAAGTTTTTTTTTTTTTTAAATTCTGAGTATCCCTACTCCTATGAGGCTTGAAAATCAGATTTTTATTTTTATTTTTTAATATTTTAGAAACAGTCTGAAAAAGGAAAGTAGAAAATAATTCTAAAATGGAATTAAAGCATCTACTAGACACCTTAGCGACAACAACACCAAAAAGTGGTAAGCCCTGGTATTTCACCAAGAGTGCTACAACTCCTAGGGGCTGCCCTACTTTAATTTACCAACTTGGGGTTCGTAAAAAATTGGAGGTGACATTGCTATATACATAATAGATGCATTCTACTCTTTTCATCCTCTTCCACTCTACGAAAATGTGCTACTTCTAGGGGTTCTCAGTGAAGTATGTCACACTTCAATGAAACTGAAAGAAATTGCAGAAAGGAAATAACAGAAAGGAAACTAAAATAAATTTTTGAAAAGAAATGATAGGCAAGGAAACTAGTTTAAGTTGTTGAAAAGAAATAGCAGAAAATAAACTAATATAAATCGCTTAACTTGTCAAATAAACTAAACACACCCTACTTATATTATGATATATCTACCATGCTTCTATACATGCAGCTAGGTTATCCATGACTTAATTCTAATTGAAAAAGTGTTGAGTGTAGTCCAGAGGGAAAGGGATAAATATGTTAATGGAAGGATCAACACACGAAGCAAGGCTCAAACAAGTGAAAAAGGTGTTTGGACTTTATTAAAGTGCATAATAAGGAAAATGAAAAGTGCGATGGCAGAATTGGGATGGAAGGACAGAAGTGCGATATGAAATATGCAATATTAGTTCGGGAGGTAGATGCGATAAAAATATCGCAATTGGCATCAGGAGTGGGAATTAATGAAAAGTCACATGAAAATGCGAGTTACGATTGCGGTAAGTATTAAAAGGAAAAAGGGAAAAGGTTGCAAAATGCGATTGGTGATGTGGCAAAGGAGGGATAGTGGAAGAGCATGATAGTGATATCGCAATCGACGTTGGGAGCGAAATGTGTTATGAGAACCAAATGAAAATGGTGATTTATGATTTGTGATGTGGCGGAGAATGGAGAATTATCACAATCAGCATTTGGAGCAGTTAGTGTTAACAAGAACCAAATGAAAAATGCGATTTGCGATTGTGGTAAGTCTTAAAAGGAAAAATGGAAAAGGTTGCAAAATACGATGGGTGACATGGAAAAGGAGTATGGTATCACAATCGGTTTTGGAGTGGAGAAATGTTAATGGAGAGTGGATGGAAGTTGCGAAATGCGATTGCCAAAAGGAATTGTGAAATGTGAAATATGATGGGATATAAATTTTGAAATGAAAAATGTGATGGAATAAAAATTGCAAAATGCGAAATGCGATGGGGATGACATGGTAGAGCACTATAGTAATGTTGCAATCGATGGTTGGGAGTGGTAATTGTTAACGAATCGGATGGAGATTGTGAAATGCAATTGCGAAAAGGAATTGCAGTAAGTATTAAAGGGAAAAGGGTAAGGTCAATTTCTAAAGGATTTTTAACTGTTTTCTTTAATAATCTGAAAAGGTAAGGTAAAAAGGAAAATCTCAAAAGAGATGTAGAGTGGAAAATAGAGGGGAGAAGAGATCCTACAAGATGCAAAGTGCAATAAGTTGGAGTTTCGAGGAGAAAGGTGGAGGTTAAAATTTTAATGTTTTTTGTGAATAAAAAGGGTGCGGCAGCTGCTAAGGAGAGGAGAAGGAGGGAATAGAAGACACAACAACAATGTTCAGGCATGAAAACAAAGCTGGAAAATGAAGTAGGACAGCTTGATGAACGTTTCTAAGACTTTTGATACTTATTCCTGCAATCAAACCTGTTGATTCATGCACGAACACAGACAAAATTTTTGATAAAAACAATGAACATAAATCAGTTTTTTTGGCCTGTGGGGAGGTCAACCCTGCTCGAACTCTATTGATAGAGATGAGAGGGGAATTCTTGACCACATATTTTGGATTTTTCCTTTACTCTATTACTCTCATAAGAAAATCAAGAACTACAACAACAAAGTGAAATAAAAAACTAAACAACAATGAAACTATCAAAAGTGGAATTAACTAAATAACATAAAAAAATAGCTAAATGATAGAAAGGAGAGAATGAAACATCAGAGAAGTTGAGGCACGTCGATTCGGCCCTAACCCAAGAGCTTTGCTCCCTGAAACTAGATCAATAAAACAACATTTGACTACTCATTGCATTACAAAAATACAGTCTTATTACATCCCGAAGGTCTTAGACAACAAAAGCCTAATAGAATGGAAAATAATGGCATGGAATGTAATTGAATGAAAATTGAATTGAGTATCATCGATAGAATTTAAAAATCGACTGGAATCCCCCCTAATTACCTCTTAATCAACTTTATTTATCCTCAAGGGTAGCTACCAACAGATCCCTAGAAAATATCGATTGAGTCTAGTTTGACTCCAAGTAAACCATATATTGAGTGCACATCATCTTCAGTTTTCTTGGCTTCCTTTGATAGTTAAGGATGGTGGAAAAACCCCTTGAATCTCTCCAAGATTTCTCAATAATTTCCTGATATTGTGCTCATTTATTCTTCAATATTGATCTTCCAGTGGCAGGGAGCAAGTCCTTAAATTATCTCCTTCTCCAAATCTTCATAATCTACCAAATATTCTCACAATATTCTACAAAAATAACCAATATTGGGAAAATATGTGCAATTACCTTTAAACCTTCCTAATAAAATATTAAATCATAAGAAAACATTATTAAGTGTATAAGGAGAGATTTCATATATCTTGTATATGCGTAAGGAAGGTTAGATGGGCCTAAGAAAGGTTAGATGGGCCTTATTTTATGTCTAATTTAGAGGCCCATCACAAATTATGGGAGAATGTAATCCATACTCTCCCAAGAGTAACCAAAGCAACAAGGATTATTGCTGCCATCTCACATAATCATGATGCAAGTCATAGAGCAACAACATACTAATTGACATGGGGAATGTCATATCAGCCCAATAAAAACAAGCTCCCTTTTGCCACATCATGTGAGTGCCATATAATGTCCCAAACACTAACACACCCATTGACATAGGATATGTCATGTGATAGCCAAACTCTCTCAACAATAACTAGTGCAGCCATGCCTCCTTCTATTTCATAGCATCAATAATGTACATGGCATGGCTCATACAAATGTGAGATGTTGGGTAGTAACCATACTCACCCAAAAGCAGCTAGCACAGCCATGCCTATTTTTTCCCTGTATCATAGATCTGTAAGTGGGTTTTCAACCCCTTACTCATCATCCTCATCCATCCATCCCACTATCGATGATGAATCATGTCATGCTCCAACTTGGTATCCACCCAAGGTAGAATACGATCCTCCTCAATTTGATAATATTTTCACTCCATGATATGTTTAAGTGCACCCTCCTTGAGTTATCTCCATGAGATCATCTCATCGATGGCTGGATAGAACCCATAAGGTTCCAATATGTTGTAGGTAGAAATTCCTCTTTGATTTGTGAGATGATCATCAAGAAAACTTCATCTTGATAATGGAAAATTCTCTCCATCATAAGATGTCTACCATCTATAATTTATCCCTCTAGTGCTTCATGAGTGAAGTTTTCCTCGGAATGATCCAAGAATAATGGGGCCCTCATCCCATCAATGTTTCTCAGTGAGAACGTTGTTGATCTACATGGTGATGCATCTATTGTCTCATGGCCATACATGACGTTGAACTCATAGCTCAACATTGTACTGATTAGGATTATGATCATCCCATCCTCTAAAACTCCACACTTCAACACAAAGTGTTCTGTGTAGCTCAACAATGAAAAATTGGGATAGTTATACACCTCCTCTTTGATCAAGTCAAGGGTCCTCTACATAGTGGTAATTTTTTGCTCCAAATCAGCATGGTTCTCTAATCCTTGGTCATGCAATGGCTCTGATGGAATGATCTCAAAATTCTCAATATGAGGTATTGAAATAATATGAGATGGAAATTTTTGCAAACCTTGGATACACTGAATCTCAGGAACATCTTGCGTCACTATAAGAGTTCCACCAACTGGTGCAATGGCCTCTCCAATTTTTGGTAATGGTGATTGTCTCTCTTATTCTAATGTGCCAGCACTGGTATCTGCCTCCTCTTACTAATGCATCTCATGAATCATGCATGGGAATCCTAATGTCAATATCTCAAGACCATCTTCCAAAGATGCAAGTGCTCCTCCTCCTAGTGCAAGTACTTCTGTAGGTGATGGGGGTGGTAGTTGCTCCCTTTCCAGAGTGATAATGATGACATATTCCTTTGGATCCTCATGTACTATCTCATCAATGATGGGAAGTGTCTCTGGTTTTATTCTACCAAACTTCTTCTTCAATCATTTAGTGAAATCTGCATAATCAGTCACTCCTACATGTTTCAAATGATTGAACCACCAATCCTTTTCTTCACCCTCAAGGTGAATCACCACAATATCAACAACCTCTATTTTTTTTACTGGGTATAGCTGAAATAATTCATCTAACTCCTTCCTCCAAGCCCTTACTGTTCTTGTCGATGATCCATCAAATTTAGGCAAGAAGAATCTATGCCTTTTTCTTCTATTACTATTGCGGATCTCCTTTCTTCTTTGAGCTATAAAAATAGCTGGAGAGTTAGATTCTCCTTGAGTGCTCTAGATTGTGATTTGTACTCTGACAGATATTTACTTAGAGTATCATATCCCAAGTCTCCTCCATATTCATACCATTAACATTCCTTCTCAAAGAAAGTGGATCTAGTAGAATGTTGTGGAGCTCTCTGCTTTTCTGGTTGGTTTTGCCGCTGATAGGAAGTACTTGGACCTTCCTCATTATGAAACCTTATTGAGGTCTCTTTTTGAATTTCTCTTCTTATTTCTTTGACCTCCTTGGAGATATCCTACATAGATATAAAGAGAAATGAGGCAAATCTTGATCCCTACGTTATTGTAGATCTCTTCTTTCTCCTTCTTCTTCTAATGTCATAAGATGTATTGCCCATAAACTGAGCCAAAGATTTTGCTCTCATACCACTGTAATATCCCAAAATGGGAAAATACAATAATATAAAATAGAATAAATGCAAACTGTAGCAATGTAAACATAAATAATAAAAACCATCAGAATAGATAGAATAGCTGAGCCATTTTATTATTAGGAGGTGAAAACACAAGTATAACAGTTTTGAAAATATGGAACACTCAATCCAACAAGTAGGCTAGAATGACCCTGGAACCCTCTCCTCAAAGGTACTACGTAATTTTTGGATTGTTGCAGGATATACTACTTTATCCCTGTTGTAAATGCTAGGACTACAACTCCCACCTGAAAATATAAGTGTACATTTGGCAGTTCTAGTGCTTAGATGAGGCTGGGATTTCAAATCTGGGCTCTATGATGAATACCCAAGGTAACCTAGAAAGGATCTCCAGATCCGACAATCTTGGTAAATCACCATCCTAGGCCCTACACCATATGACTATTGGGTGTACATATCTAAAGCATGAACTAAGAATACGCTGGCTGTAATTATATACAATCAACTCAATGCCTGAAGGCATGATCCCTTCTCTAGATCCTCAAGCTAGAAGCTTAAGATATAGCTCCTCCTTCCTCTTCCAATAGATGCAGTTGTTGAATACTCAACAGCTGGAATAAACTGTGCTGTCAAGGAGGCTGAAGTTTAAGCCTGATGCTAGGTGTTTCAATTAAGCTCAAGAATGATGGAAATAATATGCCCCGAGTGAGGAGATGGTCCCTCAAAGGATTTCCAACTAAAATACTGGTAAATTCCTTCCTCCAATATATCTATAGGACTTTAATACACAATTCTTTGCAGAACTGCTATGACATGGAGGTGTGAAATGTTGGCCTGAATGTCGGATAACAATATGTTGTTCCTAGAAGACTTCTCTTGAAGCACAAGGTGAAAGGATGAATCCTCCACCGATTTCCTAGCTGAAATGATAGAAACAACCTCCTCCTCTCAAACCCTCAAGCAAGAATGCGTAATTCATGAGACCGAATTTCTTTTAGAGAGGGGTTGAATGTGGTAACAATGCCTGATGATGTATGACATCTCAAAAAAACCTTTCTAGAGTAGGAACTCGAAGTCCCCCATGGGTAAGGGTGGGATTTCCACTCGGAAACACCTGTGTGCTAAACATCACTGCAGTATTGGCTAAACAGTTGAAGCATGCATATAAATGTCACATTAAAAATCGAAATCTAAAATCAAAATCAAAATCCTCCTTATATTTTTTCCTTCACCTTCCTTTTATGATTTGTGAGCCTTCCATAGCCTTGGCCAACCTCATAACTGCGCTGCACATGTGGCCACTAGCCTCCATGAATATTGTGTTGTCTCTCCATGATCTCCATCATCTCTGCATTTAGTTTCCATTCTATCCACCATGTGTGCATTAAATGCACCACATTCTCCACTATTTCATCATTAGTGCTCTATGATCTTACTTTTATTGCACTATGATCTTACTTTGACTCCTCCACTATCTCCATGATTTTATCATTAATGTTGCATGATCTCCACTCTTCCTTCATTAGGAAGCTACTCCACTACTCCATAATGCTAATCTACTTCTAAATTATCCACATACACACACCAAAAGTCGATTTTTTCATCTATGGGGTTTATGGGTAACTCCACATTTTTATTTACTTAATTAATTATAAAAAGTAAGAACTCTAATATTCCAATTATCTGGTGGAAAATTGGGAATATTACAAAATCCTATTATCCTCATGTGTTGTTCAGCTCCTTATGTGTGATCGTTTATTCTATTCTTAGTACTGATTGTTATTGTTTCATTAATGTTTAATGAAGTAATGATGCACTGGTTCAAGTTAAACAAATGCCGAAATAAAGTAAAATTCAGTTAACTGGATATACATTATTTGTCTTCATCACATTCATGTAAATACACTGACTTAATTAATGATAGTAGCATACAAAAGGGTGAATAAGAAATGGAAAGTTTAAATGAGTTTGAAATATCGATTCATCCTCCCCCTCCCCCCCACTTCTTAGTATTTTTCCTAAAAATTGGTATCATATTGTAATATTCCAAATTGGAAATAGTAGCAATACAAGACATAATAATGTAAAACACAAAAAATCTGATCATGACATGAGAGGGATCAATATGCAGCCATCATTTTATTAATATATCAGCAACAATATACAAAAATATCTTGAGGGACAAGCCACTCAAGAAATAAGAACATTCCTCCAATGATCAGAACACTCAGCACATGAGTTGTTGCAACTGTATAAAATGCCAGAGAGCAGCGAAAACGATGTCTATATCATTGTAGTTTCTACTATGAATAAATTTGATATGGTTTATGGAAACAAAGAAATTCCTAGAAAATAATATTTGGTCTCTAATACATGATTTCTAGCCAACCCGGAAAAGATTGCTAGAAGTACCAAGAAATATACAATGTGACAAATAATCTTGGAATTAATATGCCACTACAAACTAGATCTGATATGGAATGAGGCTATGAAATATCTGAAATGGTTATGTCCTCCTCCAATTGTATTCCTAAATAGAAAGTTGATCCCTCTACTCAGAAATAGACCCTCCTGATGAGCTCAATGAATCCTCCTAGCAATTGCCTCCAAAAATAATGTAGCTCAAAATTGGGACTAAGTTGTGAGGGATGGTAGATGGTTGGCATGATGCCAAAGATGTGAAAATATTCCTAGGATCCCTCCTTGCTGATCCTCCAATGGATAGGCTACCTCTCCACTAAAAAATAAGCCCATAAATAGCTCTATGTGATCCTCCTTTGCTGCACCCTGCAACACAACCCAGATCTAAACAGAAACTGCATTGTAGTTGAAGGAGGTAGCTTTGCTAGAATGCCAGAATGAGGAAATGCAACTGAAAGAACCTCTCCTTCCCTGAGGATGAGGTAAGGAGACCCGATCAGGAACACCCTTGTGCTAAACAACACAACAACCCTGCTAAACAACAAAGGAATGCAAAGTCTAAATAGACCAATATCAAATAATAATCTCAAACATGAATAAAAATGGCTGCCAACCCCTCCATATATATCATGTGAGCCTACTCACATTGGGTCCCATCCATACTTGCCACCAACCTCATGCAAGTTGTGCTCCACTAAAACTGCGATGTCTCATCTTAAAGGCCACTCCTCCATGACAACGTTGTTGATTTGGTCAAAGTTGACTGAATCAACATGATCCAAGCCCTACTCACACACAAAGGTGCTTAATCGAGCTACTTAGTCTTCCTTGTTTCACATTAGGAGTGTTATTATTCCTTCTAAAGGGGTTTTATGGGCCACCCACCCACTTATTCACCTACCTAATGATAAAACAAACTATAATATACCATTTAGATGAAGGCTAAATCTTTGGAATGTTATACTCCTCCCCTCCAAAATTTTTCTTGTCCTCAAGAAATTGTAAAGGTGGAGCAAAAGTCCTCCCTTCCTCTTCTTACAGCCTCCTCGTCAATAGTTCCCACCACAACTCAACATAATCTGCAATAAATCTACCTTCCAATGGTTCTCCCCAAGTATGAAAACCCAAATGGCTCTCATGATGAAAAGGTGGAAGGTGTAAGTGTAAATCTCCTTGTTGTCCCATGGCCTCCTCAAGGTAGGATTGATGATAAACATAGGGAATCTCACCCCCAATGAGATTCTCCCCTACCCATGCTATCATCCAAATGAAATGAGCCATTCTAGGTAGATCATCAAAGAAATCCTTAACCCCCGGTTTATGCAATGTATTAGGGCTACATGGAGAGATTAGATTTTTCCACCTAAGTTGTTTATCTCTCCATTTATGGTAAGTATGGGGTTGTTGCTGATCTTGGGCTGAAATTTCATGGCCTCCAAGAATGGCCCAAGTTACCCCACCAAACAAATCAACCATGAAGTGCCTCCTCTAAGAACTCGAGTTCTCCAAATGGCTCCTCCCACATGAAGAAAAGAGATGTAGTGTGGCAATCATGGTTTTCCCATTGTTTCTCCTGAAACATGCAACATGTATAGTAGGGAGAATCATACTCCCAATGGGCACCCTCAACCCTTGTGCCACTCTCTCAATAAATCTTACCATAAACATAAGAACAACAGCAACATAGGGGACCATAATTAGAATCATACTTTTTGCCATATATAGCAAGGGAGAAGGAAAATGGTCCCTCAAATGCAGCCAATGAAGTTTGACTCTCAACTGCAATAGAGAATGACATAATGTGTGGCTTATCAACCACTTTCTTTTTTCACCAATCTCCTCACAAGTTTGGATAAAGTGTATGATGTATGGTGCATAGTAAGCATGTTCTCCATAATATATCTCCTCCCCAAGTCCTTCTAGGGAGTGGCCATCAATACTTCTCATGGCCTCAAGTAGACCATGAGGTCTAGAAGGGAGAATGCTCCTCCTTTGAACAAATTCATACACATATATGGTTAAGGAATTCACATATTTATACAAATCATTATGAAACCAAACAATATCCTTACCATATGTTTTTCTCATGCAAATGGAGTGGCTCATAGATGAATCCCCTCTCATTCTCAAAGAGAAAAGAGGTGATTGTGTTAACTCTTCCAAAGAGTTAGGTATCTCCTCAATCTCTACATGATCCATGAATCTCTTCAAATTCTGATATATCTCCTCCTCAAATCCTTCCCAAAAGTACCCGTCCATGATGGTGTGGTATGCCCTCCCAAGTGAACTCCTCCATCAAATAATGAAATGCATCAAAGTGCATTGAAAGAAATTCCACATGTGCTGCATGTAGTAGCTTCCTCTTGAGCTCAGAAATTCTAGTCAAGAAGACTATGCCATAAGAATAGATGACCTCATCAACCACCATGTATCTATCATCTCCCTCCGGGTCATCAAGAATCATGGAAGCACCAAGATCCCTGGAGTACTCTACCAAGATTTGAGACCTCCAATATGGATCAACCCTCCTAAGAGACAACGCTGAAGATCTAAAATGTAAATCTCCCCACATGCTGCTGTCTTTTCCTTTGACATCCCTCATGCCAAATTCTTCCTCCAAAGTGCTACCATGCCCATCATGTAGCTGCTCATGCTCAAATAGAGGTGGTGATCTTTGGAAATGGGCCTCCCATGAGAAGCTACCATCTAGAAAGAACCTCCTAATCTTGGCCAATGTAGGCATGAGTGTCCTTCATCTACTCCAATGTATCGAGGATCCCTTTCTCAAAGGAAGTACCCTATGTTTATCCACATCCATGGAGAAACTCCCTTGCACCCTGAAGGTGCCATCCTCCATCACTACAACAACTTTTGTCAGCGCAGAATATGTAGTGAGAGTGGGTGATGTTGAAAATGGGAGAATGTCTCCCTCCTCCTTGAGTCTACCCTAGACTCTTTGCACTGTACTAGACTCCTCCAAGGTCTTCACCCCTCCAAAATATAAGAGTGGTGAACCAAATGGAAAAATTTCTCCCACCAACTCTAGATCTGGTGGCCTCCTAGGTGGAATGCCCCCATGTAGTGAGACATCAAAATCTGAAGTGGATTGTATATATGAGTGGACTGATTTGTCCCTCTCTTCACTGCGTAATACAGTCTCCTTCTTTTGTGCAGAAACCTCCCAAAATAGATAAGGGTGAATTCTCATTATCCCTTGATGTTGATCCTTCCTTTCTTCTCCTTCCATCTCACAAGATTCACAATCCACAATAACTGATACATGCTACTCTGGAATTATGTTTTGGTTCCCACATGTTAAATAATTTGGAATTCCTTACAAAGACACAAGGAATCCTCTAATGGAATAAATGGCTCCCTTCCCATCTCCATGTGGTGATGGATCTCCTCCTGATGATACAGTGTTGTTAGCTCTTCTCTTCTAATCCTCTTCATCAATATTTGAGAATGCCACATCATCAATGAGAGACCCTTGATCTTCGTCTTCTCTTGCAGGAGGAACCTCCATGTCTTCATCTATAGAATAGGGCTCTTCAAGAAGTGGGGGTCTTTTCCTCGGCATGGCATCATGCATGTTTTTATCCTCTTCAACAAAAATATGGAGTGGAGTTGGAAAAATATATCTCTCCAACTCATGCAAAGATTTTGAGTTTTTGGGCTCAACCAAAGATGTTTCACAATGTTTAATATCAAATCTTCTCATTAATTTCGTAGTGAACCCTGCATAAGTTTTTACATTTTCATGATAAAATAAAGTATAACTACGAAACAACCAGTCATTGGCCATACCTTTGAAGTGTAGTGCTGCAACTCTAATGGCCTCCTTTTCTGAAACTTCGTGTAGCTGAAAATAGGAATCTAGCTCCTTTACCCAAGCCTTGGTTGTGCACTTTCTTGATCCATCAAAGTTAGATAGAAATATTCTACCTATTTTTCTTCTATTATGGTTGCTGGATATTCTATCTTCCTTGAGTTGGAAAAACCCCTGGAAGTCCAATTTCTCTTTGAATCTCAAAGATTGAGACTCATACTCCTGAAGATAGTCACTCAAGGTCTCCTTCCTTGGTGCATCTTCTGCCTCCATCCTTCTTGCAGTGAATGTGGAAATTAAACTGCGTTGTGGATCTACATGTGTGGCTGAATGTTCACACCCATCATGTGAATATCTAGGGCTTAATTCACTTTCAAACCCTCTTGGACTTTTTCTACATCTCTCCCCTTTCATCTCCTTGAGATCTTCCTTGTTATTTTGCATACTATGGAAAAGAAGCTAGGATATCCTCTCTTACTTCATTTCTCCAAATAATTGAGTCATGCCTTGTTTTCTTCTGTAAAACTTCTCTTTTCTATGAGAAGGAGCTTCTCCTTCTAATGAAATAATGTCTTGAATGCATAGGCTGAGCCAAGATTATGCTCCGATACCACTGTAATATTCCAAATTGGAAATAGCAACAATACAAGACATAATAATGTAAAACAAAAAAAATATGTTCATGTCATGAGAGGGATCAATATGTAGCCATAATTTTATTAATATATCATAAAAAATATACAAAAATATCTTGAGGGACAAGCCAATCAATCAATAAGAACAATCCTCCAATGATCAAAACAATCAACACATGAGTTGCTGCAGCTGTATAGAATGCTGGAGAGCGGTGACAATGTTGTCTATATCAGTGTAGCTGCTGCTATAAATAAATGTAATATTGCTGATGGAAACAAATAAATGCCCAGAAAATAAGATGTGGGCTCTAATACATGATTTCTAGCCAACCCAGAAAAGATTGCTAGAAATACCAAGAAATATACAATGTGACAAATAACCATGGGGTTAATATGCCACTGAAAACTGGATCTGATATGTAATGAGGCTATGGTAGATATTAAATGTTTATTTCCTCCTCCAATGGTATTTATAAATAGAAAGATGATCCCTCTACTCAGAAATAGACCCTTCGGATGAGCTCAATGAACCCTCCCAGCAATTTCCTCCAAAAATAATGCAATTCAGAGTTGTGATTGCACTGTGAGGGATGGTAGATGGTTGGCCTGATGAAAAATATATGAAAATATTCCTAGGAGACCTCCTTGATAATCCACCAATGGATAGGCTACCTCTCCACTGAAAAACAAGCCCATAAATAGCTCTATGTGATCCTCCTTTGCTGCACCTTGCAACACAACCCAACTCTAAAAAGAAACTACATTGTAGCTGAGGGAGGTAGCTTTGCAAGAATTTTAGAATGAGGAAATGCAGCTCAAATAACCTCTCCTTCACTAAGGATGAGGTAGGGATTCCCGATCAGGAACACCCTTGTGCTAAACAGCATAACAACCCTGCTAAACAACAAAGGAATGGAAAGTCTAAACAGACCAATATCAAATAATAATATCAAACATGAATAAAAATGGCAGCCATCCCCTCCATATATAGCATGTGAACCTACTCACATTTGGTGCCATCCATACTTGCCACCAAGCTCATGAAAGTTGTCCTCCACTAAAACTGCGTTGTCTCATCATAAAGGCCACTCCTCCATGACAACGTTGTTGATTTCGTCGAAGTTGACTGAATCGACGGGATCCAAGCCCTGTTCACACCCAAAGGTGCTTATTCTTCCTCCTTTCACATTAGTAGTGTTATTATTCCTTCTAAAGGGGTTTTATGGGCCTCCCCACCCACTTATTCACCTACCTAGTGATAAATCAAACTATAATATTCCATTTAGATGAAGGCTAAATTTTTAGAATATTAGACATATCATGTCACTTCAGTTCAAGCTTAACCACTTGAGTTGATTAGGGATGATGGGAAAGAAGAGGAAAGCTGAAAGGAAGGAGTTATAAAACTGTGGTAGTGACATTGATATATAATATCTAGTGACAGTTACAAATGTCAACAAATATTCAACTTTGGGAGCACCTCACTTTTTATTGATAAAAAATGAAGAAGAAAGTAACAAAGAATTATCAGGTATGGATTTTTTGTCTAATTTTGGTCCATTTTATTTTCTATGTAATAGTGAAGATGACAATGAATTAATTGAAATTGCACTCATTGGTAAAATTTAAATTAAGCATTGTAAAGAGAAAACAAATTCAAAAATTATGGCCCTTTTAGCAGACGAATAGGATAGGTCAGAAACAATGGATAATGAAGGAGTGCCTTTGCTAAACAATGAAAATTATCAAGAATGGAGAGATAATATGGAGTCCAATCTAATGAACCTTGGATCTCATGTTTGGTATTTTATTTGAAATCGATTCACTGAAACTTCCCCATCAGACGAAGAAGTGTTAATGTTTCATAGGGATATATTGTTCTTTTCTTTGATAATTTAATTTCTTCATTATCACATTAAGTTCACCCCCTAACATCATAACATTATTAATATTTACATCATTAATAATCAAAATATGCAACTATGTATAAATAACAATATCATCAACATCATCAATGCAATGGAGCATAAAGTAACAATAGAAGAAAAGCATGCACACATAGAGACACCAAGATTGGTCGGAGATCAGGGAAAAAACCACTATGCGGAAAAACCTTGCAAATTATTCTTCTTTTATTTTCATCAAATGATTTAGAGAAAGAGAGTAAAATGATCCAAATATTTATCAATGAAACTAACCACAAAACAACTACAACATCAATGAGATGAACCCAACCATTTATATACTCAAAAATTTGATCCTGAAGTATGTACTAAATTGTAATTTTTTGTATCTAGTTGTTGAACTCTATGGTCACTGAAAATAACCTTTAGAATACTGAAAATTCATATTTTAGTCCCCATTCACATGGAGGAGGAATCATACATGATACTATAGCTTCAAAGTCGCTCCCTTAATCCTGGAAAGCATGTGTCTGGGGTCAAAACTAAACTGCAAAAATCCCAATCTCTCGGCCGCATGCACAAAGTGTTATCTGTGCAACTGGAAGGATCCAGTCACACTCACGGGCCTATGTGGGAGTGACCAAGGTCAAAATATTCCAATTGTGTGCCTTCGAATGGGGCCCAAAAATCTAAATCAAAGGTTTGAGCTTCAGATCTATAATTTCATCTCAGAACAAACCTGAACCTCCATGGATGAGCCTCAAACATGTGCGAGCCAAAAATAATATAAAGTGTGTTTCATTGTTGTATCTAAATGAGGTAGAGGTAATTTGAATCTATATACACAAGCACATTTGCCCCAAATTCCGACGGCGAAAATGTCGCTCTTGCAACACATAGGCATCCCAAGAGTGATGTTTTGAGGTGTGCCAAAACATGGTTTCTCCTCACATCGGACTTCCAACACTTCACTTAAACATCAGTATAGCGATAGTAGGTTTGATGTGTTACAACACTTCACTTAAACGTCAGTATAGTGATAGTAGGTTTGATGTGTTACATTAGTTTTGCACTTCAGACATTTAATGAATCTTCATACTTCTAACGGGAACAAGCATCGCTAGTATGACGCCTTCAAACATTGCTGGTCCTTGCCTCCAAACGTCGCTAGTCCGACGCCTATGAATGTCGCGAGTTCGACGCCTCCAACCGTCGCTACAATGATGGTCCTATACATTAGAATACTGACGTAACAATTTTTTTTTAAAAACCATATGTTGCTACAGTGACAACACTACAGGGTCGAAAGACCGACGAAACCACAAATTGTCATAAAAAGGAAACGTGGCTAGAGCAACGGAGCTAAAAGGTCAGAATACCAATGACACTACGAACATTTTAAAAAAAAATTGATGTCGGAGTACCGACAGAAATAAACTATTTTATTAAAAAAATATAACCTTGTAAGTTATATATATATATATATATATATATATATATATATATATATATATGTATGTATATATATATGTATGTATATATATATATGTATGTATATATATATGTATGTATATATATATGTATGTATATATATATCTATATATATATATATATATATATATATACATATATACATATATATATATACATATATACATATATATATATATATATATATATATATATATATATATATATATATATCTACATATATATATATATATGTATGTATATATATATATATATATATATATATATATATATATATATATATATATATATATATATATATATATATATATATATATATATATATATATATATATATATATATGTATGTATATATATATATATATATTTATGGGATAAACTGGAGGATGCCTTGGTAGAATTAGCAACACAAGGTGTAGTTAAGGGGCTCATTGCAGTATTGAAAGATATAGCATGTTATGTTGTTTATTTTGTTGATATGTTTATTTTTAGATGAAATAAACATTTAGTCTAATAACTCATGGAATTAAAAAAGTTAAAATGACAGATAAAGATGCAAACATAAGGGTTCCTTTTATAGATGAGAATATAATAGAGAAAGCCTTGACTGTTTCATCACAAGTTACAAATGTGTCTTTGCAGCCTGAAAAATCCACTTTTGAATACAAACCTACAGTAGTTGCTAAGAGAATGTTTGACCAAGCATTGGGGCTTCCATTTGCAAATTGTCTTTCTAAAGGTGCTTCAGACTTAACAACAAGACGTTAAATTGCAAGAAACAATGTTTTGGATGTGGAAATTTTTCTTGTAGGTATTACTTCAAACAATAATGCCTACCTTATTTCAGATTTAGGTGAAGTTATATAGGAGAAGCGCTTTCTTGACATCTCATTTGAGACCTGAGGAAAATTATTCAAGGGTTGAGGTGGATCAACCCTCTATCAATAAGGCACTAAGAGTTCATCCTCAAAATATTTCATCAATGACAAGGATGTCAAATGCACATATTCCTAGAAGAGCTGCCTAGAGGCTGTCTACACAAGCACTTGGGATACAGACCATCTCTTCAACTAGAATTGAGGCTAACCTAACTAGAGACTCAAGTTTTGCGACCTCTATATCTTCATCTTCCAAGGGTCTTCGAAAAGGCAAGAAAAATGGATTTACAGTTGATTATAAAGATACTAATGTATTAGTTTCGAGTACATATACAACTATCTCAGCCAATAATAATTCTCGAGTCTATGATACTGAGATAAAGTTGATAAAGCCCAATGATTTTGTCAACTGAAAAACTTTAGGTTCTATTAGTATTGGGAGATAGGCCAAATACTAGATTCCAAATTTATCAGAATAAATTCCTCGACATCCTAGTATAAAAATAGGTTAATACCTAGCTCCACATCACCTTCCACTTCCTCTCCATGTCAGTGCCATGTTAGTGAAATGTTTTCACCATGTCATCACCACATCACCAATGAGCCATGTCATGATGATACACCATCTACCACATAGTTGTGCCACATCATTCTACTTCAGTGCCAGAACACCATGAACCAAATAACAATGAATTTTTATCTTCCATGTGGGTTTTCCATAGACCAATGAATATATTATTGTTATTCACTACAAACTACAAGTCTGGGCTAAGGCAACTGTTCTCAAACCTAGGCTAAGGAAAAAATTATCATGGTTGAGCTCTTTTAGGGTCTGAAGGAAGGTCATGTACACAGGTAAGTTACTAATCTGACCCTCCAACAATGTTTTTTCACTGGTCCGGGGTCTTCTATGTTGAAAAGTGTAACTAGGTCGGTCTTCATGTTGACTATGTAATTGTGTATTTATGTAAATAAGAAGACAAAGATAATAAAATGTATTTTTTTGTACTTGCTTCATGGGTTTCATGAGCAAGATTTACTATGTAGATAGAATTATTCTTGATGTCATTAGGATTTATAAGAGTCATTGTCATGTTAATAGAGTCATGTTACACTTGAAAGAAGACCTCCAAAAGACATGGCACAATCATCCTGAAAGTTGGCCTCATTAAATATATGTTTGACATGTTGACTTACATAAACAGGATGCATCCATTAAAGAAGTCATGTTCGCTTGTTTATGGAAGCCTAACCACTATAAATAGTAACCTCAACTTAGTCTACAAAAAAATATTTTTGGACATCTTCTTTGAGATTTTCGGTGACCTATCTATGAGGTTTTTCAGTGACAATGCAGAAGTACAGTTCGGTGCATCTCTCATTTCAGATGGGTATAACAGTGATGGAACTCGGATAATATATAGAAATAAGTTTCAGATGATGAATCAGGAAAAACACAATGATTACAATTCAGGTTGTCACACAGACTTTCAGAAACATTACAGTGAAAATTTCTTGATAACAGTGATGGAACTCGAATAATATACAACAAGAAGTTTCGGATGATGACTCAGGAAAAACACAATGATTACAGTTCGGATTGTAGCATAGAATTTGGGAAACATTATAGTGACACTTTCATCACTGTCTTGGTGTAATACATTAGTATATTTCGGTGACATCTTCCAATGCTTCCTCAGTTAAGGAGTCAATGCTGTCTCAAGTAGAATCTTGGTGCTACCGTAACAATAATTAATGACATGTTCCGAATATATGACCTTAGTTTGTGGAATATCTAAGAAGTAGAAGAGCCTTAGTCCTAGCCTAGGATATATACAGCGTGAAGGAAGGCCAATGCGACCATGATATAGTCATGGTTTTGTTTAGTGCAAAGATGATGTTCAGTAATAGGTCTCGGTATCACAGTGATGCATGGTGCAATAAACGAGGATGATTGTGTCTTGGTATAGGAGAGGCATTTTAGGTCAAGTTTTTTATCATGGTCTTTGTTCTCATCAAGTGAAAAATCTATAAGAAGAGATTTGCGGGTTTTCCCCTCAAGAGGAGGGGTTTTAGCCGTTTCTTGGAACCTTACTAATGTGTCACTGATATTATTGTTTTGATGGTTGTTTGATGTACTTAATGTAATCATAATGATGAAAAAGGATAATAAGGAAAGAAGTAACACGAACAATTATCATATAAGATAATTTGTATTAACTTTTTCCCTACCTATTTCACAACAGTCTCCACAGGTGGTTGTGCTACTAATCCAAGCTACCACAAATACCTATTCTCTTGCTAATAGCCCGAGCTTCTGAGCCTTCACGATTTTATAAGATAGGGATTCAAGCCTTACTATTGAATATCTAAGCTTCATAGTACTGTGTTCTTAACGTTTATCACTGCACTGAGCCCTCTCCACTGAACCTTGAGTTAGGTCACTGCCAGTCTTAGCCTTCTTGTTCAATGTTTTTTGTCTGAGCTTCTGGAGGTGAAAAACCACAACAAAGGTAATCTACAAGACTGTTCACATGTTGGTTGCCACATATACGAGTTTGATCTTCTCTAACAGGTAGCTTCTCCAACACGATGTCTCTTTAGATGTTTTACATTATTATAACTCATTATAGATACAAAATTCAAAGTATAGGAGATCTCCCACACCCCAGGTTGTTTAGTGCCCCGCTCTCTCTATGGGAAACTGGAATATGCTTCAAATTTTCAAACTGGAAGCCATAAGGTTAGATGGATGTCAAAAAGGATATGTGATAAATAATTGGGTGCTATGTGCATATATGTTATAGATTTCACACCACACGAACAACTAAGGGGTCAAGTATATAGATGATTTGTTGGTGATCCTTATAGAGAGATTTAATAGGTAACAAACTATTGGTTATAAAGCAAAGATGCATGCATGCACTAGCAAAGAAATCATGTAAGAAAGGTGCCATTTTTTCATAAAATAAGTAGAGTATAGATAATAGAATATAGAGCTTGCTTGCATGCATGCAAGGGGTATGCTAAGTTCAGTTCTTTTTAAATACACTAAATAGAATTTTTTGATAGATGTTTCCTATCAACAAGAGCAAGTGGGATTGTGAAAGTAATCCTTTAGCTAAGTTGCCACAATAGGGTGATCTACTCCATAACCATGCCTTTGGGATTGCATTCAACAACACCTTGATAAAAATAAATCATATGCTCATTAATACTACTATGGCATGCATATTTATCACTTAGAGAAAAAATTTGTGTTGTAAATTTGATTATTATTTTAATAGGAAATATCATTTAAGAACAATGGTTTTAGAAAGGATACAATACCAGTTGTTGAGATCAACACTTCACCTCCACCAAGATGGTCCTCCAAAATTTTGGTTAGATCATACACCTATGAAAAATTGCCCAAAACAATCAATTTCATAGAAATACAAAATTAATGAGTCATAGATACAACTACCATCATTGTAGGAAAACATAAACTCAAATTAAATGTAACAGACTATATGTCTGGTTGAAGTTAAAAATCTAAAGTTGCCAATAGCAGCCTCAAGATCCCAGAAGTTACAATGCAATGTACATATGATACATAAATAATTGATAATATCATGCTCAAATAAAATCACAATTTTAGTTTAGATTAGAGAGCACTCGAATAATGCCACGTCATCCCTACAATAAAGGGAATAGATACAGTTAGTTGAAAAATTGTAATCATAACACTCTGCATCTAACATTACAATTAAAAAGGCCACATGACACATCCTAATTGTAACACTGAATGTGGCATTAGTAAGAGGTCACATGGAACTAATGAGGAGATGTCTTCTTTGCGTTTTAGGAACCTCATCATCCATGCACATTCATTCAAAGTTTAGAATACCACATCCATCACTGAAGCAATTATGTGAGTTATGTTCACTTCTTATTTTGCTCAATCTCTGATCATATCACTTATTGATTGAAAATCCACTTACTGACTTTGTACATGCCATGTGTCAATGTAGGTCACCCTATTAGTTTTTTTTATTCAATAGAATGCATAAAGGTACCTAACTGTGGCTCACTAAATATTGATTGAACATAGTCAAAATATTGGTGGAAGGAGTCATAATATGGTCATTTTGGATCAATACCAACTAACTACTGTCATATAATTGTGACTCCGGCTTAATCTATCCACGTGTCAAATCCCTTACAACAACTCAGACAATAAAAGAGGATGGACAATAACCTATACTCTTTTACATCACACTGAAATCTTATTCTCATGGGAGCCAATTCAAATTAGGGACCATCTCTCATTTCACTGACAAATGAAAGAACAAGTTCAAGAAAAATAAAAAAGTTGGTTATTTAAACTAAAAAATCCATTTTAACCTCAAATCTATCAATTGCACAGTCTAACATATCCACTACCGGTCAAAAATATTCTAACATATTCCATTTTAAGGTAGTAGATATAGTCTAACATATTCTAAAGTAAGATCTTTGTGGCACATGGTTCGGTAGCACAGATTACTTCATGAGTTCAAACACGTTTTTTTATAACAATCCTTTTCAAAATTCCCTAATTTGAAACAATTAAAACATCCCTTAACATAATTTCAAGTTCTCCCTCTTGCATATTCATTCTTGAAAGCTTTTGTATCCTTTCCTCCACCACCCTTGTCTTGGTTGATGACTAAAATCCCATCATATTTTCATATATAAGTTGATTGACTATATGTTCCATGGATCTATTCTTGACTGATCATATGTACTCCTTCCCTTATTTTTTTCCTTTGTTGAAGGGTAGGTTCAATGCTTTCAACACTGTAAATTTAACATTTTCCTTGAGACAGAAGGCCATACAACTCATCAAATCTTCTCACTCAATTTTTTTGAAAAACACACTGGTGACAAATTATCGGTACCTGCTTGGTAGACTGACTAGGGTAACAGGATGATATTAGAGGTATAATCGATGAAAGTATCAAAATCCAGTGTTTGCATTAAATGGAAGAAGAAAGAAAGAAATCATATGTACACACTGCATATTTAACAACTTAACATACATCAAGAAAACATAGCAATGTGGGGGTACCCAAGGCATCTCCTGAAAAGGAGAGATGAAAAGAAAGAAGCTAAACTAGCAAAAGAACAAATAACAAAGTAACAAAATAGAGTGGTCTCTCAAATAGATAAACCCTAGATATTGAACTAGAGGACAATCTTGTGTCAGAGGAAATGAAGAATGAGAAATCATGTGATAGAATGTTTCCCATATCATAAACATAGAGAAAAATTAAATCCTAAATTGCATAAGAATCAGAGAAGACTACAACATTGTAAAATCACAAACATTGAGCTTTATGAGGATACAAAGTTTTTTTTTCCAACATGTTTTCATGTAACCATGGATAATGAATTCACGATAAACACTAATGACAAGGAGAATAATGGAGAGGAGGTTGGAAAGAGATCCTCCCCCAACATAGGGCATCCTATCGAATTCACTTCAACTTCACTTCTATGAATTCACAATAAATATTGCAATATTGTATCATTCTATATAAATGTCCTTTATAAGGTGCACTACTAAAATCATTCATGGTAAATTATAGGGAGTTATTTGAAATTAAACTGATGATTGCATGTTTTCTAAAGGTGAAATGTCTCATATCTATGTCAGAGAAGGCTCCCATTAATATAGCAGTCGTTAAACATCAATATATTGTACTACTAGCAATTCTACCTCACATCTGTTTTGTTTGTAAACCTAAAGAATTATCCAATCTAAAATATGATTGTCTTTCCAGAACACAATGCATGAATTAGAACCAAGAATAAAAATGGTTACTTGAGTGGAGATAAAAAATCAACCAAATACAATCATAAAACAATAAGGCTCACAGAATAGTGGTCCATTTAGACCAATGCAGATGTGAGTTGTTACAGTTAAACCAAGCTACCAAAAATAGTGAATAAATGGGAAGCATATCAGAGTTTTGTGATATAAAAGACCAAGCAATTCTAGTTTAGGAAAATAAGCTTAATGTAAAATTGTATTTAATCAAGAAACCATATTTGAACTACTTTATGCCAATCGTGTCGTACATACCTTGCCATTGAAGACAAAATATGACTAGTGTTGCCTAGATTCAGACAACTATATAATAACTTGTATGTTGAAAATTCATGACGACAGCCATCAATGCCCTCAGCATATAGCCCTTGAATATGTGATTGAGACTATACCATAACAATGTAGATAGCTAATTAAAAAGGGAAAATAACACATCCTAGATCTAATTTATTTTTTAACTATTAGGCCCGATAGTGCATAGTCATTTTTTCCATATTTCACATGGGCTCTTTTCATATATAAGACTATGAAATGTGCCAAGAACAGGACTTACGCTGAGCTAAGAAGTTCCCTTGTGTTCAAATTATATCACTACACTGACTCAGTTGTCTTAAATAAAACATTGAGACTCGTTTCAGCCACTATGAGCAAAGATAATGCAAAGTACCTTATAGTAGTAACAAAATTTTGGTGACATTCATAAGTAGAGGTAGAAGATGACTATAAGAATATAAGGCATAACTATCAAAAATAATCCTATGGCTAATCCTAGAGGCATTAAGACAAAAAATTAAAGAAGATAAAACATTTTTTAGATGGCTTTGTAAATAGAAGATGGAATCAGAAAGGATATGATATAGAGTCTAGACACACTAATTATGTTTGAACATGGTTACCAAAATTTGGACATTGTTTGAAACATGACACTTATTTCCTCAAAAATTTTAAAAAGTAAAAATATGTCCATCAACTACAAAGAAAGACAAGATACAAAAGTAGCAGGTAAAAATTACATGACACAATAATTCATACATGGTTGTATTCAGGCATGTTTCTAGCCTTCAGAGCTAATCGAGCATATGTTTCATAGACCTAAAATAATATATAAAAGGTAATTTCGAATACCTTAGTACAAGATTTTGTTACTTTGATTCAATGAAAAACACATAGATGATCTGGACTGAAGTAGTGGATACAGTTTAACATATGTGCTACCAAACCATGTGCCATTTTAACCATATCCACTACTGGAAAACACAATTGGTCAATGGGATTTGACTTTATCTCAAATTGAATTCATTTATATTAATTTAATGAATAGATACATCAACATAAGTTCATTTTAGGGAGTAAATTTTTGGCAGGGCTCCAAAAGGTGTTGATTTGCTCAAGTTGTCAGAAACAAAGAATAAAAAGAGTGTGATTCTCACAGTTTAAAAAAAAGCTTGAAATAGGGTAATGATAGTGCCTTGAACAATAGGCCTTCTGGAGCAGAAGCAGAGGAAATACATAAGCTTGGATTGTAACAATGTAAATGAGTGTTGAGCACATCATGTTTCAAGATCATGTTTTGGGTTTCTTTAGCTCAGCTAGAAAATGTATTCAAATTTTATCATCTTGCTCTACCTTTGGTCCACAATAAGAGATTCTGGGTTTGATCCCCAGTAGAGTCGCCAGTTGTTAGTATGAATCTTAATCGCAGGCGTACGAAAAAGGCTTACTTTAGCTGTGCATAAAAAACAACTCTAACATCAAAGATGGCTATCAATTTCTTTATATATGCAGTTATTTGACCAAGATAAATGCTACAAAATCTAGATCTATGCAGTAAAAGACATTAAGCAGTAAATAAAAGGAAGAGTTTCTCCATGCATCCAATAGACAAGACAAGAATATTTTTAAAGAATTTTTGTATTTTTTGACACCTGGGAAGGGAACATAGAAAGATGTTACCAACCCCCCTCAATGGGGTGGGTTATTGTAAGTCCTCAACACTTTAGATATAAGATCCTCTCTCCTGATGGTGTAGAAAACCTAGACAAAAAATGGAACTCAAAGGGAGCTCACAAGAAAAATGGTAACAAAATATGACAATGACAGAGGATCAAAGTCAAAACAAAAGTATAGATCCAAAGTGATCTTTAGGCAACAAAAGGTAGTGAGTGAATGGAAAAACCCTTTTATTTATAACAAAATATTGAGTTAGTCTAGATATTGGTGCATAATTAAAATATTATTCACCAATTCTAGATCCAACTTTTATGGAATATTTTATTATATTTGTTGGAGGGAAAAAAAATTGACTTTGGTCAAATCCATTTATTTGTAAATAATAAATAAACAAATGATTTATTTATTATTTTAAGGATATGGTTGAGTAATAATTAAATAAATAATGATTTATTCAATTATTTATAAATGATTTAGTCAAACTTAACAAGGAATACTATTTAAATAAGGTTTAAATAATTATTCCTACAAAATAATAAGATAAATAATGATTTATCTAATTAATTTTCGTGTTTTGGGTTAAATATGAATAGGAATATTAATTAAAATATTGTTTAACTAATTATTCCTTGAGGAAAATCAAACAAATATGGATTTATTCAATATTTCCTCATGGGGTTTCCTGTTTAGACCATAAACAACTTAATAAATAAGGATTACTAAGTTATTTTTCATACTGAAAGAAATTTTACTTAAGGTGAAATTGGTCTTACATGGTGTACTTTGGTCCATCTAATAGTGACAAGTTAGATGACCAAAAATTGGTGTAACATCAACTCCTCGATATTGATGCCAAATTTGAAAAATTATCAAATTCCCAGTGCCCAAGGAGTGAACCTTCTATCTTGAGTAGTGGAAGGAATGAAAAAGGATTGCAAGACCTAGGCTGATGAATATTAACTCAACCTTCTTTTATATTGAAACCATTTGTAGAGTGCAATACTTGGGTTGGCATTGTCAGTTGAGCTGGTGGCCTCCACATGCACCCACTATTGGGAGTGTCATTCCACACTTAATTTGAAATTCATCAACTACATGACATTGTCTTTGGAAATTCAATACATTACGGATTCAACTATTCAGCCGTCATAGCTTAATTCTGAGCTTAATCCTTAAATCAGCATAGAGATTTGTCACCCTTTGCTGATTATATCTCGTCTAAATTTCACCAACATTTTCAACTGATCACATATCAAACCCTAAGTAGTTCTTAAAATCTTCTCTGATCCATTAATATCCATCAAACCTTTCATCTGCAAGATAAACATAGAGAAAAGGATCAGGTTTTGATCCAAATAATGACCATGTGCAACAAATGGTAACAAAATATCAATGGTACAAATTTCAAATAAATCCTCAAGAGCACCACAACATTCTAATTGTAGACAATGATAGGGGACGTCCCCAAGATTCACTTGGTTTTCTCAGTTCACTACTGCTTGCAGAAGTAATCAACTAACTATCCACATAGAAAAGACATAAAGTACAGACACCAGTACCTCAGCTTTGTTAATGGAATAGATACCATTAAAGGTGGTTCTCGCGTTTATTTAGGAGTAAACCAGATAACAACCCATGTGATGAACATTGTAAATAAGAAGAACAAGATAGCTGCAGTGAAAGTACACATGATAAATAATCATCTATGGATCTTTGTCAATTATTTGATCGACAATCTTGCATTTGAATCCCAAACTAAGGAGAAATTGACAGCTTGTCAGAAAAGTTTTGGTTCAAAGTGTGAACTCTCTCAAGAGTTTTTGAAGAAAGTTGATAAACGTGGAGTTGTTGAGAACATATTATCATGGGCAGACTTCAAATTCATACACTCTTTCTGGACATCTCTACTCAATATTCCTTCATTTATTGTTGAATTCATTACTCCTATTTTCAAGTTAACCCATAAAAATGGTCAGGCATTGTCTTTATATACCATGCCTAAGTATGAATCATGGAGAGAATATCTGGGTGGATCAGCATCAAGATGGACCTTAATGTACTATAAAGGTCTCGGTATAAGTGCGTCTAAAGAGGGGAAAAAATATTTTAAAATTTTGGAAAAACATAAAAAACACTTCATGTGGATACATGAGGAAGATGGAGATGCAATTGAATTTTCCTTCAATAAGAAGAAAATAGAGGCCGAAAAGAACTAGCTAAGACATTTTGATTCAGGAACATATTTGGACCAGACTGACATGCTTATCAAGTACATTGACTTTGTAAACAAGGGACTGATCCTATTTTCCATGGCTGATTTGCAAAGATCCATCCCATCCATGGTTGATGGTTTGAAACCATGGCAAAGGAAAATATCGTTTTTCTCTTTCAAAAGAGATTTTGTTACACAAGAAAAGGTTGCTCAATTCTCGGGTTATGTCTCAGATCATTATGCTTACCATCACAGTGAACAGAGTCTTACTAGCACAATTATTGGAATGGCACAATATTTTGTTGGAAGTAACAACATTAACCTCCTTGCTCCACTTAGGCAATTTGGTACCAGAGCCCAGGGTGGAAACGATCATGCAAGCGCTCGATATGTTTTCACATGCATGTCACCAATAACATGCTTCTTGTTCCCAAAATATGATGATGTAATCTTGGACTACTTGAATGAAGATGGCCAAAAAATTGAGCCAATGTGGTATGTGCCAATTATTCGAATGGTCCTTGTAACCGGAATGTGAGGGAATTGGAACTGGTTGCAGTTCCTTTGTACCTAACTATAACCCAAGGGAATGTGATAATATGGATCTAATAAAATGGTGGTTATATCACCATGAATAGAAAAAGTATAAAAATAGTATAAAAACAAAAAAAAAATCAATTTTTAAAAGCATGTTCAAACTTAAAATCAAATAGAGGAAAAAACACATACATAAAACTAGATAATAATCATGAACAAGCTTCATCTTGAATTATGAACTGTAAAGGAACTTACAAAATGTCACATTACGAACTTGGTCAATCACAAGAGAAAAACGATCCTGGACATGACCCTGGTTGACAAGTTGTATTTCTCATGATGCAAGAGGATTTGTACTTGTGCTGCCAAGTCATTCAAAATCCATAATTATTTATGCAATAAATACAAGCAATATTTGTAGTATTTTTCCCTCTAACATGCATTCTTATGATAATGTTAGAACATATGTTGACAATGTCAAAACATACTTGAATAAGCTCCTCTTCGTCTCAAGAACAATTTATTGGAGTCGCCTAAACTTGGAACAAACCTCCCACGATCTGAAAGAGTAGCAACTAAGTCAACAATGACTTTTTTGCTACTACTTTGGATTGAGGGAGGTTTGCTCCAAGATTAAATTGTTCCAATAAATTATTCTCTACTAAATAGGGCCAACCACATGAAGGTGGAAACTCTTATGCCCCCCCCCCCCCCCCCCCCCACATCACTCTCAATTCGTCAATACCCAATATATATTTCATTTTTTACTTTCATGAGCAGAGAAAAAAAAAATTCAATAACTAATAGAAAATAAATGCAACAAAAAGTATGGAAGAAAACATTGAAAGTGCTTGCAATAAAAATAGTATTATAAATGAGTTTTTATATAACGAAAAAAATGTTCCAAGTATGGTAACATTTGTCTTATAATAATACAATATGTTACATTATCAAATTTTCTTTTTCTTATTCCTACTTATAAAACTCCTAATTACATCATCAACATCATTGTGCTTTACTTTTTGTTTCGTGCCTTTCCCTGATAGCTAACCTAGTTGCATATTCATGATGTCTGGCCTCATGTAGTGACAGGGAATCGCCTACAAAAACAAATAATATTAAATTTTAATTGTCATTTTTAAAATAGTATTGAAGTAGTTTGGTAATATTAATAAAAAAATTGCAATGAAATTATTTACATAGTGCACCATTTTTTACCATTGGAACCATTGCCCTATGTTCCTCTCTGGTGGTAGGATGCTCAAGTACAACATTCTCTGTCATTTAAACAAAAAACATTATAAGGACACAAGCTTCAAGGTATAATTATAAAAAACTATAATTATAAATTAATTACCGTCATGGCCCTCACTAATAGTAGCATTGTCGGCGTGGTCCCCACTGGAATGACCAGGTTGCACGTGAGGATCATGTACTTTTGGAAATATTTCACTCTCAACTCATTGCTCTACAACTGGGTTATTTGGCTCGTTGAAAGTGTTGCTCCCCTTATTTAAACAAAGTTGTTAGACATTAAATTTATGGATGAAAACAAACATATTGAAAGGTTAACTTTTTACCTTATCAATCATTTTGGATCTTGGGACCTGTCCCAAGCTTCTATGATGTTCAACTACAGCTTGATAGCCGAAATGGAAAGTGATCTATCTATCTTCCTTTTTAGTTTCCTTTCCAAAGTCGTCACCCTAAATTACATATGATTGTGTATTTTTAATGTCATTTGATGTGATTACAAAAGTGTTGGAAGGTGATACAATTAATTATAAGATGTTTAGCTACTTACAATTCTTGTGGGTAATTTCAAGTAGTCACCCTGGCCTAGCTTATGATGGCCTTTTTTTTCAACCCTAGCTTTGGTTGCCTTCGAGGTGTCAGGAAAAATGTCATCAAAATATTTAAGTAATTTATGTAGGATGCTTTTATTTTAGACATAGATAAAGTTAAAGCTATTGAATTAAAGTTGTAATTTACCTTGCGAGTCCAGTTAGCATTTTTCCTTCTTTCTTGGCCTTTTTCTCTTTTTTGTCATCGATGAGTGCTCTTCACTCCCTCTCTGGAACTATGGGAGGATTCTCGTATCTAGATTTAATTTCCAAGTGTGTCCTATAGGTGTCCCTGTTATATTTCAAATATTTTCCAACTGCCCGGGCAACCGTTGTTCAATCAAATGTGCCCACCCCAAAAAGGCCTTCTAGATAATCTAGAAGTTACTTTTTTAGGTTGTAATTCTGGGAATTCCACCTTGTGCATATATTTGGGCCAAAATTTACCAATGCCTTGCTCTCCAAGGACCTGTAAAAATCATTGTTTCCTACACATAAAAAAAAGATATTATCATTAATTGAAAAATAATAGTCATGATAAAATATCTTTTAGATAGAGTGCATTAAACAATTAAAATATTAAAACTTACCTGGGAGTTTTACTTTCTTTATAGGAACACCTTCATTGTTCACCAAAAATGTGTCTGGAATGGTCGCCGTGGAAAGAAATAATAAAGTGGGCCATATGAGCCTCATCACTGCCAACAAGTTCAGCGGTTGGCTGTGTGTATTGTTCGGTTGGGTGTGTTTCTTGGCTGCTACCTAAAGACATAGAAGGTGTACAAGAGGGTTCCTCGGGAATCTCTTGCCTTTGTGTCCCACTACCACCAACACCGCGGACATCAGGTCCCAGAAAATGTTACATACAAAAGAATTTTTTTGTTAGTTTAGTTAATGTAAAAATTAAAATCAACCTATCACAATTGATCTCATGCAGAAAAAAAAATATCCTTTTGATATTTTGTTATTACCTTATATGTTTCTAGCTAGGTCATAACTTGTCTTATCTTTTTTCCTAATTCAGGTGTTTGAGGCACAATGTCTACTAAACACTCAAGTTCCTTGGTTGCTTTTAGCGCCTTTTTTCGCAGAAACACCAATGGACATGGGGATGAAGACAACTCTTCCTCATTGAGAGAATCATCACGTGCACCATGGCTAGGCATCTACATATTCGAATAAAATTAACATTATTTCAATTATGTAAAGAACTAAAATACCTAAAGATAGATTAAGGCTGGCACTTTACATGTTCTTCAACTAGCTCCTTTCTGTGATCATCCTGCCACATTATAAAATAATAAGAAGCATGAAATATATAAAAAAAAAAATATGAAACTAATATAAAAAAATAAAGAAACTAATACGAAACTGAAATTGTTATTTGTTTAACTGTCATGGGGTTTTTCCTGTACTGCTACGATCAGTCTACCACATTGCAATAAAATTAGAAATGTGAAAACTTGAAAACAATATCTAACTTGAAAACACAAAATGAAAACTGAAATAATTTCTAAATTTAACTTTATAATACATAAACTTTGTGAATTAAAGAGTATAACTTTACCATCAAATTACATTCGAGTTTAAAGAGAGTAAACAGTCAATCAGAAATAGTAATACAATGTATTCTCTAAGTTTTCAAATCAACATACAACACAACAAGTTAGAGGCACATTTATAAGGAGGGGAAACCAATATGGCCACCCCTTGGCTCCATGATGTATGATTCTTGAAGTGTCCCTTTGCAGTTGCAATATGGTTAGGGGTAGGCCATATCCTTAGCATGAGCATATCATGGGATATGTCCTCTATTGATTCATGCCTTACACTTTGGTTTCGGGGATATAAGTCATACAAACCACTATCATTATATGTCATATGGGGCATATGGAGAGCAAGAAACGTATTTATCATATGATGCTAGAATGAGAACACTAGGGATAGAGATTGGAACTAAGAAGAAGGTTCAGATTGCTTGTTAAATAGAAGGGTTTCAAGAAGAATATCCTTAAGAGGCCAGGGAAAGAGTTGAAGCACTTGTTTATTGCTTCAATAAGAGAGGAGTAACTGAGTGCAACTAATTTTATAGCTAAAAACTTCACACTTGTGAAATAGTGAGAGGTGACATCTTCCGAGAAGAAGATAATAAGGGATTGTTTGAGAGTGTCGTGGACTGTTCGCAAAGTCCAAAGTAGCAGAGGTGGCTGCTAATAAATGATCTTGATGACACACTAGTGAAATGTCTCACTAAGCATTAAGAAAGCCTCATTGATGACGATAGTGAGAAATTGGAAGAAGGTCAACGAGGAGAAACTAGTAGAAACAATACTAGAGGTGCTAGATGACCTTTCATATTTAAAGTGCGCGCACTTTATATAAATCAAAAGAATAATCAAGAACAAAATATCCAAGAAAAATAAGTGGGTGTAGCAACTACATGTAAAAACCAATAGTAGGAAGAGAATGGGTGCTACAAACCGTTAAGAGAGACTGTCATAATGTAAAATGGGAACAATGATGTTAAGGGAAAAGATAAATCCTAATAAAAAGGTATTTTGCAAAGGGCTGAAGATGAGGGTGAGAAGAGGAGATACATATCAAAAGTCTAATAGATTATGGGGAATCTCTAGGAACAAAAAATGATACTATGAGTATTTTCAAAGGCTCAAAATCTCCAAAATTTTGAAATTAATGTGTTTTTTCATGTGCAGGTCATGAAGATCATGAAGGGAAAAAATCACTACAATTTTTCATAACGAAGGAAAGGTTATGGAGTTTCCTTTAGGAGACACAAAAAAATAGAGTTCTAAGAGTGGCATCTAGAAAAGTTTAAGTGAAGAGATCATGGAGCATGATGTAAAAATTGAGTTGCTGGAAGAAATGAATGGATGAAAAAGGATGAGATAAAAAAAAAAGGTTCAGATCAATTTTTTTGATTTCTATGAAATTTAATTCATTTTAGATAGGATAGTTAATTTAAAGGTATAAATATAGCATGCTAATATGAATTTGGAAGAAAATAAAGCTGTAAAATGTGGACAATAAGAAATGGATAAAGCTTTTCCAACCCTACAACAAAGAGAAGACCATCAACACACACTTGAACAAAAATGGAGATTTGGGTGCAAATATTTTAAATGATGACAAAGAACCTTAGATTTTTAAATCTAACAAATTGCATCTAGATGAAGGTTTCAATAATGAAGAGGGATGAAAACCACACATAGTTGTCATGATATCTTCCCAAGGAATTCAAGGAAGAAGGGAACTTGAATTTGTCATAATGGAGGAAAAGACAACTCTGTCTCATAAAAGTCACTAGTGGAAAGAAAATAGCTACTGAAGAGGATGTCAAAAGATACTGGAAGGGTTCATCAGTTTAAAAATGACATGTTTTATGTAAAAACAGATTTTTCAGTGTTCAAGGTTAAAAATATTGTCCTCGTGGAAGATGGAGAGCAGGAAAATTTATTCGGAAGAGACTGTAATTGGATTGTTAGACATCTAGAAAGTCTTAAGTTGGTTGAAGGATATTTTGAACACTTTTTTGATAGGGGAAGTAAATCAAAGTATAAATATTGTTGAATACTAATTTGTAGTTCACAAAAGCTGCATGGAAAAATCAACCATACAATTTTACCCAACTGTTGTGAATTTTTTGGAAAATAAATATGATATGTGGACTGTTGGGACTCTGAAAAGGATGCAGATATGCTTCTAAGAGATGAGGGAGAGGAGAAGGGTAGTGAGACTTGTTTGTCTCAACATATTTTTTTCTCATTTGCAACTAAGGAATACAGGGCACTAAACATTGATAGAAAGTTACTAGAATTTTGGGATTCTATGTTTTATTTACTATTATGGGGATGTAGAAAATTGGAAGCCATATAATGAAAAGGAGACAAATTCCCTAAATATATCTATGTGGATATGGACAGAAATTAATGTTTATGGATGGCTTCCAATAAGTGATATTGATGAAAAACTATTGAAATGACTCACTGAGTGAGAAGAAGGCCCCATTGATGATGCTAGTGAGATATTGGAAGAAGGTCACCGAGGAGAAACTGGTAGCAAAAGTACTAGAGGTGGATAAATGGCATTTTATATTTAAAGTGGGTGAAATTTATATAAATAAAAAGAAGAATCAAGAATAAAATTTCCAACAAAAATAAGTGGGTGTAAGGACCACATCTCAAAACCAAGAGTAGGAAGAGAAGGGGAGCTACAAATCGTTAAGACTTACTGTCATAATGGAAAATGGGAACAATGATGTTGAGGGAAAATATAAACCTTAATCAAAAGGTATTATGAAAAGGAGTGAAGGTGAGGATGAGGGCGAAGAGGAGATACTTATCAAAAGTCTCATGGAATATGGCGAATCTCCAAGAATAGAAAATGACACTAGGTGTATTTGCAAAGGCTCAAAATCTCCAAAATTTTGAAATTAATGTGTTTTTTCATGTGTGTGTCATAAATATCATGAAGGGAAACATCATACAAATTGTCATAAAGAAGGAAAGGTTATGGTGTTTCCTTTAGGAGACAAAAAAAAAATAGAGTTCTAAGAGTGGTATCTGGAAAATTTTAAGTGAAGAGCTCATGGAGCATGATGTAGAAATTGAGTTGCTGGAAGAAATGAATGGATGAAAAAGGATGAGATAAAAAGAAAAAAAGAAAAAAATCAAATCAAATCAAATTTTTTTATTTGTATGGAATTTAATTCATTTTAGGATAGGATAGTTGATTTAAAGGTGTGTAGATAACATGCTAAGCTGAAGTTGGAAGAAAATAAAGCTGCAAAAAGTGGACAATAAGAATTAGAAAAAGCTTTTGCAACCCTACAACAAAGAGAAGACCATGAGCACACACTCAAAAAAAAAATGGAAATTTGGGTGCAAAGATTTTAAATGATGACAAAGAACCTTACATTTTTAAATCTAAAAAATTGCATCTAGATGTAGATTTCAATAATGATGAGGGAAGAAAACAACACATAGTTGTCATGATATCTTCCCAAGGAATTGAAGGAAGAAATGAACTTGAATTTGTCATAATGGAGGAACAAGAAACTATGTCTCATAAAAGTCACTAGTGGAAAGAAAAGGATTGGTGAAGACGACGTCAGGAGATGCTGGAAGGGCTCATCTGTTTAAAAATTACATGTTTTATGTAAACACAGATTTGTCAGTGCTCAAGGTTGAAAAGACTATCCTCGTGGAAGATGAAGAGTAGGAAAATTTATTCATAAGAGACTCTAATTGGATTGTCAATTACATAGACATCTAGAAAGTATTGAGTTGGTTTAAGCATACCACTCTTTTGATAGAGGAAGTAAATCCAAGTATAAATCTTGTTGAATACGAATGTGTAGTTCACAAAAGCTGCATGTAAAAAGAAACCACACAATTGTACCCAACTGTTGTGAATTTTTTGGAAAATAAATATGATATGTGGACTGTTGGGATTTTAAAAACGATGCACATATGCTTCCAAGATATGAGGAAGAGGAGAATGGTAATGAGACTTGTTTGTCTCAACAGAATTCTTTCTCATTTGCAACTAAGGAATACAGGGCACTAAACATTGATATAAAGTTACTAGCATTTTTGGATTATACATTTTATTTCCTATTATGGGGATGTAGAAAATTGGAAGCCATATAATGAAAAGAAGACAAATTCCCTGAATATATCAGTGTGGATATGGATATAAATTGAGGTTTATGGATGGCTTCCAATAAATTATATTGATGACACACTAGTGAAATTTCTCACTAAGTGTGAAGAAGGTTGCATTTATGATGCTAGTGAGATATTGGAAGAAGGTAATCGAGGATATACTGGTAGAAAAAATACTAGAGGTGGCTAGATAGCCTTTCATATTTAAAGTGGGTGAATTTTATATAAATCAAAAAAATAATGAAGAACAAAATTTCCAACAAAAATATGTGGGTGTAAGGACAACATCTCAAAACTAAGAGTAGGAAGGGAACGAGTGCTACAAACCATTAGGAGAGACTGTCATAATGGAAAATGGGAACAATGATGTTGAGGGAAAAGATAAACCCTAATCAAAAGGTATTATGCAAAGGAGTGAAGGTGAGGATGAGGGTGAAGAGGAGATACTTATCAAAAGTCTCATGGAGTATGGGGAATATCTAGAAACATAAAATGATGCTAGGAGTATTTTCAAAGGCTCAAAATGTCCAAAATTTTGAAATTAATGTTTTTTTCATGTGCAAGTCATGAAGATCATGAAGGGAAACAATCACTATAAATTGTCATAAATATGGAAAGGTTATGGAGTTTCCTTTAGGAGACAAAAAAAAAAAAGAGTTCTAAGAGTGTCATCTGGACAAGTTTAAGTGAAGAGATCATGGAGCATGATGTAGAAATTGAGTTGTTGGAAGAAATGAATAGATGAAAAAGAATAAGATAAGAAAAAGATAAAATCAGCTTTTTTTATTTGTATGGAATATAATTCATTTTAGGATAGGATATTTGATTTAAAGATATGCATCTAGCATGCTAAGCTGAAGTTGGAAAAAAATAAAGCTGCAAAATATGGACAATAACAATTGGATAAAGGTTTTGCAACCCTAAAACAAAGAGAATACAATGAGCACACACTCAAACAAAAATGGAAATTTGGGTGCAAAGATTTTAAATGATGACGAAGAACCTTACAATTTTAAATCTAATAAATGGCATTTGGATGTAAGTTTCAATAATGATGAGGGATGAAAACCACACATAGTTGTCATGATATCTTCCCAAGGAATTGAAGGAAGAAGGGAACTTGAATTTTTCATAATGGAGGAAGAGGCCACTCTGTCTCATAAAAGTCACTAGTAGAAAGAAATTAACTACTGAAGAGGACGTTAGAATATTCTAGAAGGGCTCACCTGTTTAAAAATGACATGTTTTATGTAAACACAGATTTGTCACTACTCAAGGTTGAAAATAATATCCTCGTGGAAGACGAAGAGCAGGAAAAATTATTCGGAAGAGATTGGAATTGGTTTTTCAATGACATAGACATCTAGAAAGTTTGGAGTTTTTTGAAGGATTTTGTGACCAATGTTTTGATAGGGGAAGTAAATCCAACTATAAATCTTGTTGCATACAATTTTGGTTCACAAAATCTGCATGCAAAAAGAAACCACATGATTGTACCGAACTGTTGGGAATTTTTTGGAAAATAAATATGATATGTGGACTGTTGGGATTCTGAAATGGATGCAGATATGCTTCCAAGAGATGAGGGAGAGGAGAAGGGTAATGAGACTTGTTTGTCTCAACAGAATTTTTTCTCATTTGCAAATAATAAATACAAGGCACCATAATTTGATAGAAAGTTACTAGCATTTTGGGATTCTACATTCTATTTATTATTATGGGGATGTAGAAAATTGGAAGCCATATAATGAAAAGGATAAAAATTCCTTGAATATATCAGTGTGGATATGGAAAAACATTAAGTTTTATGGATGGATGCCAATAAATGATCTTGATGACGCACTAGTGAAATGTCCCACTGAGTGTGAAGAAGGCCTCATTGATGATGCTGGTGAGATATTGGAAGAAGGTCACCGAGGAGAAACTGGTAGCAAAAATACTAGAGGTGGCTAGATGGCCTTTCATATTTAAAGTGGGTGAACTTTATATAAATAAAAATAAGAATCAGGAACAAAATTTCCAACAAAAATAAGTGGGTGTAAGGACTGCATCTCAGAACTGAGAGTAGGAAGAGAAGGGGTGCTACAAACCATTAAGAGAGACTATCATAATGGAAATGGAAATAATGATGTTGAGGGAAAAGATAAAACCTAATCAAAAGGTGGTATGAAAAGGAGTGAAGGTGAGGATGAGGGTGAAGAGGAGATACTTATCAAAAGTCTCATGGACTATGGGGAATCTCCAGGAAACAGAAAATGACACTAGGAGTATTTGCAAAGGCTTAAAATCTCCAAAATTTTGAAATTAATGTGTTTTTTCATGTGCAGGTCATGAGGATCATGAAGGGAAACAATCACTACAAATTCTCATAAATAAGGAAAGGTTATGGAGTTTCCTTTAGGAGACACATAAAAAAATATAGTTCTAAGAGTGTCATTTGGACAAGTTTAAGTGAAGAGCTCATGGAGCATGATGTAGAATTGAGTTGATGGAAGAAATGAATGGATGAAAAAGACTGAGATAAAAAAAAAAAAATTCAAATCATTTTTTTTATTTGTATGGAATTTAATTCATTTTAGGATAGGATAGTTGATTTAAAGGTATGCATCTAGCATGCTAAGTTGAAAATGGAAGAAAATATAGATGAAAAATGTGGACAATAAGAATTACATAAAGCTTTTGCAACCCTACAACAAGAGAAGACCATGAGCTCACACTCAAACAAAAATGGAAATTTGAGTGCAAATATTTTAAATGATGACAAAGAACCTTACATTTTTAAATCTAAAAAATTGCATTTGGATGTAGGTTTCAATAATGATGAGGGAAGAAAACAACAAATAGTTGTCATGATTTCTTCCCAAGGACTTGAAGGAATAAGGGAACTTGAATTTGTCATAATGAAGGAAGAGGCAACTTTGTCTCATAAAAGTCACTAGTGAAAAGTAAATAATTGTTGAAGAGGAGGTCATACGATGCTGGAAGGGCTCATCTGTTTAGAAATGACATTTTTTTTGTAAACACAGATTTATCAATACTCAAGGTTGAAAAGATTGTCCTCGTGGAAGATGAAGAGCATGAAAATTTATTTAGAAGAGACTAGAATTGATTTGTCAATGAAATAGTAACTGTGCATATGCATAGAAACAACATTTTTTTGGGGACCCTAGAGGATTGATCATATTTACCAAGAAGTCAACATTTTTCATTGAGGGATTTTAATGCAGAGGCACCAGTGATAATTGTACCATTTGTTTTAAAGGCCCAATAGTGATATGTATATTGTAGATAGAGTTTTATTTTCCCATTTTATTTAGATGGCTTTGCAATAGGCCCAAATTTCATGGAGGAATCTAGATTGGCTAGTTGTTAGGATATTTTGATGTATAATTTTGAAAATTTTATTACTGTATAGCTTAGGTAGGACAAATTTATAGTTATTTTGTTCTGTTATATTTTCATCTATTAGAATTACATATCTAGGGTTTCTACACATGATTTTGGAAATAAAAAAGAGAAGAGCTCCAGAAGCAAGCATGAAAAGTTCCCCTTCAAATAATTCCTTCATGTTTAATTAATGAAGTTGTTATGATTTTATGTGTCCATATTTCCTGTCCATGTATGTAAATTTTTTATTAGTATTAGAATGTGCCTTGAGGATGTAGATGTATCGAGTATAAAGTGGAAATATAAAATAATAGGCCACTAGAGGTATCAAGCCAGAGTTCAATTTTGAGTAAGAATAAACAATTAAGGACGAGAGGGAAGTGTAATCCATATTCTTAAAGTGAGAGGAAGTATTTATTTGAGAGGAGTTGTTCCAATGCAGAATCTGGGTGGTGGTAGTGCAGAATCTTACTGATTCTTATAAGATTCAAATACCCACATCAAATACCCATATTTTGAATCTTATTGATTCTTATAGGGAAGCCGAACGGTCCAAAAACCTCTGCAATCGATAAATTGGTATTTAGATGTCACGGTGCATATACGGTACTTGATCACTAAAGGGATCAACACCCTAAATCTGTTATTAGAGGTATCAAGCCAGGGCTCGATCTTGAGTAAGAATAAACAATTAAATATTAGAGGGAAGCGTAATTGGCCATATTATAAATGTAAACAAAATCATTTATACATAATGTTGAAAGCTAGATCAAAAGAAAAAATAGGTCCTATTGTAAGTCTAAACATAGTCCTATTGCTAACCATTCTGTTTAAAATTAACTAAAGGTCATTACCATTTTGTGGGTTGACAAATTCCCCCCCTGAACCAATGTATGTGCAAATGGCTAAATGCAGCTCCCTTCAGTATTGTTGCCCCCACTTCTGGCCTCTATTACTCTGCTACCTCCATGGGATATGCCTTCATTCCAACTGCTAGATAATATGGATCTAAAAAATGATTACATGACTAGAATGCGGAAGCTGCATTAAGCGGTAATAATTACATTCAGATTGCTCGAAAGATTTAGCAGTACAAATTGCATTCGTCGGGAAATATTGCTGGAAAAAAGGAAAAAAGGCGGTAAGAATTAGGGTACTAAAATTATTAAAATGGAAACATGTTTTGATCTACTTAGCAAGTTAGCTAATTAGACTAAAATAATTAATGTAAATTGACTAATTATGAATTAGTAAACTTAATTAAAAATTACTAATTATGCTATAATGTTAATTGATTAATTAATTATTATTTTTGATGTTATGGATTAAGGGGTTAGGGGAATAGGGGATTAGGGGTTAGAGGATTAGGGTTCAGGGGTTAGGAGAATAATGAGGTAGGGGATAAGGGGTTAGGGATTGGGGGCTTAGGGGTTAGGAGATTTAGGTGCATTTAGGGGTTAGGGGAATAATGAGTTAGTGTTCTCTCATGGTTTATTTCTCGAGCTTGTGGAAGCTTTACAGGTAGCTAGGGATAGTACTACCAAAGTGGTGCAAGTGGAAGGGTGTTTTGGGCTATCTTAAGAGGAGGGGGGGGATGTCGCAAAATTTTCATCGCTTCTAGAACTGTCCCAAAACTGTCTAAAAGTAGGTTTAACAATAAAAAAAGGAAAATTCATTAAGAAAAACTTTGAATACCGAAATATGATCTTCGGAGTGGACATACAAGTAGACCGGACGATGGCGCCCTTGGAGACCATACTGGTGGGCAGATCAGGTTGGAAATCCTTCTTTGCTCAATTTATAGTTGATTGGATTGAAAAATATTGGGGAGAATATCTAGATAAGGAGGTGGAGGTCATAACCCTATCAAATGGGTGGTTCATGATCAGGTTTGCGAACAAAGAGACCTAGAAGCGGTCCTTGCACGCAATTGGGGTTTTCGCATTGCGCTGATTCTCCTCAAGCGGTGGACGCCCATATTTGATGTGAAGTGGGAAAGAGTCCATAAGATCCTATTTTGGGTGCATCTGTTGGTGTTACCTCCGCACTTATGGACAATGGACATTTTTAGGAACATTGGGAATAGTATGTGCATCTTTCTGGATGTTGATATGTCACTTCAAGTTAAAAAATCTTGGAATGGGGCTCGTATATTGGTTCATCTTGTTTGAAGGGAAGATAGGGTTGAAAAAATACACTTACATTTCGATGGAAAATATTTCTTCCAAATTATTGATTACGAGAACTTTCCTTTTTGGTGCCATAGATGTCACAAGTATGGTGATCATTTTGTCAGAGAATTACCTCTTGGAATTAGCAGGAGGCGTCGTCAAAGGGTAGTCTACAAGAATGGTTATCCAGCTTAGGTAGTTGATTAGTCAGAAGGTGGTGAGAAGGTACATATGGAAGAGGTGGTGCATCAGTAGGAAGAGGGGATTATCCCGATGGAAGGGATGGACGAACAAATTGAACAATTGTAGATCCATCTTGTTGGTGAGATATTCAACCAATTAAACATGCACTATAATTGGTAGGTACTATCACTTGTTCCCTTCCATATATTCACGATACTCTTGATATGTTATTAAATTTTATTCAATCTCCCGATCCTTCAAGGCCCCTATTAAATGAGCCATTGTGCATAAACATATTTCTATAATTTCCATGGACAACATCACTACTACCATCCCTAAATTATCCATCGACACCATCCCATACAACCTTCATCCATAGGATAAAAAATTCTTGTCTGTTGAGGCCTTTTGGGGGTTGGGATGTCTTCCTGTTACTGAAAATCCCAGGAAAATAACGAGTCAAAAAATTGACATATCAAAGGAACAATCAAAATCTATGATAGAAATAGTGGATGGGAAACAAATATCTCTCAAAGGGCTAGTGCTTAGAGTGGCACAAACCCTTGTCCGTGTTTCCAAATGATTTTACTGTCTTTCAACTGTAGAGGGTTCGCTATCACTGATAAGAAACTAGATCTAAAAGCTATCTTCCATAATTATAGACCTGATCATATGATTATGCCCCAATACACTTTGGGCTAGGGATATCTATTTACGTCATCCATCATGAAAATTCTCTCATGTTGGTATTTTGTGACTGTGGATTCCAAAGGAAGATCAGGAGGATTATCTTTAGGGTTAAAAGACAGTTCCATAAAACTGAAAAAATCATGGTGCTCTGAATTGGTCATTGGAGCAAAGGTCTTTTCAATTGATCTGGCTATAGATTTTACAATTGTCAATATCTATCAGCCCTATTAGGAGAGAATAGTTTTTTGGAGAATATTCTCTGAAAGCCTTACATGATTGCCTCCAATTTGGTGGTGGGAGGTGACCTCAATTTATCCATAGGCCTGTATGAAAAATGGGCCCCTATGGCTCAAGTAGATCCCCTTGCACATTTTTTCCTGAAAAATTTAAGATAAAGGCACCTTATTGTCTTAAATCTAATTAAAATATCTCCTACGTGGAGGAACAAGAGAATGGGGGATGCCCATTTGGAAAAGATATTGGATCATCGTTTCCTTCTGAATGAATATTTTTCAAGTATGCTTACGGGATTCAAGCAATGGTTTGGGTCTGGGGGGAATGATACCACTCTCATATCTTTCTTGAGATGTATGGAATTCAAAAGAAACCTGGTTCCCCTTTCAAGTTCAATTAAGGATGGCTGAAGAACCTAAAATATATTTTCCTTTTTCATGAAACATGGAGTAATCCTATGGAGAGACATGTAACTAGCTATATTCCATGCACAATCTCTTATGAGTAATATGAATAAAATTTAAAAGGTGACTATTTCATGGGAAAAAGAGAAACTGAAAAGGGATGAGCTTTCAAAAAGGCTGAAGGCTGGAGATGACATGCGTGAATATAGGAGAGGGAAATAGAAAGGTCGAGTAGAAGGCTAGAGAGCTATTGAAGGCAGAGAATGGTTATAAAGCCAAGTCCTTAAGGGCAAGAAGCCTTCAGTGAGAAGTTGAATCACCAAGTTTACGACACAGATTGCAACCTGCACCGAATGGTATGATCTAGCTAAAAGGGATATTGTTGATCTTAAATAACTTTGCATGGTCATGGTAATTCAATCACATGAGAGTATTGGAATGCATAATATTGCTTAGACTGAGGGAGATCACATTACCATTATTAAAGCACACTATGCATGATTTAAGGGTCTTGCACTCTACTTCGAGATGCGATGGATATTGTGCTACATGTCAATGCTCTTGTTGCACAAGGTTTACATGGTGGCTACCTCCACAGGGAAGTGATTAGGGGAGTTTAGAAAATCAATGAAATCCATCATATAATTAGCATTATGATACAAATTCCTCATCATCAACCATGACATGGTTATGTTCAAGGTTATACTCACGGATTGGTACAAAAAGTAACATTGAAGGCAAAATGTCATCATGTTTAAGTGAATTGCCAAGGTGACGCATAGGTTAGCTACTAGGCGAGTGACATTCATGTTGCAACTCTTCAAAGTGTGATCTATCACCATGTCAAAGCAGGTGGGGAAGGCCCACATTGAGCTTATAATATTTGTGGGTTAATCATAATATCGTCACCCTCATAGTATGGCATGACCTGACCCAAATCAACCCAAACATGTTTCCTTAATGGGTGCCATCACAGGACCCGACCCAACCCGATCACCCGCCCGAACGTTGAAGGCATGAGGGAGAAAAAAAAAATTTAACTGGTCGCAAAAATGTGCATAAGGAACCCTAGTGGTCACAACTTAGCATTTTTTATACGACCTCCCTCACACGATCTGAGTCGAACACGTTTCCTATGGTGCCCTCACACGGCATGACCCGACCTGCCTGAACAAAGGGTGCACGAGGGATAAAATGAAAAAAATGATCGCACAATAATGTACAAGCAACATGGGCAGTCACAACTTAGCGTTTTTTATATGACCACCCTCACACGACTCGACCTGACCTGACCCACCCCAGCACATTTCTTTGGGTGGCCTCACATTGCACGACCTGACCAGACCCGACTCGACCTGACCCACCCCAATGTGTTTCCTTGGGTGCCCTACCGATATGGTATGACCTGAACTGACCTAACCTGAACGCATTTCCTAATTGGGTGCCATCACATGACTCGGCCCAGCCCAACACGAATGTGTTTCCTTAATGGGTGCCATCACATGACCCGACCTGACTTGACCTGCCCGAACGTCGAAGGCACGAGGGAGAAAACGACAAATTAACGGGTCGCACGAATGTGCACAAGGCACATGGGCAGTCACAACTTAGAATTTTTGGTATGGCCTCCCTCACATGACCTGATCAGACCCGACCCACTCAAACACATTTCCTTGGGTGGCCTCACACTACACGACCTAACTGGGTCGGACCGGACTAGACCCACAAAAACATGTTTCCTTGGGCACCCTAACAATACGGCATGACCTGAACTGACCCGACTCGAACACATTTCCTAATTGGGCGCCATCACACAACCCCACCCAGCCCAACCCAAACACATTTCCTTAATGGGCACCATCACACGACCCGACCTGACTCGACCTGACCAAACATTGAAGGCACGAGGGAGAAAATGACAAATGAATAGGTCGCATAAATGTGCACAAGGTACATGGGCAGTCACAACTTAGAATTTTTTATAAAGCCTCCCTCATGCAACTCGACCTGACCCGACCTGCCTGAATGCATTTCCTTGGGTGGCCTCACACTTTACAACTTGATCGGGTCAAACTTGAACCAAATTGCCTGAAATTTTTTCCTTAGGCTCCCTAATAATACGGCATGAGCCGACCTAACTTGACCCGAATGCATTTCCTTGGGTGTCATCACACGACCTGACTGAACCAGACCCGAACGCGTTTCCTTAATGGGCACCATCACACAACCCGATCCGACCTGACCCGCTCGAATGTAGAAGGCACGAGGGAGAAAATGAAAAATTAACAGGTCACATAAATATGCATAAGGCACATGGGCTGTCACAACTTAGAATTTTTTATACGAAATCCCTCACATGACTCGCCCAAACATGTTTCCTTGGGCAACCTCACATTGCATGACCTAACCGGACTTGGCCTGACCTAACCTGCCTGAACGCTTTTCCTTAGGTGCCCTAATAGTATGGCACGACCCGACTTGAGCTAACACAAACACTTTTCCTTGGGTTCCATGACATGAACCGACCCAACCCGACCCAAATGTGTTTCCTTAATGGCTTCCATCGCACGACTTGACCTGACCCAACCCTCTCGAACATCGAAGGCACGAGGGAGAAAAGGAAAAATTATCGAGTCACATGAACGTGAACAAGGCACATGGGCGGTCACAACTTAGAATTTTTTATATGGCCTCCCTCACACTATCCTAGTTGAACGCATTTCCTATGGTGCCCTCACATGGCATGACCCGACCCAGTCGAACGAAGGGCACATGAGGGAGAAAAAAAAAATATATCGCATAAACATGCACAAGAAACATGGGTGGTCACAACTTAGAATTTTTTATACGACCACCCTCACATGACCCCACCCGACCCAACCCACCCGAACACATTTCCTTAGGCGGCCTCACACTGTAGGACCTGACCAGACTGGACCCAACCCGACTTTAATATCCGCAAATGGGGAAGAAACAATACAAGAACAAAATAATGGAAATAAAAGTGAATAAATAAACACACCATGATATGAGACAAATGTACAACCATCTTATTAAACATATCAGTAAATAATAGGTGCAATATCTTGAGGGTCAAGTCACTCAAGAAATGCAAAACAAGCCTCTACAAGAAAAATATGCCATCATATGAGAAATAGTTGCCATACAAATGCCCTAAGCTAGGACAACGTAGTTGCAGGGCATAAAATGTTGCATAAAGATGGATCAATATATATCTACTATTATATATCTCAAATAATTCTTAGGAGTAAATATCTAGCCTCCTAGACACCTTTCCAAGAGAACCCGAGAAGGGTTTCCGGAAATGCACCCAAATACAAATGGTGATCTGCAGCCCTAGGACAGAAGAGTCACTACAAACTAAATTTCATGAAATAGAAAGCTAAAATAATATGGATCTGATGTAGTTCTCCTGAAAGGGTCTCCTCTAATGAAAGGTTGAACCCTTCACCTACAGGAAAACACTCTTAAAGAGTCGACAGATCCTCCTCCAAGACTTCCCTCAAAAATAACACAATTCCTAGCTAAAAAAATGTTGTGAATGATGGAGGCAGGTTGGATTGGTTCCAAATATCTAAAATGTGCCCAAGAAGCCTCCTTTTTGCTCTCCCAAGATAAGGGATCCTTCCTCCTATGGAAAAATAACTCAGAAAGTGGGTTTCTCAACCCTCCATTGCAACACCTTGTAATACAACTCAGATCTGAACAGACACTATGTTGTAGCTTAAGACTGAAGCTTGTATAGAATTCCAGATATGTGGAAATGATATATCAATACTCTCCCAAGAGGCCTCTCAAGGAAAGAGGTGGGATTCCCGACCAATAACACCCTGTGCTAAATATCACTACCAATCTTAGCTAAACAACTGAAGAGAGAAAAAGTCTAAATAGACATATCAAAATAATAACCATTAGCTAACCCCATATGGATGCCATCTTCTTCCTTATAAAAAATTTTAGCCTTATCACCTCGGGTCCCACTCATTAGGGTTTCCACCATCATGCAATTAATGTCCCTCCAAAACTGCGTTGTCCCATCATTAATGCCACTCCTCCATAACAATGCTGTTTGATTTGGTCAAAGTTGACCTATTCAACATGCTCCATCCCCTTTTCACACATAAGGGTCTTCAATATAGCTTTTTTGCGACCTCCATTCACACTAGGAGTTTCTTTGATTCCTTCTAAGGAGATTTATGTATCTCCATACCCTCTTATTCTTCTACCTAAGAGCAAAATTAAAATTCAATATTCCAATTAGCTGTGTGATAATTTAGGATTATTACAGTCCTCCCCTCCCAAATGTTTCTTGTCCTCAATCAACTGTAAGGATAGAACTGAAGAGCCTCTCCTCTTCCTCCTGTAGCATCTACATGTGATAAGCTCCTCCAATGAACAAGATGATGTTTTATCGATAAGCTTCTAAGTTGCTCCTCCCAAGTGTAGAAGTATGCCTTCGGTGAAAAAATCGAAAGGGCTCTCATCATGAAAAAGTATAAAATCCATGGGAGAAACCACATGTGGTCTAAAGGCCTTCTTGAGCCATGGAATCTGAAATATATTAGGAACTATCATTCCCATGTGATGCCTCCATCCCCAAGCTATCATCCACAAGAAGTGAGTCACCCTCCAACATGGCAACTCATGAAACATCTCCTCCACCTTAGGCTTTTGCAAAGAAGGTGGGATCCATAGTTGAAAATGATGGATCAAATTATCCATCCCACGTTGTTTCTCTCTCCACTTATGATAAGTGTAGAGCTACTATTGAATATGGGCTACAATAAGGTTTCCTTCATGAAGCAAAAAGGCAATAGGATCCTCAAAGTTCTGCTCTTTGGCTCTTGCCAAAATCATCCCATATAAAATAAGTATGACATTATCATCACAAGGAATCCAAATGAGAGAAGTACTGAAGGTTTTACATAGTGATAGAAGGTACCAACCGTTTCTCAAGTAGTTACAGCACAGTTTTACCAACTTCAGTTTCAGAACATGATGTGGCAAGTTGTCTCCCAAACAATTGCTAGTTGTGGATGTCATCACACTTACTAGGGAATAGTAAATGGAATTGTACATCAACTGAGCATAGGAAATAGTACAACATTTTCCCAAAGCCATACAATAAATGGCTCTCTCCATCATAGATGTTGGTCCCAAATTGACCATGAAACCCAAATAGAGGCTTTCTCTCTTGTGGAGCAATGCACTGTATAGAGATGGTAGGAGAATGAAAATACTGTGTTAGATAATCAATAAGTGCAAAAACAAAATTCTTACCATGTACTAAGAGTAATCTGATAATAATATCCATGAATGAGTCCTCCATAGTGGTATGACATGGTCCCATGAAGAAGAATGAACTATGTGATGTACGAAGATCTTTCTTCTTATGCTTCGAAATCCAAGTCAAGAAGATCATATTATGGTAATAGATGTCTCCATCCACTACCCCACCAATATCATCTCCTACTTGTTCATCAAATGCATCATATGTGAAGTGATCTTGGGAACAGTCCATCAACAAAATCAAGCTCCCAAGTGACAGCGTTGTTGGCCTTTGTAATAAGGCTCCTGTCATCTCATAGCTCCATCTTTTGACATACCACATGTCAAAGCCATCAATCATAAATCTGATATATGTGGGAGGTTCCTTCCAAAGTGGAAGTACCTCCTGATCCTCCAAGGCTAAGGAGTAGCCACTTTGCACCATTATAGTGCCATCTCCTACTCCTGCAACATCATGCAAAGTATGGGAGAGAATCAGTCCATATCCTCCCAAGAGCAACCAAAGCAACAACAACTCTTGTTGCTTCCCCACACCATCACCATATAAACTATGGAGCAACAACATGATGGTTCACATGATAGATATCAAATCATACCAATATACCCAAACTCCTTTTTGTGATATGATGTAAGTTTCATGCCAAGTTCCATCCACCAACCTACTCTTTGAAATATAATGTGTCATATGATGACCAAACTCTTTCAAGAGTAACCAACACAGTCTTTCCTCCTACTGCTTGGTGTCATAAATATGCAAGTGGATTCCCAACCTCTTGCTCATCAACATCACCCATCCAACCAAAGGTGAGTGTCTAACATTATTCTCAAAATAGGTATCCCTCCAATGGAGAATATCATCCTCCAAAATCAGATTTTTGTTTTTGCATTTCATGGGATGCTCAAATGCAATCTCCTGGAGATATCCAAATGAAGACCGCTCCTCAATGACCAAGTTGATCCCATAAGGATCCAAATATTTTGAAGGAAAAATCTTCTCATTGAGAAATTAAGTGCTCATCAAGAAATATCCATCATAATAATGGAAGAGAAGATACCTCTCATCAACCATCTGCTTATCCCCTACTACATATGTAGAAAGGTCATTGGAATTCTCCAATAATGGTTGGCCCCCCAACTCATCACTGCTGCTCAATGATAGCACTGTTGATCTCAATAATGATGCATCTATTGTCTTAAGATCATGCTCAATGATGAACACATAGTTCTTCATTGCAAGGTTCAGGACAATACTCATCCCATCCTCCAAGAATCTACATTCCAACTCCAAGAGTTGTGTGTAGCTCAATAATGATACACTAGGATGACTGTCTATCTCCTCCTTGAACAAATCAAAGCTAATGAACGTAGTGATAGTATACTGCTCTAGATCAGCAAGGTGCTTTGACCCTAGGCTATGCATTTTCCCTGATAGCATGTTCCCATAATCCTCCATATGATGTGTTGAAATGACATGAAAAGGAAATGTGTGCATAACTTGGTAAAGCTTGGGAAAATCTTGTACTACTACAATGGTTCCTTCCTCTAGTGTGATGGCTTTCCCAACTACTGATGATGATGTCTTCTCTTCTATGGTTGCCTCAGCACTGGTACAAGTCTCCTCCTCCTCATGCATCTCCAGAACAGTGCATGGGATCCCAAATGTCAAGAGATCAAGACCACTTGGCAAAGATGCAAGGGTTATTTCTCCTGATGTAAGTGCTCCTGTTGGCTCGAGGGGTCCTGAACTAGGTTCAGATGTTCAAGGTTTGCCAAAAAACCCCTATACTACTAGCCCTTTCAACAATGACTGGCTTGCACAGGCCAAAGTCTCACCGGAAGTAGTATGGGTGGGTGTTGGAACCATGTTTCTGCACCCTGGGAGAGGGTAGGTAAGTCAAGCAGAGCTGCGTTCATCCTTATAGTGACCAGATCTTGTATCGCAGAGCCTATATCTACATATTATCTTCACATCCATGTGTGCAACAAAAATGACACTCATAAAAATCAACAGATCATGAACTCATATAACAATAATGCAGCTATTCCAGATATTCTTGAATGAATTAAAACAGATCAACTCCAGATCGCATCATAAATAAGTAACACACGTACGTTCACAACTTAAATCAATAACACAGTAGCATATATTAAGTACTCAAACATCACAGATTCATATCACAGTAATTCCAGTGGATTCAGATAGCTAACAATACTTCGCATTCATTAATATTTCAGATCTATTTACAGTACCACAAAACCCAACCTGTGCACACAGCAACAGGGTCCGTACATAGTAGGATAGAGGCCCTCCGTGCACACAGTAGCAGGAGTACTTACCCAACAAACCTGACCAGATCTATCGATTTGCACTTAGCAGCAATCTCTTATCATTCTTAGTTTGTCTTACAACTAAAAAAGGTTCAACTACTTATACTATTTTATCATATGCTTCCAATGGTCTGTAAACTATGGTTTGCGAACTCTTGGTCTATCCTTGACCCATTTAAAATTCTTTAGGGGCTTTGACCCACCCCAAAACCCAAGCGTTAGACTAACTATAATAAAAAATGTACAAAATGGACCAGTTTCACAGCTTGTAGGGGACCTTGTTCAAACAGTCCCCCAACACAATCTTGTGACTCGTCCTGAGTCATTGGGATGGTAGGTTCGCCACATACACACGTAGTGCAGCGAGGGAAAATATTAGTGGAGGCAATACCTCTTCACTCTAGGCTGTGGTGCTCTGCACAAGGTACACAAGCTTTTGGGATGTTGGCCCTTCAGTTGCTGTAGTGACATTTTCCAACACCTGGTTTAGTTGCGTGACCACACCATTGGCATCTTGCAAGACCTAGAGGATTGTGGCAGCCCATGGCTTTAATCGTTCCTCGATGATGTGCTTCTAGCACCAGAGTTTCTCAATCGCGTCTTGGAAAGTGCTGCTGGTCCACAAATGTGCTAACCATTATGCAGGCACCAAGGTGGGAAATGTAGCCTCGACCTGTGCGAAAGCTTCTTCCTACTGTCGTAAGTTCTGATTGACCTTTCGAAGGACCGAGTTGAACTGGACCATGGTCCAGAGCTACATGGCTGATTCTATAAACTGGGTGCCCTGAGAAATCTTCTTTGTGATGGTGTTCGTAGCTTCAACCACTAGCGTAGCACACTGGGCTCGAACCCTCGATGGCGTGGTAGGCTATAATGTGGCCTGTAAGTCGGATATTTGTTTCTCTAATTATGCCTTGATGGTCTGCATTTCTGTCCAAGACACTTTTACTGCTGTGACCATACTTTGTACCTTGGACCGAGGTGTAGCTGCAACCGAGATTCCATCCAGAACCTCCATGTAGAGCTGGTGGATCACTATTTCAAGTTCCACCTGCTACAATATAGCGAGGGACTTTTCTACATCTTTCCATGTGAGGTCCTACTTGGGCATACCGAGTTGTTGATGCACCTCTAGGTCTCGTAGGTGGGTTTCCCAGATCACGCCAGTGTGGAGACCCTGTAATGGCTCGTTGGGAAACTTAGCTAGATCCAAGTGTACCCCTATATCTATTTGGAGTTGGGTTCCTACCAGCATAGTGCTAGGCAAGGAGCAGAGATGGCTTTCTTTTTGTGCTAGCATGGTACAGCTAATTACCAAGGGAGACCCTCTATGAATTACACTGGTCTGCAACGTATCTACCTTCCACTTGAGGGCATGGAGCTCGATTTGAAAGGTGTCAAGTGCAGCCTTATATTGTTCTGATATGGCTACCCATCTATCCTCTGTGGCTAGTGTAATTCCGTCCATGATTTGTTCGAGGTCACCATCAGTGAGAGTGACCGTCACATCATATTCCTGGCGTTGGGTACACTGATTTTTTTGGGGTCCTTTGTCAGTCCCTCCTGGCCACTTTGTATTCTGGAGGGAGGTGGTAGATTGGTTTTTTTTCCTTTGCATGCTCAGTGCTAGCTTCGGACCAGCCCTGACATCCTTATTGGTGATCTGTGGCAGCTATGAGTCCATTTTCATGGCTACGTCCGGACCCCTCTCGGTTGTTTCTGTGGTTTCCTTGGGGTTGATAACTACACAGGTCCTTTCAGTGCTAATTTTTTTACCAGGGATGAAGCCACTCCTCCACCCAGGGAGCCAGAGTAGAATTATCCTATCGATTTCTTCGTCCCCTAACCTAATCATGACTTCCTCCTGTTTGGGCTCTATAGGTACCAGAGCTTCCACGGGACTAGGAGTTGGTAGTTTAGTGGGAATAGGGATTCTTGATTCTTGGGGCCTATCAGCAGTGGGAATGGGATGCTTTTCCATGAACAAGATGCTACAGGCCCAGAAAACTCTGAAGCATAGAAAAACTACATACAGGTTAGGGAAGTAATACAAAACTGTTGTCTGAGCTAGCCATCGTACTTTATAGTGCCTATGGTTGTCCAACAGTAGGGTAAATGTCACTCAAATCTTACCATCAAGTAAAAGGTAAAAAATCTCAAGGAATCGCCCCATTAATTTCCAGCTGCCTGCTCCCTCAACGATAACTTCTCCTCTCTACCCGATTTTACTATTCCAACTGTCACTTTTCGCTCCCTGTGTGCGTTCTGCATACCTGATGAGATTGGACTAAACACCCGCACCTCTTACACATCCTCCTCCAACACAGGATTTTTCCTAAGGTACTTCTCAACCAAAGACATGTTTTTCCAACAGGTGTCATCCCAACCGGAATGGATCCCCTACGTAAACTAGTCTCTCATAGGCGTTGTAAGTAGCGCATATTCCCAAAAAAAATTTCTGTAATACCTTTCTTGGCTGAGGAGTGACCGTAGCTGTTTCCTTATTTTCAGAGTCACCAAATATATGATAACTCTGCCTTCTGTATCTGCATCCCTATTCTTAGCCAACGTAGGGTGTGTCCCATTTCTACCCATTCGCAGCTTGAGTGGCTCGGTAGTTGTGCGCACCCCTACCTTTTATGAGTTAGAAGTAGCTCACGGATCATCCTTACCCTCTGTTGGGGCTAGGCTATGGTAACTAACCATGATTGGTATCCACGTTTTCCATGTGGGTATTTCTGGTGTGATAAACAAGTGCGATTTACCCCACACCATAGTGTCAATGTCTCGCAAGACTGCGTCAAGCACCCCAGTCTCGCCTACTAACCCAAATGTTCCCAGGAACTCTTCCTTCAATGTCCCCCAGTGGCAGGAGCACTGTTAGGACTCCACTATGTATCATTTTTACTATATACTTTGACACCATCTTACCTTTATAACCATGTTTAAAAAGGATTCCATTATCATTTTCATTTACTTTATCCCAAGGTATATAAAATCCTCTTCTTTAATATATGTTTAATGTGTTTACATATAATTCCATAATACTCTTATATTTTATCATTAATCGAAGTGGATTGTTGCTAACATAAGTCTAAAAGATCGCAGATAATCTATGTGCTGTGCTGGAGCAATCGGCCGTGGCTGAAACAGTCAAACTTCGTTGCTGAAACAGTCGACTCCGTTGCTGAAACAGTTGACTTCGTTGCTGAAACAGCCAGCAAGCACGCAAATTCCGTCACTCGTAATTTGCGATTCTGGAAGAGTATTTTGTGGAACAATGGCAAAAGCATGAAGACGTGGTTACACGGATTATTCTGAAGATAGCATTCTTGTTGTATCTGTTGTAACAATATCTTTTTATGGAAGAATAGAATAGTCCTGTTTTAAGAAAGAAGAACAGAATTGGGATAAACACAGATTCGCTCTCATGTAATTGTAAGAGATGTCTCCTCTTTAAAAAGAGGAGACATCATTATTAGAAGGGAGTTTGAGTTTGAAAGCTACAGGAGAACATTGTAATTGAGAGACTGGAGCTAGACTCCATCTGTAATGTATCATTTCTTTTGACAGATGAATAAAATCTTCTTTTGAGCGCTCCAATTTAATTCTTTCCCTGGGGAATCTTGTGAGAGGGAAAGGGCCCGCCTTCCTCACAAGATTCACCCTTCTGTCCCTGTAGTTTGTTTAATTTCTTTATGCTGTTTTCACTTTACTTTAATTCTGTTGCTGAGACACCAGTTACACAGTTCTGTAGTTATTGAATATTCTATTTCCTTAACGTTGCATGTGTTCAGTACATTCATTCTTAAGAAGTTTAGAAATCTATTTCTGTTATATGTTTGAATGTATAATATTGGGAAGTACATGCTGAAGGTTCTTGTACAAAGGAATAGGGTCCTGCTCCCACTAATTTCCTTTCTTTTCCTGCAGTGTGATTAGAAACAGGAGACAAGTGCTGAAGGTTCCTGTTCATGGGAATAGGGTCTTGGTCTCTTGAGTTATCTTTTCTACAGAGTGATTAGTGTCAGGCAACAGGTGCTGAAGTTCCTAATTAAGGAATAGGGTCCTGTTCCTGCTATGGTTGATTGGTTTCCTTTCCTGCAGATTGATTTCCCTCTATTTGAATTCTAAACTGCAACATAAGAATTACTTCTGCTATAGCATAATTGACTTCAGCTTTGATTAAACAGAGTGTGAATAATTAGATTTGTATGATTGGTAATTGTGTGGATTTTTACTACAACATTGTTCTTGCTTTTGAAATTGAGCATATCCAGTGCGTGATTGTCTTTGGAATAAAAAGACTTCCTCGGGTTGACAATTTATGTGGAGCTTGAATTGTGAAAACAATTAAAGCGACCAACATTTTGGCGCCGTTGCCGGGGAAGGAAATTATAGATTTCAAAAGCATTAATATTTTCTTTTTAAATGTGCAGATTGTATGAGAGGACGCGGAAATCAGAAGAAAACTAACCCCACAGGTGGCAAAGGCAAAGGAAGGGGAGGAAGAAAGACTTTTATTGACGAGATTGTATCAAAGGCTGAATCATCACAGAGATTAAGTTCTCGAAGACCAAAAATTCAGCACTCCCCTCAATCAGATTACAAAACAGAGGAAGTTGTGGGTCCTGAAAATATAGAAGAACCAGTGATTAAGGAACCAGCAGTTAGTGTTGGAGAGTCAGAAGAAAGTGTTAGTAAATCAGTAGAGCACATTGAGGAAATAATAGAGAGTGTTGGACGACCAGTGGAAAACATTGAAGAGCTAGTAGAAGATCTTGACGATCGAGCAAGTGCAGTAGGAGAGTCAACAATGGAAGGAAACAATGACGATTTCTTTGGTGGAGGACGTGTAGATCCTGAAGGAGAAGGAAGGGATGAAAATTCCCTCTCTACCTTGGGATTTCCTATCAGTGATCTCCCTGCAGGAACAACTCCTATGAAAAACATTCCATTATCTGCTTTACCTAACTTCCATGGTTTATCCTCTGAAGATCCGGATGAATTTGTTTTTGAATTTGATATATTATGCAGAAGTTATGATTATGTTACTAATGCTCAAAAGTTGAAACTGTTTCCAGCCACCTTAAAAGGAAATGCTTTAAGATGGTTCATGAGCCTTGGAAGTCAGGTAATCACAACTTGGGAGCAGATGAAACAGAAATTTCTGCTTAAATATCAAGACTACTGCCGGACGAGAGAGAAGAAGGATGAACTATTCAATATGGCGCAAAAGCCGGAGGAGAATCTGGAGGACTATGTAGAAAGGTTGTAGTACAATATACAGAGATCTGATCATCCGAATATAAGTAAGGAAATTCGCAAAACAATATTACTTAGAGGTTTAAGGGATGATTGTTTAGATATGTTAAACATGCTTAGCAAGGGAGATATATCTAAGGAATCATATGATGAGATTGTTGAACTTTATAAGAGGTGTTCAAGGGGAGCTGCAAGGAATAGAGTAAGTAATAGAGATTCCACCTATTCAAGAGTGCAGAAATCAGCCAGTGGAGGAGCAACAAGAGCTGAAATAGGTAATCTACTTGAAGAATTTAAAACTGAGATGTTAAGTTCTTTTGCTTCACAAATTGACACTTTGCAGGTTAAGAAGAAGCAGGCTAAAGCAGAAGCAACTCTGGCTGTCTTTTGCCCGAAGTGCAGAGACAAACATCCACTAAGGGAGTGCCCAATGGACAAAATACTAATTTGCACCCTTTGTGAGAAAGACCATGAAAAAAAACAATGTCCATCTCTACCAGGAATAAAGGCAGCATTGTAGCCAACGGAAGAAGAAGCTGAAGCAGTTTACCTTCTAACTCAAAGAAGACAATGGCAACCAAAAGGACAAGGTATGAACTCTAGTATGCCATTTAATCGTTGGAATAATTATTCTGCTTTCGGTCAAACAAATTACCCTCCCTTTAATCAAATGCAATACCCACCCTTCAATCAAATGAATTTCCCGCCCATGCAGCAATCAAACCCTCCCTTTGTTGATCCTTCAATGTGGACTCCTTGGCCCCCACAGCAGCCATCTTCTTTTAACCCTTGGAATTCAAATTGGAGAAGCCAACAACTCCCGTATCCAAATCAATTGCCTCAATTCCAACAACCACTTCCTCTGCCATCAAATGCCCGCCAAATAACCAAATGAGACCCCAGCTACCTGTGCAACCAAATCCTAACCCCAATAATAAATTTGTGCAAGTCATTGATATTCAGAATCAGTCTATATTTCCTACTATGCAATGTAATGATATTCATTTAAGATCCGGGAAAATAGTAGAGCCTATTATTGATGACATAACTTCTTCTGATTCTGATAAAGAGGAAACTGAGAAACATAAGAAAGCACAACCACCTTCTAACAAAAATGTTGAAATAATAGAACCACCATTCCCCGAGCGTTTGATTTTAACTAGAACGCCTGAAACACCTGCTTTTAATCTTTTAGGGGAATTGCAAAATTTGTATGTTAAAATTCCACTTTTACAAGCATTAAGAGATGTACCAATTTATGCCAGAACAATAAGGGATATTTGTGTTAAGAAACCCGGTAGGAAAACTAAAGATCCCCTTACAGTACATGTGATGGGTGACTTATCTGCATTAATGTCCGGAAAAACCCCTCCTGTGAAATATGGTGATCCCGGCCATCCTACCGTGACAGTTCAGATTGGTAAAACAATGATTCCTCAAGTTCTAGTAGATTTAGGTGCTGCAATAAACATAATGACTCTTGAAACTTCACAATTGTTACAGCTGAATAACACAATCAGAGATACACCCACCATTCTAGAGTTGGTTGATCGTTCTACAATTAAACCTGAAGGAGTTGTTGAGGATCTACTTATCTCAGTTGAATCCTGGAAATACCCAGCTGATTTTGTTGTATTGCAGACTAAAACAAAGCTGGGGGGACATCCCTTAATTCTAGGAAGGCCATGGTTAGCCACAGCTGATGCTTTTATCAGTTGTAGATCTGGTTCAATGACAATCTCTAATGGTTATGAAACAAAACAGCTTACTCTTTATCCTCATGCTACACCAATAATTAATAATGAAGATTATATGTGGATGGATTATGATGATAATGTTGTTCAGCCTATTCTAACTATTGGACAAGCTTTAACTCTTAAAGACAATACAGAGGATGAGATAATTAATAACTTTATTTGTGAACCTTCTTCTGTAATTGTTGAAACACACAATCAATTAACTGCAATTTTTGAAACAGATACCCAAGAAAAGATTGAATCTGAAGACTCATCTCAGACATTAACCACCATCTCATCTAAAAGCATAACAGTTGAAATTGAACCTGGCAAGACATTAAACATAAATCCTGATCTAACAGTTGATGAAACACAACAGTTAATGAATGTATTGCATGAATATAAGGAAGCATTTGCATGGGATTACACGGATATGAAAGGTATTTCTTCTGAATTATGTACTCATCGAATTTATATTAAAGAGGGATGTCGGCTTGTTTGTCAACCCCAAAGACGAATGAACCCTAATTTACGAGAAATTGTTAAAGAAGAACTTCAGAAATTGCTTAATGCAGGATTTATATACCCTATATCTGACAGTGAATGGGTTTCCCCATTGGTAATTTTCCCTAAGAAAAACGGGAAATGGAGAGTATGTGTTGACTACAAAGCCTTGAACAAAGCTACTCAAAAGGATCACTTTCCTTTACCCTTCATTGATCAGGTGTTGGATAGTCTGGCAGGGAAGAAATTCTTTTCTTTTCTAGATGGATTTAGTGGGTATAATCAGATAAGAATTGCACCCCAAGACCAAGACAAGACCACTTTCACTAGCCCTTGGGGAACTTTTGCTTATAGAGTTCTTCCATTTGGGCTATGTAATGCACCATCAACTTTTCAAAGAGCTGTTATAGGAATCTTTTCTGATATGCTGAATGATTCTATGGAAATATTTATGGATGATTTTACTCCTTATGATGTGTCTTATGAAGATGCATTACAAAATCTTGAGAAGGTACTTAAACGATGTATACAAGCTCACCTCTCCCTAAGTACAGAAAAATGCCATATGATGATGAGTTAAGGAGTGGTGCTTGGACATTTTATTTCATCTCAAGGTATTCAGGTAGATCCATCTAAAATATTGGTCATTTAGAATCTTTCTGTTCCTAAAACACAAACTGATGTGAGAAGTTTTCTAGGACACGCTGGATACTACAGAAGATTTATTAAAGATTTTTCTAAGATAGCTTCTCCATTGTTTGTGTTGCTTATGAAAAATGCTGAATTTAAGTGGACTAATCGTTGTCAGAAAGCTTTTGAAGAACTCAAGCATCAGTTGTCTACTGCTCCTATTTTGAGGGGGCCTGATTGGGCCCTCCCTTTTCATATATCTTCTGATGCTTCAGACACTGCAATTGGAGCCGTCTTGGGACAAGAGGAAAATCATCTTCCTTATGCTATCTACTTTATTAGTAAGAATATGACCCCTGCTGAGCTTAATTACACAGTTACCGAAAAGGAATTTCTTGCAGTAATTTATGCCATTAATAAATTCCGACATTATATCACTGGTTATTCTACTTTTGTGCACACTGACCACTCAGCTATTAAGTATCTAATGAACAAATCTGTCACAAATGCTAGATTTACCAGATGGCTATTATTACTGCAGGAATTTGATATCACAATTGTAGATCGGCCTGGTAAAGAAAATGTGGTGGCTGATTTCCTTTCACGGTTAAAAAATGACAATGATATTCCAGTAGATGATTATTTTCCTGATGAGTATTTGTTTGCAGTTTCTGCTTACTCTCCATGGTATGCAGATATTGCTAACTATTTGGTTGCAGGAAAATTACCATCACACCTGTCATACAGAGAAAAGAGAAGAATTGTTCAACAAAGTGCCAGGTATAGCTGGATAAGTGGGTGTCTTTTCTACTCAGGGCTTGATCAGGAAATTCGAAGATGCATTAGGGAAGATGAAGTGTATGACATACTGAAAGCTTGCCATGATGGCCCTTGTGGAGGGCATTTTGCTGATAAGAGAACAGCACACAAAATTCTGAGAATGGGTTACTATTGGCCCTCATTATTTAAGGATGCAAAGAAATATGTAAGGGCTTGTGACAGCTGCCAGAGAATGGGTCAACCCAATCATAGAGACCAAATGCCATTAAACCCCCAGGTAGTTTCTGAACCATTTGAAAGATGGGCCTTGGATTTCATAGGACCCATTAACCCTCCATACAATCAAAGAACTTATATATTAGTCTGTACAGACTATATGACTAAATGGGTGGAGGCCAAAGCACTTATTAGAGCCAATGAAGAGGCTGTCCTAGCTTTCTTATTTGAAGAAATCTTCACTAGATTTGGAATTCCTAGAGAGCTAGTCACAGATGGAGGACCTCCATTCAATTCTCATGGTTTTAAGTCTACCCTTCAGAAATATCATATTCATCATAGAATGACTACACCATACCACCCCCAGGCCAATGGGCAGGTGGAAAGCACAAATAAAGCATTAGAAGCCATTCTAACTAAAACAGTGAAGGACAACCGGAAGGATTGGTCTCAAAGGCTCCCTGAAGCACTATGGGCTTACAGAACTACTTGGAGAAACACTATAGGTTTTTCTCCCTATGAATTGGTTTATGGTAAAAATGTTGTTTTTCCTGTGGAATTTGAAATCAAAACTCTAAGAACTGCTTTAGCTGTTAATCTTGATTTGACTGATGTGCAGACAGCTAGGTTGCAGCAGCTTCTTGAGTTGGATGAAAAGAGATTATATGCCATTCATCAAACAACCATGATTCAACAATAGAGAATGAAGTGGCATGACAAAATTATCAAACACAAGCAGTTCCAAAAAGGTAATTGGGCCTTGTTGTATGACTCTCGGTTTGAAAATTTTCAGGGTAAGCTACGTACACGCTGGCTTGGACCATATGAGGTAGATGTTGTTTTTCCTAATGGAACGGTAAGACTTTTAACAATTGATGATTCTAAAACACCTTTACTAGTCAATGGTCATAGGCTTCGTTTATATCAGTGCCCTGTTTCTAAAGAGGATTTCAAGACTGCTTGCATGACTGACATTCATTATCTTTTTCTAGGGGAGTCTTCTACTCCTCACAGCATTTAATTTTCTGCACTATTTTTTTTAGTATTAGATTAGATTAGATTTAAGACTAATAATCCCTGTCAAGGGTTGGCATATTACAATTTAATTTTGCAGATTCTGGAAAAGCTCATTAAGGAGGACAGATTCATCATAAGAAGATCTGAAGCTTCAATCACAGAAGCTTGTTCCCTTCATTTTACCCCATTTCCTAGTAATATCCCTTCACCCCATTTCTACATTATTACCCTTTTCCCCATTTTTCCCACTTCTACCATTCCTGAAATATTATCCTTCAGCTAGTATTTCCTATCCCTTACTGCTGAAATTATCCCTTATCAAACACTTCCCCCACTTGTTTCAAACCCAAGTCATTTATCCCATTTTCCTTATTTTTCCCGTTGCTGAAACACCAGTTTCAGCAACGCATCATTCATTTTTCCGTTGCTGAAACACCAGTTTCAGCAACCTGTCATTTCATCTTTTCTTCATTAAAACATCATTTCTTTCCTGCTATACAAGCTTTTTAGTTCTCCACTTTTACGCTACAGATCCTTTGGGTGAAAACTATTCAGTACTGAGCAGATCCTGTTACACTCCTGTTCTAAATTTCAGAGAAATCTATAGATTCTTCCATGTATATTAAGCCATTCTGAAGCACTCTACACTTTGAATTATTAAACCAAAGGTAAAAATGTAAGGTATGTGGTTTTAATGTAATGCAGTTAAATTATATATTAAAGAGAGGATCTCGGCTCATAATGGTTGCAATCTCCACACACCCAATCATCATTGCACCATACGTAGGGGGGGGAATTTCAAAAACTGAATAATCATTTCACATTAACCAATCCTCCGTCATTCTTCATATCCACTTCTGCCATCATTGAGACTCCGCATACTCTGTTGCAACAACTAGCTTGACCACAGCCTGTGTTTCTATCTTTTGTGCCTCTGCATGTAACTCAAGCCTGTAGCCATGGGAGGGTCGGCTATCAGACACGAGCCTGGTTCAATAAATCTTCTTCAAATGTTCCCGGAAGCCTATCAAATTTTCCAACAAGCAGGATGGACAGCATACTTTGAACGGTTAGGAGAATTTGACCAGGAGCAGGTTTTAGAGTTTGCACAAAATCTTCAGGGGAATTTCTCAGTGGTTCAAGGCGTCCGCATTTCAGTTACAGAGGAGGACATAGTTCAAGTTTCAGGGTTGCCGGCTATTGGGACTCACTGGTTCAGCAGAAAGCAGGTTATTTTGAATGCACAGCAAGATTTTCTTCGTCCAGATGAACCAGTTGAACTTAAAGGCCGCGGTGTAAGTCTGCATTCACTTCCTCGACCATGGCCAACAGTAGAAAAATTCATCAAGCACTACTTGACATGCGAAGGGCGTTACCAGGTAGTGTACCACCACGACTTCGTTTTGATGAATCATTTAAGGAATGGTCGATTACTTAATATTCCCTATTATCTGCTTGGTTGTATCAAAAACATGTCCTAGTATTGCAGACGGGCTAAATTCCCATTGTTATCCCTCACCCATCATCGTTTATGCCAATTGTTAATTCAGAGGGGTTTTGCTCAGCAAAACCCCCCTCTGAATAATCCACTCCTTATTCCTCAGCAGGCCCAAATCCCCCAACAAGCCGAAAGTTCCCAAGAAACTCCTGAGATTCCTGATGAAGGGCAACTGGACCATACCCCAGACTCCCCAGTAATTCCATCCCCAGTTGACCCAATCCCAAGTTCATCCCACTTAGGAGAGTCAACCATTCCCACTATTGCTATCCCTAGCGATGACTCTCTAACACCCCCATCCCCACCTACTTATAAAAGGAAGAAAAGAACCCCAACAGTCTCTGTCTCAAAACGTCGAACAAGGGCCAAATTCCAAATTTTTACTTCTTCCGAAAGCCCTTCCCCCAGAAAAGAATATTCCCATGCAAAGAAAAGGAAAGACAGTGATTTCTCTGCTTTCCTACCAAAAAGGAAAATGAATATGACTGTTGAAACAGGAGTTACTCCCATTTCCCCTGACCCCGCCACTATTCTGTTAAAACTCCAATCTTCACCCCCATTTCAAATACCCCAACCCGTCTCATCCGGTGACACTGCCACACAAGAACCAGTGCCCTGGGATAATACGACATTGTTTATGGCCCAAGCAGTGACTGTTACACAAGAACCAGTCACTTACCCAGAGGCTGAAACACAAGAACTAGCCACTGTGGTACCAAAATCATACACCAAGCACGATGATACAGGGAGACCAGCCGTAGCTGCTCCACAAGAACCAGCTACAGCTGTGCATCAGCAGACAACCCCAGCAGAATCAACCAGCACAAAAGGTTCATATACTATGGCATCTTTATTGGAAGAAAATAAGTTTTTGAAGTCTGAGCTAGAAGCCTATAAGAATGAACTAATCATGGCACGAGAAGCCTTCGATATAGAATTGAATCTCTATATGCTAGCACATACAGCATCATCACAAAATAGGGAGCCATGCAGGGAATACATGTGCCATGAGTGTGGTAATATTTACCAGCAGGCAGGCTACAAACTAGTTAAAATTCAAGTATCTGAGGCATCTACATCAACTGCAATAAAAGAGGAATGCCCTACTGCTCCACAAGAACCAGTAGGGCTCTCAATAAATGTAGAAAAAGAAACTAAACCTCAGATATCTCACCCTGTGCTAGTTAGTGCAGCCACTCAGACAGAAACACAACTACAGATATCTTTTCCTGAGCTAGTCAGCTCAGCCACTCAGACAGTACCACAACCACAGGTATCTTGCCCTGAGTCAGTCCACGCAGCCACTCAAACAATGTCCCAACCCAACACTTCTAATGCCAGGACACAGACCCTGCCATGGAATCAATTAGAACTGATGAAAAAATGGAAGAAACAGTATGCTGAAGAACAAGATACAATATTACAGAAGCACAAGTTAGCATGGCAGAATCACATGTACGCCAACTGGGATAGTTGGGAACAGATGTTGCAACAGCTCAGGGATTCCAAGAAGGAAGTCAAGGAATCAAAGGAAAAGATGGCCTTGATTTTTTCATTAGTGCAGAAGTTGATGGCTACCCGCAAACCCTCTGTAAATTACTCTCTTTTCCTTTCTGAACGTTTAATTTATTTTCAATTAAAAGCAATAAAGGATGGCATACCTCATGGATTGCTTACTTCAGAACAATTTGTTGAGACTTTTGCTGAGGCCCCTGAAAGTGACCAGCATTTTCTATGCGAACTTTACCTCCATAATGAGGCCATTCCCGACAATAGAAGAGTCAATCTCATTCCAATTGCAGGTGATATACAAATAAGGGCATTTGTTTCATTTTTGGCCAATCAGCTCACCTGGCAAACTACGTTTATTGCAAGTAGCCATAATGAGGAGAATAGGCTCCTTTGGATTAGACCAGAACCTTTAAGTCCAGCCATGTTTATAGCACAATATCACCAATTCTTACAGAAACCAGGAATGCATAGGTACATGCAACAACTACAGGCTTCAACACTTTTTAAGTGTCAACAGCAAATCAGAGTAAAGGGGACTGCTGCATTGAAGGCCAATACTATGTTTTGGCAGCAGGCATGTAAATAAAGACAAGATTATCACCCTTTTAACCCTGACAATCTTCAAGCTGCACTTTCCAGGGTACCTAATTACATCGGATGCATTCGACATTGTGGAGCAAACTGGATTGGTTACCATTTTCATTTTCCAATTCTATGGCTGCCTTCAGAGAAATATCAGTGTCACTGCCAATTGGCTGGCAGAGATGAAGCTTTAGCATGGCAGCACTTGCAGAACAATAGAGGATTCCGAGCTCCTACAGATGCCACCTTCTCCAGCTACTGCTTGAGCAACTTGCATGCACAGAATCAGTACTCAGACTCTGACTCAGACTAGGAGTTGCCTGAGGACATGCAACATTTTCAGCTGGGGGGGATGTTAGGACTCCACTATGTATCATTTTTACTATATACTTTGACACCATCTTACCTTTATAACCATGATTAAAAAGGATTCCATTATCATTTTCATTTACTTTATCCCAAGGTATATAAAATCCTCTTCTTTATTATATGTTTAATCTGTTTACATATAATTCCATAATACTCTTATATTTTATCATTAATCGAAGTGGATTGTTGCTAACATAAGTCTAAAAGATCGCAGATAATATATGTGCTGTGCTGGAGCAATCGGCCGTGGCTGAAACAGTCAAACTTCATTGCTGAAACAACTGACTCCGTTGCTGAAACAGTTGACTTCGTTGCTGAAACAGCCAGCAAGCACGAAAATTTCGTCACTCGTAATTTGCGATTCTAGAAGAGTATTTTGTGGAACAATGGCAACAGCATGAAGACGTGGTTACACGGATTATTCTAAAGATAGCATTCTTGTTGTATCTGCTGTAGCAATATCTTTTTATGGAAGAACAGAATAGTCCTGTTTTAAGAAAGAAGAACAGAATTGGGATAAACACAGATTCGCTCTCATGTAATTGTAAGAGATGTCTCCTCTTTAAAAAGAGGAGACATCATCATTAGAAGGGAGTTCGAGTTTGAAAGCTACAGGAGAACATTGTATTCGAGAGACTGGAGCTAGACTCCATTTGTAATGTATCATTTCTTTTGACAGATGAATAAAATCTTCTTTTGAGCGCCCCAATTTAATTCTTTCCCTGGGGAATCCTGTGAGAGGGAAAGGGCCCGCCTTCCTCACAAGATTCACCCTTCTGTACCTGTAATTTGTTTAATTTCTTTATGCTGTTTGCACTTTACTTTAATTATATTGCTGAGACACCAGTTACACAGTTCTGTAGTTTATTGAATACTCTATTTCCTTAACGCTGCATGTGTTCAGTACATTCATTCTTAAGAAGTTGAGAAATATATTTCTGTTATATGTTTGAATGTATAATGCTGGGAAGCAGGTGCTGAAGGTTCCTGTACAAAGGAATAGGGTCCTGCTCCCACTAATAGCCTTTCTTTTCCTGCAGTGTGATTAGAAACATGAGACAAGTGCTGAAGGTTCCTGTTCATGGGAATAGGGTCTTGGTCTCTTGAGTTATCTTTTCTACGGGGTGATTAGTGTCAGGCAACAGGTGCTGAAGTTCCTAATTAAGGAATAGGGTCCTGTTCCTGTTATGGTTGATTGGTTTCCTTTCCTGCAGATTGATTTCCCTCTATTTGAATTCTAAACTGCAACCTAGGAATTACTTTTGCTATAACATAATTGACTTCAGCTTTGATTAAACAGAGTGTGAATGATTAGATTTGTATGATTGATAATTGTGTGGCTTTTTACTACAACATTGTTCTTGCTTTTGAAATTGAGCATATCCAGTGCGTGATTGTCTTTGGAATAAAAAGACTTCCTCAGGTTGACAATTTATGTGGAGCTTGAATTGTGAAAACAATTAAAGCGACCAACAAGCACTAATGTAGCTTTGCATATAAGTACCATACAGATGGAAGTGCCCCTAGGTCATGAATTAGCAGGTGAACCAACTCCTTGGTCGTCCTATCACACCACTGTTCTTCCCATGCAAGCAGATATTCGTGTGGATCGTCCAATCCAAGGAATGTTTTGACCCACACGCTGGTTGGGGCTTCAAATCATAGGATCATCATATCTTGACATTCCTCCCAATCCTGGAATGCCTCCTCATGCGTCTCCCACCAGTGCGCAGGTGTTCCACACATGGCTAGCTTAAGGGCCCATAGCCTTCGTTCCTTGGGAACCTCTAGTTCGAATGCTCGTAAAAATTCATTAATGCTACCAGAACCATCAAAGTAGGGTAGGTATCTTGCCTCTGAGGAAATGCAGTGGAAGTCCCTTGTGACTCGAAGACATCGCAATGCCAAGACATCGTGCAATCGGTTTTTCCAATTCTCCATCTCCCCATTAGAGTCAGAGAAACATTCATTGTCCTTTTCCCAATAGAGTACTCCTTCCGCCATAGGGTTGATCCAATATTCGTCTCACGCATTAAACTTATAAATGTGATCTACCTCCTCTTCATTGCGCACTGGATTTGTGTATCATTCACCTTCCGCAGGATCTAATGGTACTATCACCCTTGTACCTTTATTCTCAAACACCATGCTTCTCTTTTTGAGGTTGATGATACCGCCAATATCTATGGCCTAGTCCAACCCTAAGAGCATAGGGTAGGGGTCCACATATTCTACAGTTTCAATTACTTCAAAGGCGGCTGGGGCCTTTACTCCTGTGATATCCACCGTAATTTTAGACAACCTTCCTAGTGGGATGATTTTTTGCTAATTTTCCATGCACAGCTGAATAGTTGACCATTCCAACTTAGGCTCTCCCATTCGTTGCCAAGTCTATTTAGGTAACACGTTCACATCTGACCCCAGGTCCAAAATAACCTGACTCATCTCGTAGTGACCAATCTACGCAGACAATCGCATTTCTCTTCCGGTGTGTTTCTTATACCTGTATAGCTTGTTTACATCCCTAACCTCCAGAGTAGATTGGGTCGCATTGTGCATCTATCTATTAATGCCTGAAGATTCTCCATAGCCTTTGGGTTACACATTAGCTTCATACATGCCTGCAAGAAGGGCTCAACTTGCTCATCTTCCTTGAGGTTCACAGGTGGCCGAGCAGTAGCTGCCTCTGCATCAGCAAAGTCCTTGCGAGCCGTGGATAATGTTTCTTTCCCCTTTTTTAGGTCCAAACCTTCTTTTTTACTAACAACTTGTCGGATCAGAGGTTCCATCACAGCCTCCTCCTCAAGTCCCCTAGTGGCCATCCCACTACGTGTCATCACATTCACACTTGGATCTTTGTCTCGCAACTCAGCCTTAACTCTCTGTACATTCTGTGTAGGTGTCGACAGCTTTTCCTGCACTTTTGCTATCAAGATTGGGAAATCTTCAATCGCATGGTCCAGCTGTCTGCAATATCAGTAGGATTACCTAGTGGGTTTCAGGCAGTCCCTTACAAAGTGTCCTGCTTCTCCAAAGTTATAACAGATTAACTAACCTCATCCCCATCCTGCACCTCCACCTCGTCCTCTTCCCCTGCCCCTTGATGGGAAGCCACCTATACCTATGGGGGTTCTTAGTGACGCAGGGTCTGATTGTACTCTGTATAAGTTTCCTCGATCAATCATCAAATCATACATCCGACAGTTCTATTCATCATGTCCCACCGATATATAGAACCTACACCATTGATGCTTTACCTCTAGAACGTACGAAGCAAGGCAGGGACAATGGTTGGTATCGTGGAGCCCTGCGATGTGACAATCTTCACACCATAGTGCTGGCCCACTAGGTCCTACAGCTTTTGTAGGGCGCAATGGGATAGGTCCCCCGACCTACATATAGTCTGCTAACAGAGGGCAGTTATCCTTGGTATGGCCATTCACCCGGCATCGTATGCACCATCTCTCGGCACTAGCCTCTCCCGCTCGTTCGTTCCACATGTTCTAGATCTCCACGTGCATCACTTCCAGCTGTCCCTGGATCTGTTGGACGCCCAGTTGAGTCTCATCCCCAGGTGTAGCTTCTAACTTCATGGCACCTTCTAAGGCTTTCTCCTACGATTCGAAAGTTTGGTGCCCCATAGGCATGCGCAGGTGAGGCAGCAACATAGCAATGAACCATTATGTGTGTTGTCTGTCATCATGTTGGAATCCCACTTCTCTCGTCACCTTTAGTCATGGATCGACCTTCCATAAATATTTAGAAGGCCCTTGCTTGAAATCCTTTAGATCAACTATGATTTGGGAGTAGGACTTACGTTTCTTGCACTGTTGGTTCAGGGCATTCTTAATATCTTCAATGGTTGCATTTGTGTTTTGGCCGATGTATCCCATGTACCAGTCCAAACCTCTTCCTTCAAAGGCAAGGGATAGCTATGCCCTTTTCACTACATCACTAGCTACGTTCTACACAGTCCATACTGATCGTGCGTCAAACCAAAAATGATCCATGTCTTCATTCCCCACACCCTTAATTGTCTGAAACTTCATGTGCGCAACCATGTCATCTTCTAGTGGCGGAGGGGTAGGTCAATTCTTACTTCTAGGCTAGTTTGAAAGCGGTGACGCTGGAGGACTCTGCGAAGCTGCTTCCCTTACCAGACTGTAGACCAATCTATCTCCTTCTAGGTTGGTCCTGTAGTATTTTCCACTTCGCGTTGTGCTCCCATCCAGATCAGAGGTCATTCACTCAGTATGGATACACAGAATATTCTTCTCGCATAATAATATTTTGATCAGCAATGGTAAGGTCTTCAGAAACTTACCTCCGAACCCCATGAAGAATATTCACTCTACCTTAGATTAGGATAAAAATTGATCGATGGCAAATTCCATCGCAAATCCTCTTAACACACTGTCTACCCAATGGTGCACTATGCGAGTGATGGTATTATCAGTATTTTATAACTGTTGGATTAGTTCGGGGGTCCACTCTATGATCCGCTCATCCTTCCAACACTTCTGGAATTCTACCAGTCTTACGAGCCACTCCTAGAGTTAGATCGCAATTGTTACAAAGAAGATCTTGTAGATCTCTATGAAAATGTACTTATTCTTCCACTCTTCGGTGGTCAACCTCTCACTGTAGTTTTATTTTACGACAAATTCTTGAACTTGTTTTTAAAATCATTCATCAATTTCCTTTCTCTCATGCTTCTAGTATAGCCTTGGCATTACCCAATACCTCTCTCAAAATTCTCCAAGTCTCGGAAACAGAACCATTTGTTGGCTCGAAGGGTCTTGACCCAGGTTCGGATGTTCAAGGTTTTCCAACAAACCCCTATATGACTAACCTTTTCGGCAGTGACCAGCTTGTACAGGCCAAAGTCTCACCCAAAGTAGTATGGGTGGGTGCTGGAACCAGGTTTCTACACCCTGGGAGAGGGTCGGTAAGTCAAGCAGAGTTTTGTTCTCCCTTATAGTGACCAGATCTTGTATCGCAAAGCCTATATATATAGATTCTCTTCACATCCACGTGTGCAATAGCAATGACACTCACATAAATAAACAGATCATGAACTCATATAATGATAACACAACTATTCCAGATATTCTTGAATGAAGTAAAATATATCAACCCCATATTGCATCATAAATAAGTAACATAAGTATTTTCGTAGCTTAAATCAATAACACAGCAACATATATTAAGTACTTGAACATCACAGATTCATATCATAGTAATTCCAGTGGATTCAGATAGCTAACAATACTTCCACATTCATTAATCTTTCAGATCTACTTACAATACCCTGAAACCCAACCTACACACACAACAGCAGGGTCTGCACACAGCAGGATAGAGGCCCTCCACACACACAGCAACAGGAGTCCTTACCCAACAACCCTGACTAGATCTATCGATTTTCACTTAGAAGCAATCTCTTATCATTCTTAGTTTGCTTTACAACTCAAAAAGGTTCAAATACTTATAGTATTTTAGCCTACGCATCCAATGGTATGAAAACTATGGTTTGCGGACTCTTGGTCTATCTTTGACCCATTTACAATGCTTTAGGGGCTTTGACCCACCCCAAAACCCCTGTGGTAGACTAAATATAATAAAAAATGTACAAAATGGACCAGTTTCATAGCTTGTAGGGGACCCTGTTCCAACAACTCCTGCAGCAAGTGGTGGTGAAGGCTCCTTCTCCTCTGATTTCTTCTTGTCAAACTTCCTGATCAACCTTTGAGTAAAATCTACATATGAAATCACTTTTTCATGACTAAAATTGCTGAACCACCAAATGTTTGCTTCACCTTCAAGGTGCAGCACTGCAATCTCAACAGTTTCTTTCTCTGCTACTAGATGTAGCAGGAAAAATGCATCCAACTCCATTTCCCAAGTATTAGTTGTGCATGAGGGTGACCCATCAAAGGTAGACAATAGGAATCTATTTTCCTTTATTCTTCTACTGCTGCAAGGCCTCCTTTCTTCTTTGAGTTGAATGAACTGTGGGAGAGTTAGATTTTCTTTGAAAGATCTAGGTTGAGACTTTTACTCTGCAAGATATTCACTTAGAATCTCATCATCTAAGTTTCCTCCATCTCTTGTCTTCAAAAGAAAGGGACATAACATGTTTCTTTGGATCTCTGTGTAATACCAGATCTTCCTTTTGCTGATAGGAAGTACATGGACCTTCCTCATCTCAAAACCCTAGTGTGGTTTCACTCCTTGTCTTGACCTCCTTCGTAAGGTCCTTCTTAGATCTGAAAAGAGATGAGATAAAACTAATTGTCTCCATCATTCTGATCTCTTTCTCCTTCTTCTGAATCTTCTGATAGCATAATGGTTGATATCCATAGGTTGAGCTAAGATTGTTCTCTAATACCACTGTAATATCCCCAAATGGGGAAGAAACAATACAAGAACACAATAATGGAAAGAAAAGTGAATAAATAAACACAACATGATATGAGACAAATTCACAACCATATTATTAAACATATCATCAAATAATAGGCACAATATCTTGAAGATCAAGTCACTCAAGCAATACAAAACAAGCATCTACAAGAAAAATATGCCATCATATGAGAAATAGTTTCCATACAAATTCCCTGAGATAGGAAAACATAGTTTTAGGGCACAAACTATTGCATAAATATGGATCAATATAGATCTACTCTTATGTATCTCAAATAATTCTTAGGAGTAAAGATATAGCCTCCTAGACACCTTTCCAAAAGTACCCGGGAAGGGTTTCCGAAAATGCACCCAAATACAAATGGTGATGTACAGCCCTAGGACTAAAGAGTCACTGCAAATTGAAGCTCATGAAATGGAAAGCTAAAATAATATGCATCTGATGTAGTCCTCCTCAAAGGGTCTCCTCCAATGAAAGTTTGAACCCTTCACCTACAGGAAAACGCTCTTAAAGAGCTAATAGATCCTCCTCCAAGACTGCCCTCCAAAATAACATAATTCCCAACTGAAACTATGCTATGAATGATGGGGATAGGTTGGACTAGTGCCAAAGATCTGAAATGTGCCCAAGAACCCTCCTTGCTGATCTCCCAAGAGAAGGAATCCTTCATCCTATGGAAAACTAGCTCAGAAAGTGGGTTTTTCAACCCTCCATTGCAACACCTTACAATACAACTCAGATATGGATAGACACTGTGTTGTAGCTGAAGACTGAAGCTTGGTTGGAATTCCTGATATGTGGAAATGATACATCAATACTCTCCCAAGAGGCCTCTCAATGAAAGAGGTGGGATTCCCGACTGGGAACACCTTGTGCTAAACAACACCAGCAATCTTAGCTAAACTACTGAAGAGAGAAGAAGTCTAAACAGACATATCAAAATAATAATCATCAGCTAACCCCATATGGTTGCCATCCTCTTCCTTATAAGCAATGTGAGCCCTCTCACCTTGGGTCCCACTCATTAGGGTTTCCACCATCATGTAATTAATCTCCCTCCAAAAACTGCGTTGTCCCATCATTAATTCCACTCCTCCATAACAACACTATTTGATTTGGTCAATGTTTACCTATTCAACATGCTCAAGTCCCTTTTCACACCTAAGCATATTCAATCCAACATTTATATGACCTCCATTCACACCAGGAGTGCATTTTATTTCTTATAAGGAGATTTATGGGTCTCCATACCCTCTTATTCTTCTATCTAAGAGAAAAATTAAAATCTAATATTCCAATTAGTTGTGTGCTAATTTAGGAATATTACAACGACCAACCCAAAGGTGTTTCCTTAGTCGCCTTAAAAATACGACACGACCTAACATAACCTGACCCGAACTCGTTTCCTTGGGCACCATCACATGACTTGAACTGACCCGTATGAACGCGTTTCCTTGGGCGACCTCACATGACACGACCTGACCAAACCCAACCCAGACATGTTCCTTGGGTACCCTCACATGAACCAATCTAACCTGACACATCTGAACGCATTTCCTTGGCCGAATTCATAGTATGGCACAACCCAACCTAACCTCATAGTATGTTGGGCCTAAATTAAGGTATGTTCTCACCCTGTAATTACTTCAAATTAGGTTACAATTTTGGGGGAATTCCTCTTCATATTAACAATAAAGATAAAAAAATTTATGAAAACTAGAACAATTAGACTAATGATAAAAAGGATGTTTTTATAACAGAAAATTGACTTCTCTTATCTCCACATGCAGGAAGGCAGAGTGGTTGGACCAACAGGAAATGGAAGCTAACCAACAGATGAAAATATATGAGATCTTAGTAACTCCAAGCGGCCGACAGAAGGTATAAAGATGAATTCGAGTCCAAGAACTCAAACGATAACCATGCACTGTAGGCTATCATTTTGAAAATACTTTCTCATTTTTGAAATTGCCTTTAAAAGGGTGAAGGATGAATGACAAGTGGAGTTGGAGAAAGGATAGGAAATTCATTCTGCAATCAGCGCATCAGAACCAACCTATCTAATTTTATTTTTGTAACATCACTGGATCTAATATAGAGTTTTTAACAATAATCTTTTGAATTTTTTACTACGTTAGAGCTTATGGTGGTCTGGGCCAAACCCATGGAAGTTCCTCGCAAGTTTTCATACTCTATGTAGGTGCAAAACCAATTCTTAAGTATCTGATGCAGTTGTAAAGTATATTTCCATTCAATAAAGTTATAGCTTCTCTTTCTTCAGGATTGTTAGCAATCGTGTTCTTGAATTAGGATAATCACAATCGTATTTTCTGACTTATGACAATACTTCATTATCAGTAGATAGTTCCAATTCTTTTAGTACAATTGAAATTGAGTATAGATCATAGAATAGGCTGATTTAGACGTTATCTGCCTTTAAGGATTGCATTAGTCTTTTAGCACAACGAAGAATTCAAACATCGATCAATGTCGATTAATTAATTCATAAAGAGAATTCCATTGCAAAATTACATAAGTAATTGTTGTACGATTCATTTAAATTGCTTCAATTATATTGTTGTTCCATTACTGCTCAGTTATTTATACTGTTGTTCCATTACCGCTCAGTTAGCTAGACTGTTTTTCAATTCAATTCCATTGATGTTCAGTTTATTTAGACTTTTGTTTAATTAAATTCAATTTCTTCTTGATTTCTCTAGATTGCTATTCAGTTCTGTTAGACTGTAGTTTAATTCAATTAGATAGTTGCTCAATCTTAGGTTCAAAATCAATCCAAGTCAGCCCTCCTTAGGATAAGTAAACTTAGGAAGTTAGCAAATTATTACTCATAAGTGACAAGGAGTAACTATTAGACAACCTGACTCGCATATATTGTGACAACACTCTTGAAATAATAATACTTACCCCGGGTTGATAATTAAATGAGAAATAACTAGAGTTGTCAATAATAAGGCAACTCTGTGATCCCTAAAATTTTGGCACCGTTGCCGGGGAGAGTGTTAAGATTCATCTCCTTTATTCATCTTTCTCCATTGCTGTGAAGAATTGGGTATTGAAAAAAGGAGGTAAGAACCTGCATACTGGCAAGCAACATGCTTTCCCTCTAGCCTGCTTACTAGCAAGTCGTGCAAAGAACTGTAGGATAGGTGCTCTTATTTTATGTCTAGGAAGAAAAATATAGAAAAAATCTGAAATCATTCGCAAATAATCCTCACAATCCAAAGGACTGGTGATGCTTGGAAGAACAAGATATATAGATGAAATCATTAAGAAAGCTGAATCTCAGGCATCTATAGGACCCAAAATTGTTTCCATAAAAAGTCCTTTTACACTCCCTCAAGCGGCAGCCTCACTATCTTTAGCCTATGACAAGATTCACTATGAGACAGAGGGGTCTGAGCAAAGCCTGTAGAATATCGTTCACATAGGCACTGACCCTTCAAAAGAGGGAGGCTCTTGCAACCTACAAGAAGGAGGGGGGGAAACTAGTCGAGGAATTCACATAGAAATATCAGAACCTAAGTCCCCTAAAGAAGTAATTGAAACATAAGTACTTAGGATCCCAGATTAGGGAAGTGATGTAAAACCCCCACTGCACTCACCTCCCAAGGGCGGCCCTATTAGAATCACTCCTCCAGATCAAGAAGTTCCCAAAGATTTCTGGCACCTCTTTGATCAGATGGAAAATAATCAAAATCAAAATCAGAGGCAGACATCAACATTAGAATACCCTATTGTTGATCATGGTGCCAATGCCCCTATGAAAGCCATTCCCTTGCCCAAAATTCCCACCTTTCACGGATTAACCACAGAAGATCCTGATGCATTCCTATTTGAATTTTATGTCTTATGCAAAGGATATGACTACACCACTGATCCCTAGAAACTAAAACTATTTCCCTCTACCTTAAAAGGAATTGTGCTATGCTGGTTCATGGGATTAGGTGGGGGAACTATAAACAACTGGGACCAAATGAAGAATATTTTTCTTACCAAATACCAAGACTATTGCTAAACCCAAGATCTAAAAGATGAAATCTTCAATATTTTTGCAAAAGACAATGAAACATTAGAAGAATACATAGAAATATTTCAATACAATTTACAAACATCCCCATATAACACGCTATTCAAGGACATTTTAAAACCCACGATGCTTAAAGGGATGAAGGAAGAATGGGTTGAGATGCTTAACATAATGGGGAAGGGAGATATTTACCAGGAAGAATATGACAAGATTATTTCCTTATGTATTAGATGCTCCCAGGGTAGCTCACGCAATAAGCCTGTTGGGTGTGATTCTATGAAGAAATACCTTAAGAAGACCAATGGCAATGTAACCAGAGTGGAATTTGGAAATCTGTTAGAAAATTTCAAAACTGACATCCTGGGTACTTTGACAACACAACTTGATGTTTTACAAGCCAAACAGAAACAAGATATAGCAGAAAAAACCCTGGCCATCTATTTCCCAAGATGTCGGAAGAAGCACAACCAGAGGGAATTTCCTTTAGACATGGTTTAGACTTGTGCTATCTGCACTAAGGATCATACCACAGACCAATTTCCTTCACTTCCTGGGCTAAAAGTCCTCTACAAGGAAGCATAGGAAGAAACAGAGCCATTATATTTAATGAATCAGCATCAGCAATGGCAAGCATGACCTGGCATACTGCAAGACCTACCTCAATACTTTCCTTCACCGTAGTTTAGCCCGCAAAACCCTACAACAACTTGACAGACTCAAAACTCCTTCCCAACCTGGCCAAACCAAGTGTTTCCTATGCCACCCTGGCCTACACAACCTCCATCAGGGAATAATTGGCAGAAATTTCCTTGCTCTCCCCCTTATTAGAACAATGTCCCGTATCAAAGCCAGTGGCGAAACCCCCCTACTCAAAACACCAATTGTAATTGGAAACGACCTATGGGAATGGCCAATCTGCCGATAGGAGAAGGGACCCAAAATCAACCTACGTTTCTAACTTCCTACCGAGTTCAGCATAACTAGGAGCCTACCATATGCCCTCAATTGCTAGCCCAACCCAATCCTAATCCCAATAACAGACCGGTTCAACTAATTCTGATCATAGAAAATCCAAAACCCAATGCTGAACAAAAATAGTGCAACGAACTGAGGTTAAGATCAGGACGTACCATCTTACCTATATAAGCCACAACTCCACTTCAGTCTTGAATTGAAACCTCAACAAAACCTAGCTTAACGAATATAACAGAAACATGTAAAGATAAGGAAATAATTGATCAACAAAGACCTGAAGAACTTAGGTTGACTCCACCTCCATTTCTTGAAAGATTAAATATACCCAGGCCTATAATCACTCCATATTTTGACATCCTAGGGGAATTAAGAAACCTTTGTGTCAAAATTCATCTTCTCCAGGCCATCCAAGACATTCCCATCAATGAAAAGACAATCAAAGAATTATGTGGAAAAAAACAAGCCAAGAAAACAAAGGCTGCACCCACTGTTCATGTGGTAGGAATGCTATCTAACTTATTGTTAGGTAGGGAATCACCTGTGAAATATGAAGACCCATGAAACCCCATTTTAACTGTGCAAATCTATGGTCACTCATTTCCAAACACATTGGTTGACCTAGGGGCATCCATTAACATCCTAGCTATAGGAGCTTGTGAAAAATTGAGCATATCAGCTTTAAAACCTATGGCCACACCTCTAGAACTAGCTGACAAGTATGTTATCAGACCGAAAGGAATAGTGCAAGAAATCATGGTCTTTGTGGACTCATGGGAATACCCAACTGATTTTCTAGTCATTAATCCAAAAAATAGGATGGAAGGGCACCCATTGATTCTTGGGCGACCTTGGTTGGCCACAACAGATGCTTACATAGGCTGCTGAGCAGGTAGCATGACTATCACTAGAGGAGATTCTATAAAAAAATATCATTATTTATCCACCTACCAAACCAATCTTACCGATAGCAAAAAATCACAAACATCTAGATACATATTGGGAGCAAAACATCCGCCCACCTCTGACACTAGTGGAAGCTCTCGAATTCAAGGATCAAACTAAAGATTTTGTAATCAATAATTTTATGAATCAGTCACCCACGCCTGAAAATAAAAAAATTCCAAATGTTGAAAACAGTCCTTGAACATGAAGATCAAGAGGATCCTGTGACAGACTTCAAGACTCAACATATCTCCAAAACCACTGTTCATAACAGCATATCTATTGAGATTGAGCCAGGAAAGGTTCTAAATATTAATGGAAATTTGGATGACGACCAAAAACAGAAACTCATAAAAGTCCTCTGGAAGCACCAAGGGGCATTTGCATGGGACTACCAAGGCATGAAGGGTTTAGACCCACAACTATGCACACACCACATCTATACCGATAGGGAAACACGCCTCGTTGAACAACCCCAACGAAGATTAAATCCGCAGTTAAAATATATTGTAAAAGAGGAGCTACAAAAACTGTTAGATGTAAATTTAATTTATCCTATTTCATACAGAAATGGGTCTCCCCTCTGGTAGTCGTCCCTAAAAAGAATGGGAAGTGGAGAATATGCGTAGATTACAGAGAATTAAATAAGGCAACACAGAAAGACCATTTCCCCCTCCCCTTCATTGACCAAGTCCTTGATACATTGGATGGGAAATGGTTTTTCTCCTTTCTTGATGAATTTAGTGGATACAATCAAATCCAAATAGTTCCTGAAGACCAAGATAAGACAACCTTTACCGGCCCATAGGGCACTTTTTCTTACAGATTTTTACCATTTGGATTATGTAATGCCCTAGAAACATTTTAGAGAGCCATAATTAGCATTTTTTCTGACTTAATAAATGAAGGGCTTGAAATATACAAGGATGATTTTACACCCTATGGGGAAGACTTTTATCAAGCTCTATAAATGCTAGAAAAAGTGTTAGAATGATGTATTGCTACTATATTATGTCTAAGCAATGAAAAATGCCACATGATGATGATTGAGGAGGTAATACTAGATCACTACATTTCTGCAGCTGGAATACAAGTAGATCCGGCTAAGATAGAGGTAATCCTTTTGTTGGCCACACCATGTACACAAAAAGAGGTGCGCATTTTGCTAGGATATGCAGGGTATTATTGCAAACTTACAAAAAAAAAATTCACAGATAGCTGCACCTCTGTATTCATTGACTGGAAATTTTGAATTCCATTCGACTGAAAAATGTGACACCACTTTTACAGACTTGAAGAGACTGGTCTCAACAACACCAATCATGTGAGGTCCTAACTAGAAACTACCCTTTGACATCCCTTTCGATGCATCTGATATAGCAATAGGAGCAGTCCTTGGCCAAGAAGAAGACCGAAAACCTTATGCTATTTATTATATAAAAAAAACCTTACTCTTGCCGAATTAAATTATACGGTGACCGAAAAAGAGTTCATGGCTGTCATTTATGCTATCAATAAATTCAGGCATTATATAGCTAGATATCAAGTGTTCCTATATACTGACCACTCTACTATTAGATATGTAGCTAATAAACCAATCACGAATGGGAGAATAACTCGTTGGTTATTGTTGTTGTAGGAATTTGATATAACAATCAAAGACCATTCAGGGAAGGAAAACGTGGTTGTAGACTTCATGTCCAGGGTCCCCAAGATAGACGACATGCTAAAAATTGATGATCAATTACTTGATGAACACCTGTTTGTTGTAGCGGTAAAAAAACCATGGTATGCAAATGTGGCAAATTATCTAGCAATAGGAAAGCTACCCAGACACTTAACATCGAGAGAACGGAAATTGATTGTACAGTGTAGTGAAATATTCTCTTGGATTGGGGGATACCTATTCCATACAGGGGTCAATATGAACATACGCAGATGCATGAGGGAAGATGAAATCTATGACATCTTACGAGCCTGTCATGATGAGCCCTATGGTGGCCATTTCGCAGAACGTAAGACAGGGCATAAAGTGTTGCAATTAGGCTATTATTGGCCTACGATTTTAAAATATGTAAAGAAATATGTCCATGCGTATGATAGCTACCAAATAATGGGCCACCCAAGCCAAGCTGATGAAATGCTGCTACAACCACAATTGGTGGTGGAACCATTCGAATGATGGGCATTGGACTTTTTTGGGCCATTCAACCCACGATCAAACCAGAAAGCTCGCATATTAGTTGCCACAGATTATGTAACCAAATGGGTAGAAGTAGTGACCTTGTCAAGAGCCATGGAAGAATTAGTAATTAAGTTTCTCTTTGAACTATTCGTGCTATATGGCTTGCCAAGGGAAGTGATAACCGATGGGGGGCACAATTCACAGGCAATAAGATCACAACCACCTTAATAAATCACCATATCATCCACAGAGTTATGTCTCCTTACCACCCGCATGCCAATGGGCAAGTTGAAAGCACCAACACAGTCCTGGAGGCAATCCTTACCAAGACATTAGCAGTACATCGCCAGGACTGGACCACTAGACTACCAGAAACCTTATGGGCTTATCGTACAACTTGGTGAAATACCATTGGATATTCACCATATCAGCTAGTATTTGGGAGAGAACCTATATTCCCTATTGAATTTGAAATTAAAACTCTAAGAATAGCCCAGGAAGGGATGGATCATTTAAGTCGCCGTAACGAAACAAATAAACAAACCGGGATGGAACTGCCATAGTCTTCACACACACAATCTTCATCCAACAACAACAAGCCAAGTGTGGGTACTAAAACTCAATAAAGAAGAAGGTATTTCGTAAAGGAACATCAAAAATTCTTCATGACTGAAACGGAACTGTCCATTTTCGAAGGTATTCTCTGTCACTGGGTAATTTTTTCCCTATAGGTCCACATAAATGTTTCAGATAACAAGTTCACTGTATTCAAGAGGATTATCGATGAGCCTTCCTTGGCAGCTTAAATTGTACTCCATTGATTTAATTGGCACATTGCATATATGATATTTGGGTATAAAAACATAAAGACTACTACCTACCTTTAAGTCTGCTTGATTTGTTGATTTGAGAGAAGCTCAAATGCCCCAACCTTCTATGCCATAGTTAATTAGCTGAATATTTACTCAAGTAACATTGTTCTTTGCAGTTCTTCAATACATACAGGTTGCTTGGAGTTCTTTTTCCATTTATAATTGCTTTACCCGTATCAAGATCACGTACCACACATTCTTTTGAACTAAATACAACTTCAGTTCCTTGATCACACATTTGGCTTACACTTAACAGGTTATGCTTTAATCCATCCACATACATAACTTCATTAGCTTTCACCTTTTTCTTTTAGAAATATTTAATTCTTTTCTTTTTTAATGACCGGGCATAGGATAATTACTTCATAAATGTAATATTCTTCTCCTTTTCTAGAGCACTATATGCAAGAAGTTTGTCTTTATCACCCGTCATGTGTCTTTAAGCATCCACCCAACAATGTACCATTGGTTTTCTTCATCTTCTGTAAATAACGCTATGCCACAATTTTCAACTTGTAACTCCTTCTTTTTCCATACTTTGGAGCTTGAAGGAACATGTTCTTTTGGCTAAACTTTGCTACTACATTCAGATTCTTCATGGCCAAAGTTATTGCAATAAGTGCATTCAACTTCATTTTGAAGAGGAGAAAAGTTGTTATAAGTATTCTTATTTTCTTCAATATCAATCCTTTTCTTGCTTGCTTCTCTTGTCATAATAGTTTTATATGCTACACATTGAACAGCTTTATGACCAAAATTGTGACATGAGAAACATTGTCCATTGAAGAAGAAATTTCTGCGATCATAAGATCTTCTATATGAATTTATCTGTTGATTGGTGTTTCTTTGAAAGACATTCCTGTTAGTGTTCCTTGAATTGAAATGATCATTATTTACCTGTAAAGATTATTTATTCCCTTGCTGAGTGGCATCATGTTGTAAACCACCTGTAACTGCTTTTAGATAATTTGGTGCTGTAGCCTGAGAAGATTCTCCAATATATCCAAGACCTGTCTTTATAAGAGGAGAACGTTGTACCTTGATAATCTCATCTAAGGTTTCATACCCTTTAGAAAATCTATATCTTAGGCTCCTTACTTTCTGTTTCTTTTCATTCATTTCACATCTCCATCTTCGACCGTGTTTCTCTTTATCTTCAAGCTGATTTTTCGCAGGGTTTCTCATGATTATTTTGCTCTCTTCTAAGCAAACTTTGAGTTTATTTTTTTCATTAAGAAAATCATTGTCTTCTAGAGCATCCATACAGTATTTCTCCTTTTTCTTTCTCTTCAGATTATTTTTTCGAATGCCAAGTGATCAGTCGAAGATCTTGTTCACCTTCTTTCTATCAGATAACCCATCACTACATCTTCATGAGTATTAGTAACTCTTTCTAGCATGGAAAATGATTCTTATTCCTTTTTTTGCTACTTCCTTTCCCCTTTTTATGTCTGAGGACATTTAGCAGTACAATGACCAACTCTTCCACAATCAAAATATTTGAAAAGGGAGTTTACCAACCAACCATCCCGTGCTGGGTTGAAGTTTCTTTACAAAGTTTATCTCATCTTCTTCTGAGATATATCCTGATGCTTCTAGTTTTTGTACTTCCTTTCCTTTTGTAGAGGTTCTAAAGACTGCTTCTTTTATTTCTGATGGTCCTCCTCTTCTCATTTCATATGCAGTTAGTATGCCATGAAGTTGCACCACAGTAAGATTTTGAAGATCCTGTTTTTCTTCAAGAGCAGAGACCTTAGACTCAAATTTTGTTGTGAGTGATATTAAGACTTTCTCAACCAAGGTAGATTCGGTTATTGTTTCTCCCAGATTTATCATACGATTTGCAATATCATCAAGACATAAAAAGAAATTGGCAATGCTCTCCTCATTATCCATTTTTAGATTCTCATATTGAATTCTGAGAGTTTGGAGTTTAGCACTTTTTACCTTTGCATCACCTTCATAACTTAGAATGATTTTGTCCCATATTGTTTTGGCTGTATTCAGCTGCATGACTTTGATGAATTCTGATTCAGTTAGACTTCCCAATAGAGCATTGACTACCTTTGCATTTGTTTCATAATTCTTTCTTTCCGTTGGATCTGTTGGTACTGTAGATGGATATTGATATCCTTGTTCAACGATTTCCCATACCTCTGCTCCCAGAGACTGAAGATAGGATCTCATCCTTGTTTTCCATAAGATTAAATTGTTTCCATTAAAGAGAGGAGGCCTAATAGATGCTATTCCATCTTGATTTCTCATGTTTCTTGATCTTCCTTCTAGCGACTAAGATTTTTCAGAAGGACCTGCTTTGATACCAATTGTTGGGAAAAATATTGAGAGGGGGGGTGAATCAGTAGTTAGAGCAAACCAAAACCTTTTTATTTTCTTCCACTGAAACCCTTAGGTTACTTTATAGAAACCAGCTATTGTATATTCTTAAGAAAACAAGAGTGCATTCAGTGATCTTATTATGTATTTAATTCTTCTCTTAGGTTATTTTATCATTCATCAGATGTCTAGTAAGCAGAATAAACCATTCACATATGAGTAAGACACATGAACACAAGGATTTAAGGTGGAAACCCAATTTGGGAGAAAACCACTGCTGCTGTAATCTCAGTCTTCAATATTTATTATACAGAAAACTTCTTAAAATTTTATGCTGATGCAGACTCATATCAGCATGCAGGCACCCACCTGCAGAAGGCTACAACCTTCTCTCGTTTACCAGCCTTTCCTGGAAGCGAGCTTCAACCCCCTGAACATAACACCAGTTTCTACTGGCAGGAAGCTTCTACTTCCAAACTGAAGGCTTCAACCCTCAGACTTACTGCAGACCAAATTTCATCAATTTTCACACTGGATCAATCAGTTTCAACGCAATCCTTTATTCAATTATCAACAAGCGTATTTTGCCCAATTCTTCATAATAGAACAGTAGACCACTGTAACCTAAATATCAGAAGTAATCCAGACTTCAGAGAATATATGCATTCAACATCCCATGTATCCTTCTGTGTATATTAATCTTCAGAAACCCCAACTGTCATATGCACTTTCAATGTAGATGACTCGCATAAATATATACATGCTTTTCTTGTATAGATCTGTAATAATAATATGTTTGCAGAGCAGGCCAGATCTACAAAAACTTACCCGGATTCATATGTGTTCTTCAACAGACATCTGCTAGGTCTTCATTGTTTCTTCTGTTGAATAATCTCAAGACTCATCACCTTTAGATCAATATCTCGATGGGCGCATCATGGACTCAGAATCATCAATTAAGCATGTTGTCTGTCCATACAGATATTCCTTAGAGGAATTCCTTCTTCGTCAAAACGTGCACACCCATTGAATAATGACCTTTTTCCTTTTATATAGTTCTTGCCTTATTGAAACCATGAGGCAAAAACCATTTCAACCGCTAATGGTATTCTTTTTACAATATTTCCAATAATTTGGCCCTCGGGGTTTTTATTTCTTTACACTTCCCCCGTAATATTATTTTTAATTAAAAATTCAATGACCTTTTAATCCGGGCTTTATATAAGAATCCAATGCTTTCGAATAGTTTAATATTAATAAAATTTTGACCCCTGGCCCACATATGTGCCCCTCCGTACGAAAATAAACTTCGCGCAAGTCCATTTCCTGATCACCATTGGATCGCGAGCCTCCAAGATCGACGGATATTGCTTAGGAAAATTGAACGAGCAATAACGTGCGATGGCGCGTCGTACTTGTGTTATTCTTCGCGAATATTGATTAAACTCTGAGCAAGTCCGATGCACGATCACCGTCCGATTTCCCCCTTTCAGATCGACGGTGCAAAAGAAATTTCGCTGGCCGTCTTGGGTCGATTGTTAACGTGCGAGGGACGATCGTTATCATGCGCTTGGCGGTTTTGCAGGGACGCGTGTCAACACCTATATGGAATCGCTCCCTATTCAGGAAATACCACGTATCATTGAAAGGTGGTGCAAAGAAACCCACGGTTTCGCTCCACACTGTCGTCACTGTTCCTCTTGATCACGGTTCCACCTTAGCACATGGTTCCGTCAGCCTTATTATTCAAACGATTTAAAGCTCCGCTTCAATGTTTCTATATATATTTGGTTTATTCATACTTCAGGTTCTATTACACAGTCAACGCCGAGACTCGTAGACCTTTCATACTTATGCAGAGGCAGAGGCGAATAACTATGAGCATTCAGAGGTTCAAAGCCCAGTCACCGAGGTTCATATCATATATTCAACGAATATATATATATATATATATATATATATATATATATATATATATAACTCTACTGTTGAATGTATTGGTTCCTTGAACAACTTACAGAACCAGAGCACCATTAAACCCCTCCATTATGCATATTCACTTCACTGTGCCGTGACCTTAGCAACCCGATATCGTATACAAACGCATGAATCTATCCATAGATCATAGATTTGTAGGGAATTTTGTACGAGAAATGAACCAATCAATAGCCCAATTGCTCTGGGTATTCTGCACTTAACAGAGTATCATTGAAACTCAACCAAACAGAGATTTTCTTTATCTTCCAATAGGATGCATACATATTCCATCTCCAATTCTGTTATAACCTCTTTTTCCCTGTTTTCTTGATTGATACTGCAGCTCTGTAGCTCAAACTGTAGATGCATTCTTTCTGTTCTTCTCTGGTACATTTAGATGAAAATCCCTTTTCCATATCCTTTGCCATCAATGACAATATTTCCAACAATTTAGGAAGTACATAGTAATGATACCCTCACCTTGACCACCATAGATGGGTTTGGTTCAACATTTCGAGTTAACGGACATAGAGTACACCTCTATCGCAAAATTCTCACGAAAGAATCTTTCTGTCAACATGTACGAAACGATCCCACCATCCAAGCTGTGGTGCAAGGGGGTGATAACCCCACAAACTCAAGTACATGAGAGGTTTGCCAGCATCACTTGTAAATAAGGTATATAATTGTCTTGTCTTGTTGTACATTCTTCACATTTGCAATTTATTTTCCTTGTAATATTGTGTTTTTATTGCTATTCAATTCGGGGATAGCTGCTATTTTATCTTTGAACGGTTGTTGTTCAGTCGAATTAAACATCAATTAGTTTGCGTTTTCATTTTTTCTGTTCAATTCATCGACAACTTCTATTCAATTTTTGAACGGCTACTATTCAATTAAATTGAACAACTATCTTTTGTGTTTTTATTTTTGTTGTTCAATTCCTAGATAGCTGCTATTCAATATTTGAACGGCTTCTGTTCAACCAAAATTGAACATTCGTTTTCGCGTTTTTAATTTTGTTGTTCAATTCATGAACAACTGCTGTCCAATATTTGAATGACTATTATTCAGTTGAATTGAACAATCATTTTCTCTGTTTTCATTTTTTTGTTGTTCAATTGGACAGCTGTTGTTTAATCTCTGAACGGTTGCTGCTCAGTCGAATTGAATAGCCATTTGAAGTGTTCTTATTTTTGTTGTTCAATTCATGGACAGTTGCTGTTCAGTCTTTGAACGACTGCTGATTCAACCAAAATTGAACAACCATTTTCATGTTTTTAACTTTGATGTTCAATTCGTGAATAGTTTTTGTTCAATCCTTGAACGACTGTTGTTCAATCGAACTGAACAATTTTCATTGCTGTGTTTTTTATTTTTGTTGTTCGATTCAAGAACAATTGTTGTTCAATCTTTGAACGGTTGTGGTTTAATCAAATTGAAGAGTCATTGTTGTGTTTTTTATTTATGTTCAATTCGAGAACAACTGATGTTCAATATTTTGAATTGTCGTGGTTCAATCAAATTGAACAATAATTGTTTTGTTTTTATTTTTTGTTGTTGAATTCAGGGACAACTGTTGTTCGATCTTTGAACGGTTGTTGTTCATTCAAATTGAACAGTTGTTTTTTGAGCGTTTTTTATTATGCTGAGCAATCTCTGAAAACATTTTGCCCAACCAACTTAAATAGCCATTATTTTTGTGTTTTTCTCAAATTGAATAACCTTGAGTAGGGAATGGCAGTTGAAAGAGAGAGGGAAAATGGTAAAATTACAAATATGATGGCCTTTGGCACTATAATTATGAAATAGGAATTTGACATTATGCACACATGAAATGAAAGGCTAAGTCACCCTCATTTCAAATATGATATCATACAATGCATGACCTTATGATGATATATTTTTCTGCACTATTTGAGTAATATTTCCCTACAACATGAAGGAATGGAACAAGGGGTATTAATGGTATTGTCATTTTTTTCTTCTTCTTTCACCATCCCTCACTCTTAAGGAGTTAATGAGCCTCCATCTATGTATAAAAAAGAAATTATTATGTGTTCGTGAAAATATTTAAGAGGATAGGGGGTCTCATTACGAACCATCCTACCATGATCATAGGGATTTAACAAGTGACATGCCCACAATGGCTACCACACCAGGGTAAGGACCTTCTCATCTACTAGAAGGACAAGAGGTCTCATCACGGTTTGACCTGATCACTTTGTTACAATCCTAGTGAATGGAATTGTGACTATCTGGCTACCACACCAGCACAGTGGCCTCCTTATAGATCAAGATGTTATAATTCAAAAGGAAGTAGTACACTTACATGCATATTTTAAGAGAGGATAGGGGGTCTCATCACGAGCCAACCTACCACGTTCATAAGGGTGTAGTAAGTGACATGCCCATAATGGCCACCACACCAGGTTAATGACCTTCTTAACTACTTGAAGGATAGGAGGTCTCATCACGAGCCAACGTAATCAATTTTCTACAACTCTAGTGAGTGGCACCATGGTTATCTGGCCACCATACCAGCATCATGGTGATCTCTCCATAAAATTGGCAAAATAACTATTCTTACATAAGGATCCTGGCTCATTTTTCAGGTTAAAATAGCAACCCTGTCGAGGCTATGAACGCCTGCTAGCAGTAGTGACTATGATTATGGTATGAAAGTATGCTCCTTAAATAGCCAATTGCTTTTATATACACCTTGTATTCCATTCTTCATCCACAAGCTATTAATTGAATTAGTGATAATTATGACCTACCATAAGAATAAATAACAGAGTTATGCTTACATATTTGAACCTCGGGATGACGACACCAATCATTACTTGACTTAGTCTTGCTTCCATCATAACTTTTTTCAGTTGTACAAGGAAATCATATAGAAATAATGGCTATGCTATTTCCTCTCGCTTTCTGGTCACTTCCGCACAAGATGCAATTATGAAAACTTCTAAATCTAACCTTTATACTGCATATGTTAGTAACTCAACCACCCGTTCCTTGACATGCAGATTATCATTACCAAATTTTGGCATTCCCTTGTCTGCATTCATGAGCGACCAAATCTCTCCTGTACTTGAGGGCATGGGCACCCTTTCTTCAAGGGAGGGGGTGTAATTGGTCTTAATTTGGAAAGCATGTGAAATCCCTAGAAAAATCTCATTAGAAGCATCAATAAGACCAAAGGAACACTAAAAATAAGGCATGAAGATTATCTGCGTAGAGCCACAATCTCTTTTTCGCTTGCATACAACATCCAATCGAAACAACAAAGCCAAGAAGAAATACAATCAGAGGAAAATAGCATTTCAGCTATGGGAGTAAATACCCTTCGAAGCAAGCTTGCAAACTTTCCAATTTTAGAGGCAGCGAGTGCCATCCTCCAGTAAGTTGGATGGCTGAAATATGTACACCGACTACAAGGATTCGACACGGGAATTGCAATCGATTTTTTGCAAAATCTGCAAGAAGGGAAAACCAAAGTGAAAGGTCGATTGATACCAATTACAGAGGGAATTATTGTGGAAGTTTCTGGAATACCAGCACAAGGAGAAATATGGGCGAAGAAGCATCGCCTCTTGAGAGAAGCAGTAGTAGCATACCAAGCCTTGGAGGAACCATTGGAACAAAAAAACAGAGGGATTAACCCTGCCTCTCTACACCATCCATGGCAGGAGATGGCGACATTCATCCAAAATTTTATTACATGTGAAGGACGTCAGCATGTGGTAAAACCTTGACAACTCAAACTTTTAGTTGTACTTAAACAAAATATTTCAATTAATCTGCCTGCCTTCTTGAATTCCATATTGTATGATACTACTATTCGATTGAGGAAAGCCAAAAATCCCCAATCAGTGGTCAGTCACCAGGGGTTAATAAAACTAATAAACATTAATGAGCTAGATAGGCAGTGGATAGCCTGGGATAATTTCGTTAACCCTGAGGCACAGGAACCCGAAACAAACCTTGACAGAACTGAAATTGAGCCCCCCAGGGTAAATACACCAAGAATAAAAATAGCACGAACCTTAACTTCAGAACCAAGTAGGAAAAAATGGTCCAAGACACTCCAAGGAACCTCGAACCTCATGGAGGAAGTGGGACCATACCATGTGCCCTTACAAGATTTCGAGGAAGAAATGGCTTGAGTCCTAGGATAAATAAGGATAGATTATGAATCGAGAAACCCATTGGGAGCAGGAGAGCAAGAGGAACTTTTTGATAAATCTGCCACCCCCAGTAGCTCTGGTCACACTAACGTCCTACCTGACTAAGAGGAACCTTGAGATGATAAGGCTCTGTCCCCTATTGATAATTATGAGGTGTATGGTGATGGGGAAATATAGGAGAGAATGGAATCACAAGATCATTCAGGTGACACTGTCCTTGTGGAGAAAAGCACACACACAAAGACAGACCCTTTGACACAAAGAGGTAGCATCGCTCCTCCTAGTCAGGACCCTCACATTAAAGTAAATTATGAAGATGTAATCAGACACACCATTTTAGACACCATCCCTGAAAACGGGAATTCTGCTCCCCTACCACCTGCTGAAATCAGGACAGGTGAAGATTCAGATGGAAGGAGAAGTGAGAAAATAAGAAGGACATGCAAGAGATTAAATAAATTGGTAAAATATCTAAGAAAACAACTGAAGAAATAAAGAAGGGCTCGGCAGCCAAAGAAAGAAACCTCCATTGCAGGAACCCAAACAGAACTAGTAAATACTGTCGAAGGCAAAATGCAAACTGACTTAGCCGACACCATGGAGACTGGAATACAAACCAATTTGATAACTACTACAGAAGTGGAGGTATAGACCAACTTAGTAGACACCACTGAGGCTGAAATGTAGACAGAACTGGAAAACACCATTGAAGCCTCTACTCAAACTGAAAAGAAGATTACAAAAGAAAAGGGGACCCAAACAGAGGAAGCCCATGCATATGCCCATCTAGTAGAGAAAGATGCCAACCAGAAATTATGCAATGAGCTAGTGCAAGTGCGACATGAGCTAACATAGTGTAGGAAGGAGGTGGTGCCATTACAAGAATATCAAGCACTGCTAAAAAATTTCACTAACCTCTCCTCCATGGAAGACTAAACATTTTCCTAGCTCAGAGGAGAACAAGAAAAGGCTAAAATGGTACAAGAGTAGGTGGAGCAAGCTAAGAAGCAAATCTATACAATTTTCTCTCTATATAATGATGCACTATCATGCAGAGCTCTAGCAACCAACTATGCCTTGTTCCTAACAAAATGGTATTTACTCTTGAAAGTTAAAGATGTCAAGGTAGGAAAATCCACTACTTTCAGGACCATAGAAGAATTTGTCCATTATTGTAATGATCAAGATGAACAGGTCCAGCACCTCCTGTGTGAACTTTACATGCATAACTTCTTCTTAGAAGAAGACACAGACAATAACCCTAGCCCCTTTATAGGGGATGTGCAGCTACAAGCCTTCCTTTCATTTTCTAAAAAATAGATCAGGTGGGCCAAAGCCTACGACATCTTCCAAAAAAGAGAGCATAGCCTAGATTTATGGGTAAGGGGGGAGCCTACAAAACCCCTGCAACTGATCATCCAACACAAAAAATTTCATGAGAAGGCGAGGTGTGAGGACTAGGCTGGGGCCCATCCATAAGGATATCATAGAAAATGGACAAGAATACTTTGGGGACATTCGTGAAGCGGTATTAGCAGTAGCTAAGAAAATATGGATAGCCTCCATGAACAATGTGAAGAATAGGGAGCCATTCAGTTACAGGAATTTCAAGGCTGATTCCTCTAGATTCCTCTCATACAATAGCTTGGTCTACAACATGGGGCCTGCCTGGTTGGGATGTAGATAAAGAAGCCCTATACTCTAGTATCCTTCCGAGGATTATAATCACAATTACGAATTACCAGAAGGATCCACATGCACTGCCTTTACATTCATGAAACAAAAATAAGGCTTCAGAGCATACAACGAAAAGGTCTACCCTGCCTACTCCTTAATGCAGTTACCTCTCAATCATCTATTTGAATGAGGACATGCAATTAGGTTATGTTGGGCCCAAATTAAGGTATGTTATCACCCTGTAATTACTTCAAATTATGTTAAAATTTTGGGGGAACTCCTCTTCATATTAACAATAAAGAGAAAAAATATTATGAAAACTAGAACAATTAGACTAATGATGAAAAGGATTTTTTTGTAACAGAAAATTGACTTCTCTTATCTCCGCATGCAGGAAGGAAGAGTGGCTGGACCAATAGGAAACAGAAGCTAACCAACGGACGCAAACATATGAGATCTCTATAACTCCCAGTAGCCGATAGAAGGCAGACAGATGAATTCAAGTCCAAGAACTCAAATGCCAGTCACGCGTAGCGGGCTATTGTTTGGGAAATAATTTTTCATTTTTCAAATCACCTTTAAAAAGGTAAAAGACGAATGAGAAGGGGAGTCGGAGAAAGGATAGGAAATTCATTCTGCAATCGACGCATCGGAACCAACCTGTCTAAGTTTATTTTGTAACATCACTGGATGTAATATAGAGCTTTGAACAATAATATTTTGAAGTTTTTACTGCGCTAGAGCTTCTGGTGGTCTAGGCCCAACCCCTAGAAGTTCCTCGCAATTTTTCATACTCTGTGTAGTTGTAGAACCAATGATTAAGTATCTGATGCAGTTGTAAAGTATATTTCCATTCAATAAAGTTACAGTTTCTCTTTCTTCGAGATTGTTAGAAATCGTGTTGTTGAATTAGGATAATTGCAATTGTATTTTCTGACTTATGACAATGCTTCATTATCAGTAGGTAGTTCCAATTCTTTTAATACCATTACAATTGAGTATAGATCGTATAATAATATGATTTAGATGTTATCTTCCTTTAAGGATTGCATTACTCTTTTAGCACAATGAAGCGTTCAAACGTCGATAAATGTCGATTAATTAATTCATAAAGAGAATTCCATTGCAAAATTACATAAATAATTGTTGTACAATTCATTTAAATTTCTTCAATTATACTGCTATTCCATTATTTCTCAGTTAGTTATACTGTTGCTCCATTACGGCTCAGTTAGCTAGACTTCTATTCAATTCAATTCCATTGATGTTCAGTTTATTTAGACTATTGTTTAATTCAATTCAATTGCTGCTTGATTTCTCTAGATTTTTGTTCAGTTCAGTTAGACTACTATTTAATTCAATTAGATAGCTTCTCAATCTTAGGTTAAAAATCAATCCAAGCCACCCCTTGTTAGGATAAGTGAACTTAGGAAGTTAGAAAATTCCTTCTCATAAGTGACAAGGAGTAACTATTCGACAACCTGACTCATATATATTGTGCCAACACTCTTGAAATAAGAAGACTTACCCTGGGTTGATAATTAAATGAGAAAGCACTAGAGTTTTCCATAATAAGCCACCTCTGTGAGCCCCAAAAACTACTTAACTTGACTCGCCCAAATGCTTTTCCTTGGGTGACCTCACATGGCATGACCTAACCAGTCCACCCGACCCTACTTGACCCACCAAAATGTGTTTCCTTGGGTGCCCTCACAATACGGCACGACCCGGCCTCATGCGAACCAAATGTGTTTCCTTGGGCACCATCACATGACTCGACTCGACCCACCAAATGCCTTTCTCTAGGCACACAGCCCGACACGACCCGACTTGGTCGGACACGTTCCTTAATGGGCATCCTCACATGACCTGACCTCACCCAACCCTCCTGAATGTGTTTCCTTGTATATCCTTAGAGTACAGCATGACCTGAACCAACCCAACCCGAACACATTTCCTTGGGTGCCGTCGCATGACTCAACTCGACCCAAACTCTTTTCCTATGGCACCCTAACACAGAACGTCTCAACCTGCCCAAACGAAGGGTGCACGAGGGAGAAAATGGAAATTGGATTGCAGAAACATGCATAAGCAACATGGGCAGTCACAACTTAGCATTTCTAATACAACCACCTCACACTACCTAACTCAGCCCACCCAAACACGTTTCCTTGGGCAGCCTCACATGGCATGACCCGGCCTGACCTGACTCGACCCGAATTGCCCAAATGTGTTTCCTTGGGTGCCCTCACAATACAGAATGAGCCAGACTGACCCGACCAGAACATGTTTCCTTGGGCACCATCGACACACGACTTGAGCTGACCAACCCAAACATGTTTCTAGCTTGGGCACCCTCACATGGCTCAACATGACCTGACTTAGCTAGACACATTCCTTCATGGGAACCCTCACATGACCTGACCTGACCCTACCCACCCGAAAGTGTTTCCTTGGGCACCCTAACAGTATGGCACGATCTGACCTAACTTGACCTGTATGTGTTTCCTTGGGCGCTATCACATGATTCAACCCGACCCAAACCACCTGAACGTCAAAGGAACAAGGGAGAAAACAAAAAATTAATGGGTCACATGAACGTGAACATGGGACTGGGTCACAACTTAAAATTTTTGATGCAGCCTCTCTCACATGATCCGAGCTGAACTTTTTTCCTGTGGCGCCCTCACATGACACTACCCGAACCACCTAAACGAACAAAGGGCACACGAGGGAGAAAATGGAAAATGGATTACACAGACATGCACAAGCAACACGGGCGGTCAAAACTTAGCATTTTTAATACGACCACCCTCACACTACCTGACTTGACTCGCCCAAAAATATTTCCTTTGGCGGCCTTACACGACACGACCCGACCTGACCCAACTCGACCCACCCTAATGCGTTTCCTTGGGTGCCCTCACAATACGGCACGACCCAGCCTAACCCAGCCAGAACGCGTTTCCTTGGGCGTCATAAACACACAACTCAAGCCGACCCACCCAAATGTGTTTCTGGCCTCGGCGCCCTTACACGACTTGACACAACCTGACTCGGCCGGACACATTCCTTAATTGGAGCCCTCACATGACTCGACCTAACCCTACCTGCTGAAATGTGTTTCCTTGGGTGCCCTCACAGTACATCACAACCCAAACTGAATGTGTTTCCTTGGTCGCCATCACACAACTCGACCTGACTCGACCCGATCACCCACCCAAACGTCAAAGGCACAAGGGTGAAAATGACAAACGGGTTGCACGAACTTTCACAAGGCACATGGGCAGTCATAACTTATGATTTTTATATGGCCTCCCTCAAACGATCCAACTCGAATGTGTTTCCTATGGGACCCTCACACAGCACGACCTGAATTTCCCGAATGAATTAGGGCGCACAAGGGAGAAAACAGAAAATGAATCCCACAAACATGCACAAGCAATAAGGGCGGCCACAAATTATCATTTTTGATATGACCACCATCACACGACTTGACCCGATCACCTAACCTGACCCAACATGCCTAAACGTGTTTCCTTTGGCGCCCTAAAAATACGGAATGACCCGACCTGACCCGACTTGAACGTGTTTGCTTGGGTGGCCTCACACATCATGACTCGACCAGGCCCAACCCGGCCCACCCGAATGCATTTCCTTGGGTGATCTCACACAACCCAATCACATGACAACCCGACACATTGTTCCTAAACCCTAAACAAAATCATAGGACTGGACACATTGTTCCTAACCCCTAAAACCAATCACAAGACTGGACACATTGTTCCTAAACCCTAAACCCGGTCACAGGACCAGACACATTGTTCCTAAAACCTAAACCCTAACTCCTGAACACTGTTCCTAAACCCTAAAATCTAAATCCTGAACATTTTTCTTAAACCCTAAACCTAAAATTGTTCCTAAACCATCACAAGGCTAACGATGTGTCTCCTACATGTCACAAGACTGACACATACTCCCACAATCTCACTACGTCGACTGTTTGTCCCTAAACGTCGCAATACCAATGGTTTCCATGAACATCACAAGACCGAAAACTGGGTCTGAAACATTGTAATGCCGATGGTGTGTCCCTAAATGTCGCAATACTGATGGTTTCCATGAATGTCACAAGACTGACAGTTGGGTCCAAAACATCGCAATACTGATAGTGTAATGTTCCAAATCTGGAACTTGCTGCTCCATCAGAAATATCTTAGGATATTCCAATTCCTTCTTCAGTGAGAGATCACAAGTCCATTTCAGAGATTTAATATTGGGGCATTTATAGGATATGTCTCCTTCCAAAGAAGGGAGAGATCTTGAGGCTAGCTGGCCCTGCACAGACTCTGTCTATGGATATGCAATATTCCACCTTGGGAATTTCTGCTACAGGGTCCTTGAGGACACTGTATAAGGAAGTTACTGTAAAAATAATAAAAACCACTGCTAGAATGCCTTATAACACACATCATACAACCCCTATGAAGAAAATGAGCTCAAATAAATAACTCTATATGGGTTATTTAGATCTCCCCAATCTAGGTCTCTAAAACAATGCTCAATGAGAGAGGTTACAACAATATATGAAAATAACCAGAAACTCTGTTAATATAAATATACCATAAGAGGGAAAACACTATAGCCATCATTGTATTATGATATCATAAATAAAATACAATAAATATCATGAGGAATGAACCCCTTTTGTAATAGGAATCAACCTCCCATGATTACACCCTGAAATACAAGTGTTGCTGCAACTACACAAAATGTCGGAGGAACAAGCCTGCATAGTCTATATGAAGTAGAAAATACTAAATATTTATAAAATGTACATGACGCTAGAGGATACAAATAAATATCCCATTAACAAAGAAATGGGCTGAGATACAGGATTTCTAGCCAATCTAGGAGAGATTGCTAGAAATGCCAGAAAATACAAAATGTGACAACTGAGTTGTCACTGCATATAAACTAAAATATGAATGAGGATGTGGCTAATCTGAAATATGATTACTCTCCTCTGATAATGTCTCCAACACAAAGGGCTGATTCCTTTGTCTCAAAAACATCCTCTTGATGAACTCAAGAACCGCTCTCTCACTGCCTCCTCTAAAATAATGCAGTTTCCTCCATGGACTGCGCAGTGGGAGATGATGGAATGTTGGCCCATTCCAACAGATCTGAAATAAAGCCCAGAAATCATCCTTGCAGCTCCTCCAATGAATATACCACTCCTCCACTAAAGAAAACAAACAAGAATGACTCCATGAGTTCCTCCTTTGCTGCTCCCAGCAACACAATGTCCTCTCTGATGTAGAGCTAATGATATAGATGATGGTAGTAGCTATGTCCAATGCTCGATTGAGGAAAATCAGCTCATTCATCATCCTTCCTTGAAGAAGAGGTAGGGATTCCCGACCAGGAACACCCTAGTGTCCGAGGGCACCATCACCCTGCTAAACAGCCCGGGGATGCAAGCCTTTGCAGACCCAAGTCTGAAACTCCAAAACATAATGCAAATGGGCTACCATATCCTCCATATAAATAAAGGGAACTCTTCTCCACCATGATCCCACCAATTATGGTTTCCACCCTCATGTGAATATCTTCCCTCCAAAACTGCGCAGCTTCTCTAGGAAGCCTCTCCTGCTTGGGTAGTGATGTTGACTTTAGTCAAAGATGACTAAATTAAGTGATCCGGGTTCCATTCACACCCTTAGGTGTTTTATTCGAGCTTCTTATTCACCTCCTTTTCACATAAGGAGTGTTATTTCTTCATTAGAAAGGGGCTAAGGTGTCTCCTTCCCCATTTTATTTAACAAAAATAAAATGTGCAACTATAATGTTCCATTTTAGCTTGAGGCTAAAAATTGGGAACAGTACAGTCCTCCCCTCCCACATGTTGCTTGTCCTCAAAAAATTGCATAGAGAGAAAAAAATTTCTCCCCCTTCTTCTCTTATGGCCTCCTCATCAATGATCTCCACCACTGCTCAAACATGCTGCAACAAATATGTCCTTCAATGCTCTTTCTCAAATATGCAAGCTGAAAATGATGCTCCTCATGGAAAGAGAGAAGGTGTAGTGGAATCCTTCTTTCTATAATGTGGCATTCTTAAGGTAGGAATGATGATATTCATGGGAAAATTCTACTCCCGATGATGATCCTCTCATCCATGCTATCATCTAAATGAAAATCACCCCTGATTTATGGAATGCGTTGGGGATGAATGGAGAGTTGTTTTGATGTCCCATGATGGTCCTCTCTCCATTTGAAGTGTTCATGGGGCTACCTCTATCCTTGGGCTGAAATGGCATGGCCTCCTAGAATGGACCAAGCTACCCCATCAAGAAAAACCAGCCATGAAATGCCTCCTCAAATTCTCCAAGTGGTTTCTCCCACAAGAAGAGACAAGTAGCAATGTTGCAATCATGGTTTGCCCATGGTGTCTCCTGCAACATAAGACATGTATAATGGGGAGAATCATGCTCCCAATGGGTTGTACATCCAATACTCTCCAAATAATGCTCGTCATGAGTGTACCACATCATAAATACAAGGAGCAATGTACAATAAAAACAAGTTGCCAAATGACAACTGGAGAGTGGTTCAAAGTTCCACTCATGGAACCTGCGCAGTGCCTCCTTGGCCTGCCTCAAAATAAAAAATAACAAGTATCTTACTAACCACTTGTTTTCTGCCACAACATCTCCTCGTAAGATGAAAACATGAAATCACAATTTTGTGCCAATAGTGCACACCAAGAAGCGTGTGGCTTCCCCCACAAACCATCATAAGAATGGCCACTCCCATTGCTGCAATGGGCCAAAGTACATCACAATAGGGAGCATAAGGAGATGTGGTCATACTTAGCTCATCAAGTTTTCCATAAGAAGTAAAGGAAGGCAAATCAAAATGTAGATCTATACCTCCTCTACCATGTACTCCGGTCCTTGAGCTGAAATGGCTCATCTGAATGCTCTCCCTCTCCTCCAATGAGTAAGGGAATGGCTGTGCCAACCTCTCCAAAAAAATTTGGGCTCTGCATCTATCCATATGCTGATGTAGATCATGCTGAATTCCCTCCCAAGTGAAATCCTCTAGCAAAGCAAAGTATGCATCCAAATGCACAGCTAGGAAGTCCACATGTGTTGTATGCAATAGTTTCTCCTTGAAACTAGAAACTCTAGTCAAGAAGAGTCTGCCATGATGATAGATGATCATATCATCCACTAAGTATCTTACATCTCCATCAGGGCCATCCAAGATCATGCAATGCACCAAGATCCTAGGGAATACTCAACAAAAGCTGATTCCTCCATCTTGGATCAATCCTCCACATAGACAACACTGGTGTTCTGTAATATGGTGCTCCCTCACACTGCTGCCTGCTATTTTGACATCCCCCATGCCAAATTCATCCTCCAAGTTGCTGCTATTCCCATCATGCAGCTGCTCATGCTCAAATAGAAATGATGCTCTCTGAAAATGAGCCTCCCATGAGAGACTATCACCTCCAAATAATCTCCCGATCCTGGCCAATGTAAGCATGGGTGGCCTCCATCTACTCCAATGCATGAAAGATTCCTTCCTTAAAGGAATTATCCTCTCTCTCACCAAATATATGGAGCAGTCATCCTGCATCATGAAGATGATATCCTCCATCTTTGCAGCAACCCTATCTGCGCAGTAAACCTGATGAGAATGGGTGGTAATGAAAATGAGAGAGTGTATCCCTCCTCCTTGTGATTATCCCAAAACTCTCTGCACTGTGATGGATTCCTCCAATGTCTCCACCTCTTCAGAATCCAAGAGTGGTGAACCAAATGACATGATGCCTCTCATCATCTCTAGATCATGTGGCCTCCCAAGTGGAAAGCCTCCAAAAGTGAGACATCAAGATAGGAAGTGGACTGTATATATCAGAGGAATGAAAGGTCCCTCTCTCTCTACTGCGCAGTGAAGTCCTTCTCCTATGTGAAAAAAATATCTGAAGTAGATAAGGGTGAATGCTCATCATCCCTTCATGCTGATCCTTTTGCTCTTCTTTCTCCATCTCACAATCCCCAGCAAATGCTACGCATGGCTTCGGAATTGTGTCTTGGTAGCCACATGTAAAAATATTTGAAACTCCTTGCAAAGACACAAGGGATCCTCTAGTGGAAGAAATGGCTACCCTTTTACATCCATGTGGTGATGGATCTCCTCCTAATGTGACAACGATGTTGGTTATTCCCAATGTATGCAAAGTGTTTATGTTTATGACACAATGAGTTTCACCAAGTTTTTCCATCAAACCCTTAGTGAATGCATCATAAGTTTTTTCATTTTCATGATAATGAAAAATGGAACCTTCAAACCATCAATCATGAGCCATACCTTGAGTTGCAGCGCTGCTCCTCCCATGGCCTCATTTCTTCCTCTACTCCTTTACAATGCAAGTGAACAAAGGACTACACTGTGGATCTCCATGTGTGGCTGAATGCCCACACCCTTCATGAAAAATAGCTAGGATTTGTCTCATCAAAAAACCCTCTTAGAAAATTTCTCTAAATTTCCCTTTCATCAAGATCTTCAATAATCTCCTCAATGGTCTGGAAATGAAGAAGGGAGACCTCCTCTTCCATGATTCCTCTTTTCTTGTTTCTTCTATCAATCTCCCCTCCTTGGAGAGAATATCCTCTACTAATGTCAATCTTGTGCACAGTCTGAGCCAAGATTAATGCTCTGATACCACTGTAATGTTCCAAATCTAGAACTTGTTGCTCCATCAGGAATATCTCAGGATATTCCAATTCCTTCTTCAGTGAGACATCACAAGTCCATTTCAGAGATTTAATATTGGGGAATTTACAGGATATGTCTCTTTCCAAATAAGGGAGAGATCCTGAGGCTAGCTAGCCCTTCACAGACTCTGTCTATGGATATGCAATATTCCACCTCGGGAATTTATGCTACAGGGTCCTTGAGGACACTGTATAAGGAAGTTGATGTAAAAACAAGACAAACCACTACTAAAATTCCTTATAAAACACATCATACAACCCATATGTGGAAAATTATCTCAAATAAATAACTCTAGATGGGTTATTCAGACCTCCCCAATCTAGGTCTCTAAAACAATGCTCAATGAGAGAGCTTACAACAATATATGAACATAACCAGAAAATTTGCAAATCTGAATATACCATAAGAGGGAAAATACTACATCCATCATTGTATTATGATATCACCAATAAAATACAATAAATATCATGAGGAATAAACCCCTTTTGCAATAGGAATCAACCTCCCATGATTACACCCTGAAATACAAGTGTTGCTTCAACTACACAAAATGCCGGAGGACCAGGCCTGCATAGTCTATATGAAGTAGCAACTGCTAAATATGTATAAAATGTACATGATTCTGAAGGATACAAAGAAATATCCCAATAACAAAGAAATGGGCTGAGTTATAGGATTTCTATCCAATCTTGGAGAGATTGCTAGAAATGCCGGAAAATACAAAATGTGACAACTGAGTTGTCACTGCATCTGAATTGAAATAAGAATGAGACTATGGCTGATCTAAAATCTATTTACCCTCCTCTGATAATGTCTCCAACACAAAGGGATTATCCCTTTGTCTCAAAAACATCCTTCTTATGAGCTCAAGAACCCCTCTCTCACTGCCTCACCTAAAATAATGCAGTTTCCTCCATGGACTGTGTAGTGGGAGATGATGGAATGTTGGCCCATGCCAACAGATCTGAAATAAAGCCTAGAAATCCTCCTTGCAGCTCCTCCAATAAATATACCACTCCTCCACTGAAGAAAGAAAACAAGAATGACTCCATGAGTTCCTCCTTTGTTGTCCCCAGCAACACAACGTCCTCTTTGCTGCAGAGCCAATGCTGTAGATGATGGTAGTAGCTCTGGCCAATGTTGGATTGAGGAAAATCAGTTCATTCCTCATCCTCCCTTGAGGAGGAGGTAGGGATTCCCAACCGAGAACACCCTAGTGCCCGAGGGCACCATCACCCTGCTAAATAGCCTGGGGATGCAATCCTTTGTAGACCCAAGTCTGAAACTCCAAAACATAATGAAAATGGGTTGCCATCTCCTCCATATAAAGAAAGGGAACTCTTCTCCACCATGGTCCCACCAATTAGCATTTCCACCCTCATGTGACTCTCTTCCCTCCAAAACTACATAGCTTCTCTAGGCAGCCTCTCCTCCTTGGGCAACGCTGTTGACTTTAGTCAAAGATGACTAAATTAAGTGATCCGGGTTCCATTCACACCCTTAGGTGTTTTATTCCAGCTGCTTATTCACCTCCTTTCATTAGAAAGGGGATAAGGTGTCTCCTTCACCATTTTATTTAACAAAAATAAAATGTTCAACTATAATGTTCCACTTTAGCTTGAGGCTAAAAATTGGGAACATTACAGATAGTTAGCATCGAAATGTCATAATTCTGATGATGTGTCCCTAAACATCCCAAGAATGATTATTTCCCTAAATGTCGCTCTTCCGACAATATTCATAAACCGTCACTATACCGACGCTTGTTGGTGGGATTAAAATTTTGAGAACAAATGGGAAAATTTCCGACAATAAGTCAAAGTGTCAGAACTAAAGTGTTAGAATTTTGACCATATGTACTAGTGATACTTCCAATGGGTCCAATTTTCTTTAGGGTCGACCTGATCCAATATGCACGTGTATGTAGGGCCGACCTAATCTAATGTACATGAGTGGGTTCATAAATTCAAAAAAAAAATTCCACTAGTCCAAATGAGGTGATATTTAGGTCAATTTTGGTCCTCTCGAAAAGAGGAATTCAATGCAATAATTATCTTTGTCATATGAGCTATCCATTGTCGAATTTTACACTAGTTGAAAAAATTAACACTCGCTCTAAACTAGGAATAATTCCACCTATATCTGTATTTTTATAGTCACATCATCGTGTCATGTTGGCATCATTGTCTGACCATCTCAATTATATCATCATCTGAAATCATTAATTTTCACTTCAATCCATACCTTGCTTATTCCTTTTTATGTCTTGATTGTCCCTAGTCATATGTTGAACATTCATGAATCTAAAAGAAAAATAATTTGTCATCGGAGGGTAGCCTAAGATACCACCCTCTATTCTTCGGGCTACTACTTGGAATCTCTGTCATCAGGCTACTGCGTGAAATCTTGGTCAACGAGATACTGTCTGAAATATCAACAGAGATTCATATCTATGACCCAGATAGTCATTAGAGAGCATATAATTAGAGAGAACATCTCAGCCTGGAACCACATCAGGGAACTACTACTCAACCCAAAATCTCATGGGGGAGAAACACATCTACAACCCTGTATCTATAAATATTATATCTAAATACACAGGGAGCACATCCCAACCCTAGTATCACATTAGACAGCTCATTCTCAACCAAGAATCACATAGGGTTATCTCAACTCAATCGTATTTCCTACTGATATTCCCAACAATGACCCCTAAGAGTAATGTGGTAGAACACTTACATCATAATCGACTTGGGTTGTAAACCCAAAAAACACTCTAAACATGTTGGCCAGATGGGGAGAAATATTCCCAACAAGCCTTGCTTGTGGGTATGATTCCAACTGGGGTATACTATGCATAGAAAAGGTAAGTGAGCAAAATCTCCAACCTGATGTAAATAGGGGAGAAGCATCTTAACCTTGGGTATCAAATAGTGGTGATGCCCTATTTTCTAGAGATCCCTCAACCCCAGGAGGCCTCTATATCAATTCCAAACCCTAGGAGATCAAACAGGGGAGGAAGAGTTGGCTTAGTGTTCTCAATCAATAATTCGCCCATCATACTCATATCTGGTATCAGCTTGATCATCATGTAGAAATGGATTTTGTCTCATGTTCATTCAATACATCAAGAATAATATCATGTAAGAACATAAATAATCATATCAATCACAAAAGGATACCATATTCATCCTCCCTCTCAAGGAGGTTCCAACTGTTGGGCCGGAATTAAGGTATTTTTTCACCCTATGATTGCTTCAAATTGTGATACATTTTTAGGGATTATTCCTCATCTTAAGAATAAAGAAAAATAAGATTTATGAAAATCAGGACAATTGGGCTAACGAAAAAAGGAACATTTTATAACAAGAATTTGACTTATTGTATCTCTATGCACAGGAAAGTAGAGCAACCGAATCAATGTTAAATGAAAGACAGCTGGTAGACAGAGACTCACAGAATCTCAGCAACTCCTAGAAATTGACAGAAGGCAGAAAGACAGAACCAAGCTCGAGAACCCAAACGATAGCCACGAGCAGCGGGCTGTCAGTTGGAAAATACCATCCCACTACGTGAAAGCGCCTTTTAAAGGACCAAGGATGAAATAGATAGGGGAGTTGAATAGGAATTTTATTCTATAATCAACGTATCAGGACAAAACTGTTCAATTGTATCCTTGTATTATCCTTCAATTTAATAAATATTCTTGACGTTTTGAACAATCATCTTTTGAGTTTTTCATTGCGTTAGAACTTTTTGTGGTTTGGGCCCAGCCCATGGGAGTTACCTCGCTAATTTTCGTGTTGTGCATTAGTTAAAGAATTGATGTTGAGTTATCTGATGCAGTCTATGAATTACATTTCCACTTGATAAAATAGAAATGCATGAGGCTACAGTTTCTCTTTCATCAAAATATTTTGGCATTCGTGCTTTCTGGTTTATAACAATGCTTCATCACTGTTAGATGTTTTCATTTTCTCCCAACACCTTTATAGTCACTTTATGAATCTTAGAGTAATTACTATTCAATGTTATCTATTTATAAGAATTAGAATGTTCCCTCAGTACAATAAGGCATCCAATTTTTGATTAATAACAGAAATATGTCAATTAGTTAGTTTGCAAAGAGAATTCCATTGCAAAAATTATATAAGTAATTGATGTTCAATTCATTCATGTTTCTGTTAAATTCATCATTATGTTGTTAAATTCATCATTCCCAGCAATCTATATGACCTAGAATCATTCCCACTCAAAGTCTTACTACTCTCCCTCAGGTAGCAGCCTCACCGTCTGCAGGCCATACCAAGATTCATAGTGAAGTAGAAGGATTTGAACTAATCCTTTAGATTGCTGATCATATAGGTACTGACCCTTCAAGAGAGGGAGGTTATTGCAACTTACAGGAAGGGGAAGAAGAAACTAGTGGCTCAATACAAATAGAAGCTTCAGAGCCTAAATCCCCTAAAGGAGTGATTGAGACAGAGATACTTGGTATCCCAGACCAAGGAAGCGCTGTAAAGTTTCCTCCACACTCACCTCCCAATCCCCCTAGGATGAATCCTCTAGAACAAGAAATTCTTGAATATTACTGGCACATCTTTAATCAAATGGAAAACAATCAAAACCAGAATAAGAGGCAGATATCAACATTGGAGTACCCCATTTTTGATCGTGATGAAAGTGCCCTTATGAAATCCATTCCCTTACAAAACATCCCCACTTTCCATGGGTTGACCACAGAATATCTTGATGCATTCTTATTTTAATTCGATGTCCTATGTAGGGGGTATGACTACAACACCGACCCTCAAAAACTGAAACAAATTCCCTCTACTTTAATAGGAACAACATTATGCTAGTTCATGGGACTATGTGGGGGAACCATCAATAACTGGGACCAAATGAAGAAAATTTTTCTTAATAAATATCAAGACTATTTTCAGACTCGAGAACTAAAAAATGAAATCTTCAATGTGTCTGCAAGGGACAATGAAACATTAGAATAATATGTAGAAATATTTCACTGCAATTTACAAAGGTCTCCATATACTACATTATCCAAAGACATCTTAAAAGCTACAATGATTAAGGAAATGAAAGAAGAGTGGGTTGAAACACTTAACATAATGGGAAAAGGGGACATTTCCTAGGAAGAATATGATGAGATTATTTACCTGTGTATTAGGTGCTCTCGGGGTAGTACGCATAATAAGCCAAGTGAATGTGACTCAATATAAAAAGACCTTAAGCAGCTTGGTGGCAATGTAACTAGAGCAGATTTTGGTAATCTCTTGGAAAATTTTAAAACTGACGTTTTGGGTACTTTGAAAACACAAATTGATGTCTTACAAGCCAAGCAGAACCAAGCTATAGCGGAGAAGAACTTGGAAATTTTTTTCCCATGCTGTTGGAATAAGCAAAGCTAAAGGGAATGCCCCTTAGACACGGTTCAGAACTGTGCCATCTGCACTATGGACCATACCGCGGACCATTTCCCTTCACTCCCAGGGCTGAAAGTAGTTTACAAGGAAGCATAGGAAGAGACAGAACTAGTCTACCTAATGAATCAATGTCGACAGTGGAAGGCACAACTAGGTATGCCTCAGGACTTGCCTTAGTTCTTTTATTCTTTGTAGTTTAACTAGTAAAACCCTATAGCAGCTTGGCAGAATAAAAACCCTTTTTCCACTTATCCGACCTAGTTGTTTCCTATACCTCCCTGGCCAACACAACCCTTATTAGGGAATAATTGGTCAAACTTTCCTTTTTCTCCTCCTTATTGGAAAAATGCTCCATATCAAGCACAGTGGCCATCGTCCCCTTCTCAAACCACTAATTGGCCTCAGAATTGGCAGCGACCCCTCGAAATGACCAACCTACCAATGGGAGAAGGGGTCCAGAATTAACCTACACTTCCAGCTCCATACCTAGTCCACCACAACCCTCAGCCTATCATACATCCTCAATTACCATCTCAACCCAATCCTAATCCCAATAACAGACTGGTTCAGCTAATTCAGATTATAGAATATCCAAACCCCGACACTAACCAGAGGCAATGCAATGAACTAAGGATGACTTCAGGACGTTTTATCTTACCAGCAGAAGTCACAATCTCACCTCAATCCAAACCTAGAACTTCAATGGAACCTAGCCAAGAAAATATAATGGAAATAGAGGTAGGACAAAAAAAGGAAACAGTTGACCAAGGAAGGCCTGAAGAGCTTAGGGTGTCTCCACCTCTATTCCTTGAGAGGTTAACTCTGCCTATACCTATAGCCTCTCCAGATTTTGAAATCCTGGGGGAGTTAAGAAACCTTTGTATCAAAATTCATCTTCTCCATGCCATAAAAGACATTCCCATCTATGAAAAAATAATTAAAGAGCTGTGTGGGAAGAAGCAAGTAAAAAATACAAAGGATTTGCCCACTATTCATGTGGTAGGGGTGCTATCTGACTTATTACTTGGTAAGGATCCACCCGTGAAATATGAAGACCCAGGAAATCCCATAGTAACTGTGAAAATCTCGGGCCACTCCTTTCCAAACACATTGGTCAACTTAGCGGTGGCCATTAACATCCTAACTACAGGAACCTGTGAAAAGCTAGGCATATCAACTTTAGAACCCACGACTACGTTGTTGAAGCTTGCTGACAAGTATGTTATCAAACCAAAAGGAATAGTGCAGGACATCCTGGTCTCCGTAGACTCATGGGAATACCTAGCTGATTTCTTTGTTATTAGTCCAAAGAACACAATGGATGGGCACCCACTGATTCTTGGGCGACCTTGGTTGGTGACATCCGATGCTTACATAGGCTATCGAACAGGCAACATAACCATCATTAGAGGAGATTCCATAAAAAATATCATTATTTATCCGCCTGCCAAACGAAGCTTACCCATAGCAAAAAGTCACAAGCATCCATATACATATTGGGAGCAAAAAATTTGTCCACCTCTGACATTAGTGGAAACTCTTGAATTTAAATATCAAACTGAAGACGATGTAATCAATATTTTTATGAGTCAGCCACCCACGTCTGGAAATTTAAAATGCCAAATGTTGAAAACAATCCTTGAAGATGAAGTTCAAGAGGGACCCTTGATAAACCTTGAGGATCGATTTTTTTCCCACAAACATTGTGCATAACAACATACCCATTGAGATTGAGCCAAGAAAGATCCTGAATATCAGTGGCAATTTAGATGGTAATCAAAAGAAAAGGCTCATAAAAGTTCTACAGAAGTATCAAGGGGAATTTTCTTGGGACTACCCAGACATAAAGGATTTAGATCCTTAGCTATGCACCCATCACCTCTATACTGATAAGGAATTCTAACCCATTAGACAACCTCAGCGAAGGCTAAAACCATGCTTAAAAGATATTGTAAAAGACGAGCTGCAAAAAATGTTGGATGTAAATTTCATTTATCCTATTTCAAACAGAAAATGGGTCTCCCCTTTGGTAGTCATCCATAAAAATAATGGGAAATGGAGAATCTATATGGATTAAAGAGAACTGAATAAAGCAACACAAAAAGACCACTTCCCCCTCCCTTTCATTGACTAGGTCCTTGAGATGCTGGCCTGCCCACGGGGTACTTTTGCTTACAGATTTTTACCATTTGGTTTATGTAATGCCCCAAAAACATTTCAAAGAGCCATAATCATCATTTTTTCTAACTTAATAAATGAGGGACTTGAAATATAAATTGATGAATTCACCCCAAATGGTGAGGAATTTGATAAAGCATTAGAAACACTATAAAAGGTGCTAGAGCGATGTATTGCTACTAGGTTATGTTTTATCAATGAAAATTTTCACATGATGATGACCGAGGGAGTAATCCTAGGTCACTACATCTCTGTAGCCGGAATACAGGTAGATCCAGCAAAAATAGAGGTAATCCTTCTATTAGCCACACCTTTTACACAAATGGAGGTACGTAGTTTTTTGGGATATGCAGGATATTATTGCAGATTTATAAAGAATTTCTCACAAATAGTTGCACATTTGTATGCATTAACTGGAAATGTTGAATTCCACTGGAATGATAAATGTGACACTTCTTTTGCAGATTTAAAGAAACTAGTGTCGACAACACCAATTCTGAGGGCCTAACTGGAAGCTGCCTTTTCACATCTCCTCAGATGCATTCGACACAGTAATAGGGGAGTTCTTTGCCAAGAAGAAGACAAAAACCCCTATGATATTTCTTATATCATCAAAAACCTCACTCCTGCCCAATTAAATGATACAATGACCTAAAATGAGTTCTTGGCTGTCATTTATGCTATTAATAAATTTAGAAATTATATAACTGGATATCAAGTAATCCTGTATACTGATCACTCTGCCATTAGATATTTAGCCAATAAAGCAATCACGAATGGGAGAATAACTCGTTGGTTGTTGCTATTCCAGGAATTAGATATAACTATAAAGGACCATCGAGGAAAGGAAAATGTGGTCGCAGACTTCCTATCTAGGGTTCCAAAGACAGATGACACACTAGCAATCGATGATCAATTTCCTGATGAACATCTATTTGCGGTAGCAATAAAAACGGCATGGTATGTAGACATGGAAAATTACTTTCCAGTGGGAAAGCTGCCGAGACATTTAACATCAAGAGAACAGAAACTGATTGTACAATGCAATGTAAGGTTCTCCTGGATCGGTGGATACCTCTTCCATACGGGGGCCTACATGCACATACGCAGATGCATCAGGGAGGACGAGATCTATGACATCCTACGGGCCTGTCACAATGAACCTTGTGGTGGCCATTTCACAGATCACATAATGGGGCACAAAGTGTTACAATTATGCTATTATTGGCCTATGATTTTCAAAGACACAAAAAAATATGTCCAAGCCTACGATAGCTACCAAAGAATGGGCCGCCCAGGCCAAGCAAACGAAATGCCACTACAACCAAAATTGGTGATATAACCGTTCCAACGATGGTCACTAGACTTCATTGGACCATTCAACTCACCATCAAACCAGAAAATCTACATATTGGTTGCCACAGATTACGTAACGAAATGGGTAGAAGCAGTGGCCTTATCAAGAGCCATGGAAGAATTTGTGATTAATTTCCTTTTTGAGTTGTTCGTGCGATATGTTTTTCCACAGGAAGTGATAACCAATTGGGGGGCACAGTTCGTAGGTAATAGAATTACAGCCACCCTAAAAAATCACCATATCATCCATAGAGTTACATCTCCTTACCACCCACAGGAAAATGGGTAGGTTGAAAGCACCAACAAAGTTCTACAAGTAATTCTTACCAAAATAGTATCAACACATCGCCGAGATTGGGCCACTAGATTACCAGAAGCCTTATGGGCTTATCGCACAACCTGGTGAAACACCATGGGATATTCCCCATATCATTTAATATTTGGGAGAGAGTGTATTTTCTCTATTGAGTTTGAAATCAAGACTCTAAGAAAAACCCATGAGGTAGGGTTGGACTTAACAGAAGCCCAGGTTAAAAGACTCAAACAAATAAATGAGCTAGATGAAATGCGGCTACTGGCTCTACAACGCACAATGATCATCCAACAACAACGAGCTGAGTGGCATGAATACCTTATCAAGAAAAAAAAATTTCAAAAAAGAGATTGGGCACTCCTCTATGACTCCAAATTCCAATATTTTTTGGGAAAATTATAAACAAGGTGGCTCGTTCCATACAAAATTAAAGAAGTACACAACATTGGCACACTGACCTTAACCACCATAGATGGGTCCAGTTCTACATTTTGAGTGAATGGGCACAGAGTGTGCCTATATCTCAAACCTCTCACAAAGGAATATTTTTGCCAACAGGTACGAAACGATCCCACCATCCAAGTTGTGACAACAGGGGGTGATAACTCCACAACCTAAAGTAAATGAGAGTTTGCTACCATCATTTGTAAATAATGTATATAATTTCTTTACAATTCCTAGTTCTTATTTTGTTGTGCATTCCTCATGCTTGAAAGTGTATTCTTTTTCTCATCCTCTTTCATTTTTTTTCCTTTTGTTGTTCAAATCCTTTGAATGACTGTTGTTCAATTAAGTGAAAAGTTGTTGTTCAATCGGATTGAATAGTTGTGATTTTTGTGTTTTTATCTGTTGATGTTCAAATTATTTGAATGGTTTTTGTTAAATTCAATTGAACATGTATTGTTCAATCAGATTGAACAACCGTTCTTTCTGTGTTTTTATATTTTGTTGTTAAAATTATTTGAACAGCTGTTGGTCAATTCAATTGAACAATTGTTGTTCAATCAGATTGAACAACCGTGCTTTTTGTGTTTTTATCTTTTGCTATTCAAATTCTTTGAACGACTACTATTCAATTGAATTGAAAAACTATTGTTCAATCAGATTGAACAGTCGTGCTTTTTTTTTTTTATCTTTTGCTATTCAAATTCTTTGAACAGTTGTTTTTTAATTCGATTGAACAATTGTCATTCAATTGGATTGAACAACTGAGATTTTTTTGTTTTTATCTTTTGATGTTTAAATTCCTTGAAGGGCTGCTGTACAATTCAATTGAATAGACACTATTCAATTGAATTGAATAGTCGTGTTTTTTTTTGCTTTTATATTTTGTTGTTCAAATTATTGGAACAACTGCTATTCAATCCAATTGAACAGCTGATGTTCAATCGGATTGAATAGTCGTTTTTTTTTTTTTATCCTTGCTGTTCAAATTATTTGAATGGCTACTATTCGATTCAATTGAACAACTGTTGTTCAATCAGATTGAACAATTTTTTTTTTGTTTTTCCTTGTTGTTCAATAAGATTGAACAACCTTATTTTTGCATTTTATTCCTTCATTTGTCTATATCCCCCCTTGATCCGCACCCTAGATATAAAAGGAGTCTTTGAGGAGGAAGTGGCAGTTGAAGAAATGAGGGAAGTAGTAAAAATTACCAATATGATGATTCATTGACACTATAATCTCTAAACTGGAAGCCAACATTGTACATATATGAAATGAAAGGCTATCATTCCCAACTCAATTATGTTATCATACAATACATAATCTTATGATGGTATATATTTCTACAATTTCAAGTAGTATTTCAATCCAATATGAAGAAATAGGAATGAGGAATATTAATTGTATTAGAATTATTTTTAATTCTCTCACCATCCCTAACTATTAAGGATTTAATGAGCCTCGCTTCATGTATAAAGAATAACTATTATGTTTTCATGCAATTTTTTAAGAGAGGATAGGGGGTCTCATCACGAGCCAGCATACCATGATCATAAGGGTTTAACAAGTGACATGCCCACAATGGCCATCACACCAGGGTAATGACCTTCTCATCTACTTGAAGGAGAATAGGTCTCATCATGAGTCGGCCCGATCACATTGTTACAATCCTAGTGAATGGCACTATGACTATCTGGCCATCACATAAGCACAGTGACCTCCTTATAAATCAAAATGCTTATGTTTCAAAAAGAATTACTATGCTTACATGAAAATTTTCAAGAGAGGATAGGGGGCCTCATTACGAGCCAGCCTACCATGTTCATAAGAGCTTAGCAAGTGACATAACCACAATGGACACCACACCAGGGTAATGGCCTTCTAAACTACTTGAAGGACAGGAGGTCTCATCATGACTGACTTGATCACTTTGCTATAACTCTGGTGAGTGGCACTATGGTTATCTGGCTATCATACCAGCATGGTGATCTCTCCACAAAATTGGCAGACTAACTACTTTTACATAAGGATTCTGACTCATTTTTTGGGTTAAAATAGCAACCCTATCGAGGCTATGAACGACTGCTGGCAACAATGGCTCTGCTTATAGCATGAGAGTATGTCTCAACGATAGCCAATAACTCTTACATATACCTTATCTTACATTTTTCTTCCATAAGCCACTACTCGAATTATTGATAATTCTAATCTACTACATAAGTATCTATAGTGGAGATATGCTTACATGTTTGAACCTCAAGATAACAGCACCAATCATTACCTATCTTAGTCTTGCTTCCATCATAGTTTATCATTAAAGAAAGACATCATATCATAATAATAGTTATACTGTTTTCTCCACCTCTCCGATCACTTCCGCACGATATTCACTTATGACAAAACTTCCGAATCTGACCTTTACACTGTGTACGCTCATAATTACCCAATTACTCTTCATCCCCTAAAACTTGAAAGCCATGGCCTCCTCTCTCATGTACAGGCTATGATTATCAAATTCTAACATTCCCCCCATTCGCATTCATGATTGGCCAAATCCCTCTTGTACTTGAGGACGTGGGTGCCCTTACTTCAATGGAGGGGGTGTAATTAGTCATAAATAAGTATGCATGTGGATTTCCTGCACAAATCCCATTAGATATGCTGATAAGTCCAAAGGAGCATCACAATTAAGGTATGAAGTTACTTGCAGAAGGCTACAATCTCCCTTTCTCTTGCATAGAGTATTCATTCAAAAGAATAAAGATGAAAGAGAATATAATAAGATGGAGAAAATAGCTCAAGAAAGCACATCAGCCATGGGAGGAAATTCTCTCCAGAATGAAGCTTTAAATTTCCCTATTTAAGATGCAGCTAGCGCTATCCTCTAGCAAGCTAGTTGGCTGGCATATTTACATCGATTACAAGGATTTGATACAAAATTAGCAATTGAGTTTCTGCAAAACCTACAAGAGGGATAGAACAGGATCAGGGGAAGAGTTATACTAATCACATAAGAAATTATTGCTGAAGTCTTCAGAATACCAGTAGAAGGAGAGATATGGACAGAGAAACATCTTCTCTTACGAGAGGCATTTGCAGCATATCAGGATCTGGAAGAGCCATTGGAGTGAAAAGGAAAAGGGGTTAACCCCACCTCTTTGCATCAACCATGGAAGGAACTGACAGCATTCATCCAAATATTCAATACATCTTACGGATGCTAAGACATGGTAAAACCTTGTCAAATTAAACTATTAGTTGTTCTTAAACAAAGTATTTCAGTTAACCTGCCTACTTTTTGAAATTCTATATTGCATGACGTTGTTGTTCAAATCAGAAGAGATAAAAACCCCTAAGCAGTTATCAGTCACCACGGGATAATCAAAATAATCACCATACATGAGTTGGAAAAGAAGTAGATAGCCTGGGGTAACTTTGTTAACCCTGCCACATAGGTACCTGAGGAAAACCCTGGAAAAATAGAAATTGAGCTCCCTAGGATGAACATACCTAGAAGGAAAAGGACTCGTAACTCAACTTTAGAACCAAGCAGGAACAAGCTGTCCAGAAGAATTCAAGAAACCTCAGACTTCATAGAGGAGGCAAGGCCATCCCACTCACTACCCTCAAGCCCTCAAAACGCACCCTTGCAAGACTATGAGGAAGAGATAGCTCAAGTCTTGGAGAAAATGAGGGAAGGCCATGAATCTAGAAGTCTATCAGAAGCCGAAGAGCAAGAGGAACCTTTAGACAAATCTGGCACTGCCAGCAGTTCTGGCCGCACTGAGGTACTATACCCCACCAATTGGAATCACAAGCCTTTGGGGCTCTATCCCCTCTCTAGAATTATGAGGTAAATAGTGAAGAGAAGGCAAAAGGGAGAGCGGAATAAGAAAATTAGCCAAAAAACACAAGCATAGAAACAGTTCCTTTGACACCTAAAGGTAACATTTTCTCTCCCAGCTAGGACCCTCATATAGAAGGAAACTCTAAAGCACATGTAGGAAACACCTTCACAGGAAATCTCGAGGTTGGTAGCAAAGTTCCTGAAAATGAAGATGCTGCTCCTCCACCTCCTGCTAAGATCATATCAGGAGAGAATTTAGCTCAAAAGAAGATTAAGAAACCGAGCAGGAGTTGTAAAAGATTGAGGAAAATGGTGAAACATTTAAGAAAACAATTGAAGGAGGTAAATAAGGCCCAAAATCCTAAGAAAGAATTGACCATAGCCAAAACTCAACCAGAATTTACCACCAATTTGTTAGATACTGTTGAGGCTAGAATGAAGACGGACCTAGCAGATACTGCTAAGTCTACAAGGCAGATGAACCTAGCAGAGGGATACAAACTGACTTGGCAAGTGCCATTGAAATCAAGGTACAAACATACATGGTGGACACTCTTGAAGCCTCTGTCCAAACTAGGAAAGAATTCACCGACGAAAAGGGAACCCAAACAGAGGAAACCCCTGCCTATTCCCCTCTAGTTGAAAGAGCTGCCAAGAAAAAATGGTATAACAAATTAATTCAAACACAACATGAGTTGGCACAGTGAAAAAGGAAGTAGTACCAACACGAGAATATCAGGCACTACTAAAGAAATTCACAAACCTTTCTACCACAGAATATGAAACATTTGCCTAGCTCAGAGAGGAGTAGGAAAAGGTAAACATGGTACAAGACCAGGTAGATCAAGCTAAGAAACAAATAGCTATGATTTTTTCTCTGTATTATGATGCACTAACATGCAGGGCACCAGCCACCAACTATGCCCTATTCTTAACGGAACGATATTTACTACTGAAGGTCAAGTCCGTTAGTGTGGGGAAGCCCACAACTTTCAAAACCATAGAAGAGTTCGTCCACTCATGCAATGATCAAGATGAATAGGTCCAATGCCTTTTATGTGAAATTTACATGCACAACTTCTTTCTAGAAGAGGACAGGGACAAAAATCTTAGTCCCTTTATAGGAGATGTTCAGTTTCAGGCCTTCCTTTAATTTGCTAAGAACTAGATTAGGTGGGCCAAAGCCTATAGCATCTTCCAAAAGAGAGAACATGGCCTAGAAATGTGGGCCAGAGGAGAGCCTACTAAACCCCTGCAGTTGTTCATCGAACACAAGAATTTCATGCGAAGAAAGGGTGTAAGGACCAAGATGGGACCCATCCATAAAGACATTATAGAAAATGGGCGGGAATATTTTGGAGACATTTAGGAAGTAGCCCTGGCAGTAGCCAAACAAATACGGATGGCCTTCACAAACAATGTAAAGAATAGGGAGGCATTTGGCTACCGAAACTTCAAAGCAGCCGCCTCTAGATTCCTCTCATATAGTAACCTGGTCTTCAACATGGGTCATGCATGGTTAGGGTGAAGATATAGATTCCCTCTTATCTGGTACCCCCCTTAGGGCTATGATCATGACTAAAAATTGCCAAAAGGGCACACAAATTAAGTCTTTGCAAGAATTAGACATAAACAGGGTTTCAGAGCATACAAAGAAGAAGTCCACCCTGCCTACTCCTTAACACAGTTACATCTCAAGAATCTGTTTGTACAAGGACCTGCAAATAGGTAAGCGGGGGACTATGGTGGGCCGAAATTAAGGTATGTTTTCACCCTATGATTACTTCGAATTTTGATACATTTATAGGAATTCTTCCTCATCTTAACAATAAATAAAAAAGAATATTTATGAAAATCAGGACAATTGGGCTAACGACAAAAGGAATGTTTTATAACAGAAATTTGACTTATTGTATCTCTGTGTACAGGAAATAAGAGCAAATGAACCAATGTTAAATGAAAGACGACTGATAGACAAAGACTCACAGAATCTCAGTAACTCCCATAAACCGATAGAAGGCAAAAAGACAGAATCGAGCTCAAGAACCCAAACGACAGGCACGAGGAGGGGGCTCTCGTTTGGAAAATATTGTCCCACTGCGTGAAAATTCCTTTAAGAGGACCAAGGATGAACTAGATAGGGGAGTTGAATATGAATTTCCTTCTGTAATCAACGTATCAGGAAAAAACTATTCAGTTGTATCCCTGTATTATCCTTCAATTTAATAAAGAGTCTTGATGTTTTGAAAAATCATCTTTTGAGTTTTTCATTGTGTTAGAAATTCTGGTGGTTTGGGCCCAGCCCCTGGGAGTTTTCTCGTTGATTTCCGTTCTTTGCGTTAGTTACATAATTGATGTCCAGTTATCTGATGCAGTTTGTGAATTACCTTTCCATTTGATAAAATAGAAATGCATGAGGTTACAGTTTCTCTTTCATCAAAATAGTTTAGCATTCATGCTTTCTAGTTTATAGTAATGCTTTATCGCTGTTAGATGTTTTCATTTTCTCCCAATGCCTTTATAGTTTCTTTATGAATCTTAGAGTAATTACTATTCAATGTTATCTATTTCTAATAATTTTAATGTTCCCTCGGTACAATAAGGCATCCAATTGTTGATTAATTACAGAAGGATGTCAATTATTTAGTTTGCAAAGAGAATTCCATTGCAAAAATTATATAAGTAGTTGTTGTTCAATTCATTTAGAATGTTGTTCAATTCATTTAGGTTGTTGTTCAATTCATCATTATGTTTTTCAATCATAGGTTTCTCTCCTTCTAAGCTAGACAGAGTAGTTAGTTGCATTATACCATCTCACTTCTCTTTGAGTTTATTGAACTTCGAAGATTAGATAATCCTTTTCATAAGAAATATATAGTAACTATTGTTCGATCTCACTTGCATATACTATGCTTACACTCATGAAATAAGAAGACTTACCCTGGGATGACAAATGAATGAGGAGCTCAGAGGTTTCCTATAATAAGCCACCTTTGTGAACCGACACAAACCACAATCCTAAGATTCTCTCATATAGCTACATTGTATTAGTATATGAAAGTATCTCGATCCCAACTATATATGGGATTATCTATCAATCATATCCCACTCTTTTTCATTGCAATTTATCCATGTCATATCCTAATCATGCCGAGACAACTCTCTAAGGAGCTTCGTAATCCTACCTCTCAATTATCCATGGTAGCAACATCGTACTCAACCTCAGTCATGCTATGGACCTCTCATCCAAGATATCATGGCAAATCTCATATTAAATTTGCATCAAAATGTGCTCATCAATAATAATTTCAAACATCGTGAGTATATTCATGCAGCCACATATTGCAGGATGAATATATCAGATCAAAATTTATCATCTCATGCAAGTATCTCGAAGGATGGTCGGTGGCAACTCAATAAGAATGAAGTTACTCAATCAAAAATCCGCACAGTTTATATTCACATTAAGTATATATATATATATATATATATATAGATATACAGATGTATGTTAAAAAAGGAACATCAATGCTTCAATCAACTATCATATTCCATGTCAAGTTCAACAACATCTTTAACATCAAATTAGAGTGTCCAAGTATTTTCATTTCCAATTTCCAATATTTATTTATTAGCTTCGCAATATAGATTTTATTTTCCCAACTTCAGAAATTGATTCATCATGCCGTGATTCAGTATTTCGAGATTCAAAAGCCATCTCTCTCTTACTTAGATAATCAGAGGCTCATCACCTATCAAGAGTAGATCATCAATATAAAAACAAAACCAAATCAAACTCATACCTTGGAACACTTTTTAAGTAGAGGTTTAGATCAACATATCATCCTGGCTTCACTAGATAACCATCAATGCAATCATATCTCGATCGAGGGGCTTGCTTCATGCAATGCTCACTGCAACCATAACACTTTACCAAACCAACATGCCCAGAATTTAATAAATCAATATTGTGCAATAAAATCAAATAAATCATCTCACCAAATTTTAGAATCCAGATCAATACTAATATCAAAGTCATCAATATATTAGTGTCAATTCGTTAGACCCTGTGAGAGGTAGAGCTCTTATCAATTCATGACATAATTTATTATCATCCCAAAAAGTTGTCATAAACCATGCAATATCAATCCAAAACTTGATTAATTCGTTCTTATGATCATAATACAAGTCATTTATGTCATTAGATGAAAATGTATAAACCAAAGATAGTTCATGTAGGCTCCATCCATTCATTGAGAGATAGCATCATACTAATTCACAACCATCAATACGTCAACCAATGTGCTAAGAACAAGGAGGTCAATAAAAAACCATTATCTAATACCAATGGTATTCACTGAAGGTCACTTTTAGCATATAGTATTTTAATCTAGGAAAAGCATCAATTGTCAAGTCAAATCATGAGTCATCGAGTCAAATACCAAATTTTCTATCATAGTGAGATCTATAATCTAGAAAATATATCAACATCAAGTCAAAGTTCGAAGTCATTATCAAGTATCGTGACAAAACTCCAAACACAATTAATTTATCCAAATCATGTCAAGCTGTTGTAACACAAACTTTAATAATAATGACATATCTATATGCATATTTCAATCACCTACAAACACAAGTTATGTTTTTATGTTCATATTATAGAAAAAATTCAAAACTTCTTGCACAAATAACTTTATGTTATCTACACCACATCTGTAGAACTAACATCCTTCAGGTGAACATCTAATTTTATGCACAAAACTTCATTTTTTTCTTGTAGTCATAGTCGCACATGTATAACTTCTCTGCGAGCGATTTTGAGACTACAGTCGCACTCTCCAATATCTTATGCGAGTGAATGAGGTGGAATCAACCAAAAAATTATCTCACTGCCTCGTTCGCACCCCTGAGATTTCTTCCGTGTGACTGGGAGGTTAAATTCACACCTGTAGGCTTTATTCCATGTGAATGAGGCTTAGAGTGAGATAGAAATATCTCCCATCAGATCAGACCTTTGATGCATATCAGCATTGTTAGATATTTATCTATTCATCCTTATAAATCATATTTCAATAGTAAAGAATATGCATATAATGAAAATGACATTACACGAAGGGGTCTTATGGAGAGGTTCTCCCTCTGAATGGAAATTTTCTTCAGTCATCTTCATTCATATCATCAGCTTATCTATACTATTTTCGTGCATCAACATATCTGTTAGATCATAAAGCCAAACATATACCCATCATGGTTATAATATGCTAACATAAATAGTATATCATCACATCATGACATCAATATTTCAGCATGGGTTAGAGTCACATGATAGGGGCAGATGACATGTGTGACATCATACTTAAAATATGATGAACAGAATATCACTTCTATCATGTCAATCCATCAAGTTAGGGCATTCAGTTTTACGATATACCATAGTTACTAATCATATCAAAACATAACTACAGTTAATGAAGGATCTCAAATGTCAATCTCATTGTTATACTTCTATCAGCATGGTTACCATGTTGATCATGGTCAATAGGATAAATTTAGGTCATTAAATAAAACTTTAACAAAACAAAAATAATGACAACCCTTTTTCCATAATTTCATCATGTTCACCATAATAATTATCAATACCATTGTATATATAAATTAATGAGGTAACCTTGTCTATGAGATACATCATGTATTATGCATGTTAAGTGTCGAGAGTATTATCTAAGAGAGTCAACGTGCTAGCATTATTTGTGGGATCAATATATCGAAAAATATAGATGTTAGCCAAACATCTAGTATACCAATATATCAAATATAAACACTATGTAGCCTCATAGAATCAAGAATTTCATCATGTAACGTACTTTTTCAACATCAAGTGCACCATTTCTTCATAAGAACCATGGATCCAAATTAATTTTATATGCATGCATGAACTATTTGAGAAGGACAAATTTTCATGATACCTTAGGGCTTACCTTGCCATAACTTTGAAATAATACACAATGCATACCTTGTAGTATTCACATACCTATACATACTTTAATTTTACATAGGAAACTTGTAACACTTAGTCTCCTTTTAATGAGGTGCCTCGTTACATTTTCTAGCTATAACCATATTTTCTACATTTCAAATGATTTTGAAGAAGGATCCACTTATTGCATCTCATGAAGGAGGTTATAAAAATCCAAATACTCAAATATTCAAGTAGGAAGTATAAGAAATGATCAAAACAGTGATCAAATGAATAATTCTAGACAACAATAAAGACATAAAGGAGCATCATAAGTCAAGAAATACTTATCTTCAATGAGAGGTGATCCTCTGCATATTGAACCAACCTTCAAGAGCCATCATTTTCCATTTTCTTCATAAAAATCTTTCCTTCAATCAACATTATCAACAACCAGAACTACTAGATACTATCCCATCTAGGGCTTCATCAAATATTTCACAGGTTCTTGAGCATATTCACATTGACCATTTCATATTTAAAAAACAGGGTTTATCTCAAACCATAACATCATAGTATCCATAAAACCATAATATCAAAATTTCCTAATTTTATTTTCAAACCCTAGAATTCTTTTAGGTCTCCTCCACCTTCTCTTACTTCCATCAAATTTTTCGCCATGGGGGTGATCTCCATGAATTTTCTTCAGCCCAACTCTGATTCCATGTTATTGTTTTTAGGGATATATTGTTCTTTTCTTTGATAATTTCATTTCTTCATTAGCACATTAAGTTCACCCCATAACATCATAACATTATTCATATTTAGATCATTATTCATTAGCATATGCAACTATGTCGAAATATAAATATCATCATCATCATCAATGCAGCGGAACATAAAGGAAAAATAGAAGAAAAGAATGCACACATAGAGACACATGGATTGGTCGGAGACAAGGGAAAAACCCATTATGGGGAAAACCCTTGTAAATTATTATTCTTAGATTGTCATCAAATTATTTAGTGAAAGAGAGTACAATGATCCATATCTTAATACATGCAACCAACCAGTAAAACAAATACAACATCCCTGAGATGAACGCAAAAATGTATATACTCATAAATTTGATTCTGAAGTTTGTACTGGCCTGTCATTGTCTGAAGCCAATTTTCAAACCATGCGTTCACTGAGAAGAGTATTTAGAATATTTAAACTTCATATTTTAGTCCCCAGTCTCATGGAGGAGGAGTCATTCGTGTGACTATAGCTTCCTAGTCGCTCCATTAAACCTGGAAAGTGTGTGATTGGGGTCAAAGCTTGACTGAGAAAACCCTATTCTATCGATCACATGAACAAAGTTTTGTCTTTGCAACTGGAAGACTCCATTCGTACTCATGAGCATGTGTGGGAGCGACCAGGGTCAAAATATTCATGTTTTGTGCCTATGACTAGGGCTCAAGACCCTAAATCAGAGATGTGAGCTTCAGATCTTCAATTTCATCTCAGAGCAGACATGAACTTACGTGGATGATCCTTAGACCTTTTTGATCGAAAAAGAAGATAGAAGTGTGTCTCATCATTGTTTCTAAATGAGGTATAGGTCACTTGTATTTATATCCTTCCAATGGGTCCACTTTTCTTTAGGTCGGACCTGATCTAATATGCACATGTGTGTAAGGTCAACCTAATCCAATTTACATGAGTGGGTTCCTAATTTAAAAAACCAACTTCTACTAGTCCAAATGAGGTGACACTTAGGTCGATTTTGGTCCTATCGAAAATAGTAATTCAATGCAACCATTATCTTTGTCATATGAGTTTTACAAGGTGGAATTTGACCCTAGTTGCAAAAATTGATAATAAGTTCTAAAGTACAATAAGGCACTAAGTGACATCATTAATTGCATACCTAATTCAACATTAAAAAGGGTTATGCATTATGCAACCACAAAGGAAATGTCAAAAAAGTTATTGGAAATCCATGAAGAAAAATAAAAGGAAGGTTTTTCACCTGGAGAACTATGACGTAATCTTATTTCTAACAATGTGTCAAAATATGACCATGATGATAAAACAACCTTTGCTATGTCTTAGATGGAGTTACAGATTCAGAAGAAGACAATATAGAAGAAATTTTTAATCTTAGAAGAAAACTCAATCTTGCTTTGAAAATGATTATTAATGTTAAAGATAGGTTGTAGTCATGTGATAATAGGGATCATGTTAAATCGATAAATGTGCCAGTAGAATATAAACAATATTGTAAAGTTATTAAAGCTGAGATTGTCTCTCTAAGAGAATATCTTGAAAATTCAGACAAGTGAAATGAAGAGATACTTCAAGAATTTGAAGAACAAGAGAATGGGTTGAAGGAAGAGATTCTCAAATTAAAGGATCAAGTGGAATAAGGAAGAAAGGTTGAATAAAGAGTGAAGAAGTAGTATCTAGAGAAGGAAGAGTAATACCAAATAATGGAGGTTGAGGTAAACATTCTAAAAGTTAAATTAGAAGAAAAACATAAACACTTGAGATTTCAAGATAGTACTAAGATTTTGGATAACATTATTAGTATTCAATGATATCCTTCCATTAAATCTCGCCTTGGTTTTCATGAAATTGTAAAAGTAGAATCTGGTTCACAGACTTGTGCAAGGATCTTGAAGGATACAAAATATGAAATTCTTGTTAAAGAAATAATAATTCAACTAGATCTATATCCAAGAAATATTATTTTCAAAAGAAATTATTTTCTCCAAATAATAGAAACATTAATCGATTTTCTCCTCTGATCAATAATGTTGAATGATTATATGTAATAATTATGGGCATGTTGGAGCTAATTTCAGAAGAAAATTGTTTAAATCTCAAGCAAGTAATTATTTCACCAAAATATCATCAAATCCCAGGTACTTAGTTTTCTTCAAGGGATATTGTTTTACTTGCAACATATTTGGTCAGAAAGCTATTGATTGTTATAGAAGGAATATGAAACAGAAATATTATGATTCCTCTGCTCCCTTTTATGGTCATATAAGATGTTATGCTTGTAAAAAGTTTAAGCATGTAGAAAAATAATGCAGTAATAAATCAATAGATCGCAATAGACAACATAGAAAACAATCAGATAAGAATATTTATGTAAAAATACCTAAAGAATATGGATACACGAACATTTCTCATATAAGAAGAAATAAAAGGAGCATATAAGGTGTGGTCTTTCTCTCTACACATTTGAATATGAAGATGAATGGTGCATAAACCGTGAATGCTATCTTTACATGACCAGAGATAAGATAAAGTTTGAGTCTCTCAATAAAAAAATATGATAATGTTATTCTTAGAAATAGTGCTCCATGAAATGTTCCAGGGAAAGATAGAGCGAAAATTAATAAATATAGAAGAACAACTGATACTTTATTAGTTCAAGGGATAAATAATAATATTATAAGTGTAGGTTAAATGGTGGATAAAGGAAATGTAATTGTGTTTACATCAACCAAACACAAGGTTCTAGATGAAGAAACTAGCAATATCATAGAAAAGGATATAGAGAGCCAAAAAAATTATACGTAACTAAAGAAATCAATTCTCGCATAAATGAGGAGGATATTTAATTTTATTAATAATAAAATGAATATAATATGGTACCCATTGCATTCCATTTTTATTAAAATAATACTTCTAACAGTGATTGCAGAAGTTATATTAGGTACATAACCTCATGAATATCAAATGATGATTATCAGGTCCTCAGAATCACCGGTGTAGAATCTCAAGGAGAGCTATGCATATGAACACCTTGATATATAACTTGATATTGAGTCCCTATGTTGTTTTTATATTCATTTTTTATTACTCAGAAGACATTTGATGTAGTAATAGTAAATAAGAACATACATTATGGGCTCAGGGGGAGCTTTGTTTATGGGGGTCAAAATTTATTTTCTACACGCGGATCTCATGAAGTATAGACACATATATACGTGAGTTTTGATCTAGACAGTTGCATATGTTTCTCTGAGATGAAGAAAGAGTGAGAAAGACTTAGGGAGAGTTTCTGAGATGCTTCAACCAACTTTTTTTTGACTTTCTGGTTCTGATATTGATTGGTTTCAGTATGTTGATAATACTTAGAGATTACTTAGAAATTATGATGGTTCATGAGTTTTTGTAATTTTTAATTGTTTCTTTGATGCCATTGTTATTGGACGAGTTGGATCTAATAAAACCTGCAAATGAATAGTTGGTATAGGTTTAGGGGGATCATTTTCTATGCTTCTAATAGTGTATTGTTGGCATTATAATTTCTTGAGCATTCGTTGTTACATAATGATGTTCATGGTAAGTAAATATATAATTGGTGAAGTGTTGTTGATGTTTCTGAAGACACATTTGCTACCAAATTTTTGGATGATTACTATATATTTCTTAAGTTACACTTAATGAAGGTGACTATGCTATGTCGTTGTCATTATGTTCTCTAATATTCTTGAGTTGCATATGGTCTTGTTATGAATGATGCCTACATATATTGCTTGAGCTACATGTGAAAATTTGTTATGATTTTGCTCTTAGTTCTCACATATTTTGGTGATACATGGTGATGACACATGTATATGTTATGCTACATATGATATGTTGCTTGAGGATTGTGTTTCTTCGTATGTAGAGCATATTGATCTTGATGATGTGTGATCAATGAGATGGGTTACTAACAAATCTTGATTGCACAATCTTATGCTTAGTTTTTTATCATGAGTTCATATTGTTATCTCTATGTCATATGTTATCAATGATAGATGATTACTTGAGTTTCATAATAGTGAAATTATTTATGGTGTAATATTTATTCTTTCATGAATATAATGGTATAAGAGAATGATATTGCTGCCTATGAATTATAACTCTTCATATATGAGGAAAATTCATGTTACATGAATACAAGAGGATGGTTATGATATACTATTGCTATAACTAGTTGGTGATTCTTTAAAGCATTTCATATTTGGTCACATGTTGATGTTGTTGAATATTAATGCTACATTGCACTATCTTACTTCATGATGATGATAAAGATGTTTTTGTTGCAGGATCCTATATGTTCTATGATAGTTGGTGATGACTATCCCAATATTTCTACCTCACTATTGAGGTCTTTGGTTTTGGTTATAAATTTCATATTTGTATCTTGATGTAAATATCATGTAAAAACCCATTTTCAAAATCATTGTAAAATTCAGTCATGTGTGGTCTATTGGGGTCAAGTCATGTAATTCCATTGCTTTGGGAATTTGATTTAATGTTTAGTCAAATATGTAACCCCCACTAAGTTGGGTTATTGATGTAAACGTGAGTCATTGGTGATATGGAAGTTCCTATTTGGTTGAGTCATAGAGTCATGTACTTCATTGAAAATATTCCATAAGAGTTAGCATATGCTCAGGGGGGGCATGATCAATATTCATATTCAACAAATCAGCCCTATACTAGTCCTCTCTACACAAGGAGAAAGAAGTCTTCATTAATAATTTTTCATCCCTTTGCCCTTGATGTCAAAGGGGGGGAGAAGCTTGGTGTTTGGAGAATAATGCTTGGAAAATTGGGAGAGAATCTTGGTGTGTTTACAGATGTGTTTTCAGTTATTTACATATGGTGGTGATCAAACACCAAACTGGTTTCCATCAAGTCCAAAGGGGGAGATTATTGGCATTATGACTAATGTTTTGCCCTTGATGGCAACCTACTTCATAAACATGTCAAGGTTATGGTAACATGATTATTATAACGGATGGTACAAATGTGAAAAATATAATGGAAAATGGAATATTAGTTCAGTGATAAAGGAACAATAAAGGTAAATTTTGGGAAAGTATACATGAGTTGTGTGAAGAAAGGTCGGGTACATACCTAGGTATGGTGAAGTAAAGTCGCGTATATATTCTACACCATGGTAATTTGAATACCATGGGTTTTTACCATGGTATTGTACCATAGTAATGAGCCCAGGAAATAGGTATTTTATCCTGTCAAAGAATACCATCAGCATTACTAAGGTATTGGCCTAAGGTATTAGCTAAGGCCTATGTTATCTCAGGAGATGGAGATCAAGTTTTTAGGTGTGCAAGTTATGGTTTTTTAATGAATGATTTGATCTAAAATATATTTGAAAGCACAGTAGTGACTAATGAACATCATCTCTTGATATTTTATTATTATGACTAATAATGATAAATCTGTTATGGTAATGATACTTTGATATAAACATGTCATAGCAATAGTTATGAAGTATGTTTTTTGGTTGTAGCGAAGGAATGATTTAGTGATTATTGATATGTACACAGTTTTTCTTCAGTAAGGTCATGTACATACATGGATTTCATTCTAGATAGTCACATATACATTCTACGATCATAATCTATATGCACATGTCAAATATGGGAAGCACGTACATACATGGTTGTGATTTATAAGAGTCACATAGACGTGTTAGGGTTTTGTAGTATATCTGTTAATGATTTTTCATCATTCCTATAATTATTGTTTTTGTATTTCAATGAAGTCTCTCTTATGATAATATGTGTATGATAGTACTGGTTGGGTTGAACTAATTGACTAGTGATGTTATCGTATGATGATATGTATTTGGTTTAGTGATCTGAGATGGGTTTAGTCTCTGATTCAAAATTAGGTGTTTAGTATTTTAAGATCTGTATGTAAGTCCTATTAGACAAAAACATGTACATATTCATGTATAATTTATAAAAACAATGTATATATTTTGACATATGTTTGATTGACAGGTTTAGCAGTGACAACAACTGCTCTATGTGATGGGTAGTGTTTGACTTGGTATATTGATGAATGGTGGTGAATTGATATGTTTCTCCTAGTTTAGTTTGATCTAGCTGCATTGGTTGGTTAATATTTAGATATTTATTTGTTGAATAAGTTGGTTTAGTGATTAAGTGATTTGATTCAGAGATTAGTTTCAAAAAATTTATTTGGTATTGAGCTTAAATGATGGAAGTGGGTCCAGTCTGAAAATAAGATGAAAATTGGCCTACAAGTTTTGATGGTTTGATACATATGGATCCAGTATGAAATATTATCAAATGTGGTCCACATAGGTGCTAATGGTTGGAGCCTTTAGTGAGAGAGTTGAAGCTTCCTTCCAGTGGTAGCTGGTAAATTTTTTCATGGGGTTGGAGCTCCCTTCTAGTGGGTGTTGGTAACAATATCATGGGGTTGGAGCTCCCTTATAGTGGGTGTTGGATAACGAGAGAATGTTGCAGCCTTCTGTAAGCGGGTTACTGCATACTGGTATGATTCTATATTAGTACAACATTGTAAGATGTTTTCCTTATAATAAAATATGAAGATAGAGAGGATGGTAGTGGTTTTTTTCTCCCACATTTGGTTTCGACCTAAAAGTCTTGGTGTCTTCTTGTGTTGTTGTGTATCTTATGTGTGATGGTATATTTTCTTCTTACTACTCATGGTTATTGTTTAATTAATATATAATGAAGTAATTATGCATTGGTTCAATTTTAAAAAATGATGAAATAAATGAAAAGTCAGTTGTAATATCCCTAAATTAGCCATGAACTAATTGGAATATTCAATTTTGTTTTATTGCTTTGTTTAAAGAATCAGAGGACAAAGGGAGCCCATAATTCTCTTTAATAATGAATAAATCAATGCCAAATGTGAAAGAGACAAATCTTGGCAGCTTAATAAAAGCACTCTTGGTGTGAAAGGGGTTGGATCACTTTGACTAGGTCAACCTTGACCAAATCAACAACGTTGTCATGGAGGAGTGGTCATCAATGAGGGACAACGTAGTTTTAGATGGAGATGCTTTTTGTGAATGTAATGAAATTTTTGGATGGGGCTTAGGGTTTGCAAGCTCATATTCTATTTAAGGAAGAGGATGGTAGCCATATTGATTATGTTATGGTTTTTATTATATTTCTAAATATATGGTCAGTTTAGACATATATCTTTCTCTTGCTGTTTAGCTAAGATAGAGTGTTGTTTAACACGGGGTGTTCCTGATCGAGAATCCCAACTCTTCCATTGAGGATCTCTTGGAGGAGTCTTGTACTAAATTTTCCACTATTAGGCTTAAGGCCAAGCTTCATATTTCTTTTACAGCACAAATCCTGTTGAGGGTTTGGTTGTTTTTTTAGGTTGCAGCAAGTGGTGATTAGATCTATAGATTTATGCCACTTCATTGCTTATTCTTAGTGGAGAAGGCTTCCTTTCCATTGGGAGGACAATATTGAAGACTATTGAGCATATTTTCAGACCTTGGAATTATGCCAGTCATATATTCAGCCCTACAATGCAGTTGACTTCTAGATGTCCGCTATTTCTGTAGGAGGAGTTGCAGGGTGGTTTAGCACACCATTTGGAGAGTTGGTTTTCTAGTGAAGGGGATATTCCTTTCACTTTCAATATCTATTGGAGGATGCAATTGTATTGATCAAATCAGATCAGCCACATTTTCCAAATCTATATTTTTCAGTAGATATGGAGTCTTATATTTCATATCTATAACTTGTACTTGGTGTTTTGCTGAAAACCCTTAAGGGGTTCTTTAAAGGAGCTTGTATAGTGCTCAGATCTGATATATCCTATCCTTTGAGGCACATATCAGCCCTATCTATGAAATAAAATCATTTTCTGTAGTAGAGCTAATAAAATAATGTTGTAAGGGTCTTCCATCTTTTCTACATAATTGTAGCACCTCATCTTGAGGATTATGTCCTTTAGAGGCTTGTAGTTTCTTGTTATGCATCTTATGGGCCATTTATTATACATATTTTGCTGCTATTATAACATATGAAAGGTCTCCACGTTGGCATATTTCTTTAAAATCATGATCTGCATTATTGTTCCATCATTTTGCAATATATTCCCATTTTTCCCATTTGGGAATATTACAGTGGTATCATAGAAAAATATTGGCATAGCCTGTGCATTCTAAAAGACAATATGTCATCTAAAGAAGAAGAGCCTCTTACTGATAGAGAGAAGAGGTATCAAAGAATAAGACACAAAACATTTGATTATACAAAAGAAAAAGAAAGCAAGGCTAAAACCCCATTATCAGGAGGAATGAAAGGGAAGGAGTTCTCAAGACTTATTTTCCAGACTATTTAGGGAATTAACAAAGACATCATAGAAATGGGGATGGAGAGAAGTATAAATTATCCAAAGGATCTTGTACATGAAGAAAGCTCCAAATTCTCTCATTATGGGTGTAAGCATTCAACTACACCATCATATCTACAACGTTGTACCATGCCTACATTATTGGTAAGAGAAGAAGCAGAAGGAGAAACACCAAAGGAGGAGACTCTTGGTGACTATCTCCAAGAATATGAATCTCAGTCTAGAAGATTTACGGAGCATCTGTTGAACTCTTAGTTAAACTGAGAGGGGGGGGGGGGGTGAATCAGTTTAACACATACATGAGTTTTTTAAATTTTTCATCAACTTATTTACAACTTACTTTTATAACCAACCTTAGTATATGAACAGTCTTAGTATGTTGCAGCAAGTATTAAATTAATGTGACATCAACCTTATTATGAGATCAACAAACATTAAGCATATTTGGTAAATCATCTCAGCACACAGGAAACACAGATAGAGACAGCGGATATAAGTGGAAACCCATAAAGGGAGAAAACCACATCTTATTATTGTTGTGATGCAAAGGAAAGCTCCTACTCCCTCTCACCACTATTTTTCTGCAGGCACCAACCTACAGGAGGCTCCAACCTCAGTCAGCTACAACGGACAGCTATCAAGCTTCAACTTGATAGAGAAGCTCCAACTTCCTCAATTTATCAAAAGAAAGGTTTGCTGATTTACCTCAGATATCAACTATGTTCTGTAGCATCTCTTTCTGCTCCTCTCTTCCTTATGTTCTCTGCCTCAATCATCTGTACTCTACATTCTCTATACTTACTCTCTGTAACCACAATATGCATATCAAGTTGATATGATATATAGAGTTAATCACATGACTGTTTGTATTCCACAAGGAATTTGGGGTGAAGAGCCATGACTCTTTGGCTTCTGCCTTCTCATTCCTTTGTCCAACTCATTTTAAAAAATATATAACAATATGTACAAATTTCAATGTTACAGTGGGATTTTTATTTTCCTTCGGATACTTGCCTTTGCATCACGAACAATATAAAACAATTAAAACATTTACATTTTCAGTTACAATATATAAACTTCACTCAGCCCTTGGCTTGCTAGTTTTGACCTTTCTGTTGCTATCATGCAACTGTCCTGCATACCTCTATTTACTACAACTATGAGCACCTTTGCATGTACACCTGTTTACTGCAATTTTAAATCCCTTCGCTACATACCTCTTCAATTTTGCAGTCTCTGTTTACCTCTATACATATTCTCCAAGCCCATTGTAGTTGTGTATCTGCTATATATATGCCTGTTTTATAATTTTAGCTCACCAATAAATCTCAAAGTCTCATGCATCAATTAATCATTCAGAAAGGGTCCACAATCTGTCTAATTTGGGCAATCTCTGTTCATTGTTGAGGTTCTACTTCTCGGCTTCAAACCTTTAATAACCTTCATATAGGTGCTCATATGAAGATTCGTTAATATAAACTTTGACTTTGGTTAATAAAAAGAATCAAAATACTGTGCTCACTTCTTTATCATTAAAACTTTTCAATGTCCGACGAATGCATAACGCATATGTATACCTCTCCTTTTTATTCCTTTAACCCATGCACAACAGTCATATACAGTGCATATGTTTAAGTTATATGTTTGGTGCCTTATTACTACATTTATAATTAAAATGAAAACTTTGTACCAAAACCCATTTTGTAACTTGTTAAACTCATTGTGTAATGAATATGGCGTAACCTCCAAGGTATGAACCCTACGAACACTTCATATTACATTTATCATCAATGTATGGAATTACGTCATATATTACGGTTTTGATTCGAGCCACGGCTTATTTAAACTTCATATCATCGCATCAGTTGTTATAACATTAATATATGCCTCGACTAAGGTTTAAACCCCAAACGATAACCTATGTAATTTCCTCGGGCCCATAACTTAACACATATATGTGGTTGATCACAGCAGTTCATTTCCCATTCACGTCCAACGACGGATGTCTTATCATGCTCCAACCCTCCGATCCTATGGAAATCGCACGATTAAACGATATGAAATTTAACTCTCAGAAGCCATGCGATGAACTAGGGCCTAGCTTCTTAACGCACCCTTCTCATTCGACGGTGGGAGGCTTATCACGTCGTCCCTTGAGTTATCTTCCGTGCTATTTTGAGTGTGATTGTCTTTCGATGAACCAACCTCTAGATCGGATGATGCACGGTCATATCGTGTTCATTCCATCACCGATAGTTATCACGCGATGAGGGAGCGATGGGGCGGTATTTCCCCGTCGACGTGGCAGCTTTTCATAGGATCGCATGATGTTTGAGTGGTTTCACTTCTGTACAAAAGAGGTGTGATATGATTGGATTTGGTTTTGCAAACTGCTTTCAGTTTTGAATTAACGCGAAAACCGTCGAGTGTTCCAAACCCACTGTCACTGTTCACAGCGCTCGTGGTTCCTCTCCTTTTCCCTCAGGGTTCTGTTGTGCTCTTTAACAACGTTTTATTTGTATTCAAACCACTCCATTGCACAGTTCTAATGTTTCATTTTAGGACCATGCCATCGCTTTAGAATACTCGAACTAAGATTAACGTCCCTTCTTATCCACCTCGACACTTGTAACTCAAACCACACGGTCGATGGCATAACCTCACATCTTCTAACGAGTGTAGAATCTCAGAACTCCATTATGGGGCTTCTTCCTGGCACCATAGGTATCCTCTGCCCATTATGAAATTGGCCACATAGGCCAGATTCCCAATACTCAATCACAGTCTCCCCTTTGTCTACCAAAGGTGTGCCGTAACGCCATAACCTCCCATACATCAAAATTCAATTACAAAGTTGGCTTCAGAGGTCCATCCATTCTCACATACACTATATCACTATATATATATATATATATATATATCAATTCCTCAATGCAGGAATCCAGCCATGCGTGAATAAATCAATGTACACATAAGACCAACAGGAATCCGCGCATAAGAATAAATAGGTTCTTCATATAAATGAAATTTCTTACAATCTTCTGGTCCTCGGCCAGATCTTCAAAGTTAATGGCCTTCTATTCTCCTAATTTCCCTCTCTGGATTCCTAACACTCTGCAGCTCAGTGTAGGTCTCTATGCAGGTCATCGTCAAGGAATCAAGAAAAAACAAATCATTCGAGGCCTCCTCTGGTTCTGCCTCCACTGCTTGACGATTTTATTTCAACAGTTTCCATCTATGCTATCTCCTTTGCGTTGTCTCTGTAAATAGACTCTCCCTATTTTCTTCTCATGCTCCCTGTAAAAACCTATTGGCTTCCCCTTTGCCTCTACTACTGTCCTTTATCTGTCTCTGCCTCTGCTGCCTCCTTTGCCATCAAAAAAAATATTTCCAACAGTCTCCCCCTTTGGCATTGATGGCAATACACTTCCTCTGCTTTCCTGTTAGGACCCTTCCTTCTGTTGCTTGCTCTTCCTCCCCCTTTGACATCAATCGCAAGGGGTTGCTCATTTTTTTCAGTGTGCTTTGAACTCTTTCCCATTTTGCACTGATCTTGAGGACCTGTTTCATGCTTTCCTTGCTAGCTGATCTCCCCTTGGAATGATATTTTCATTTATGTTCTCCCCCTGGAACTATGCTTTCTCTTCATATCAGAGAGTAGCATCTACAGATACTACCCCTAGTCTATCTCTCAAATATTCAAATGGTTCTCTAGCAAGATGTTTGGTAAATATATCTATTGTCTATTCTTTTGTTGGTACATACTCCAGCTTTACTACCTTCTGAGCTACTTGTTCTTGGAGAACATGATACTTGATTGGGATATGTTTAGTTTTTGAATGAAGCACAAGATTTTTTGATATGCTTATAGCACTTGTATTATCAAATTTGATTGAGATAGGTTCATCAATGCTTACATTCATGTCTTGAAGGGTTTTCTTCATCCAAATGACTTGTGTACAACATGCTGCTGCTGTTATGTATTCTGCTTCTGTTGTAGATAGAGAAATAGATGTTTGTTTCTTGCTTAGCCATGCCACCAGAATTTCTCCTAGATAGAATGCACCTCCACTTGTGCTTTTCCTGTCATCCACACAGCTGGCCCAATCTGCATCTGTGTATGTTGTCAAAGTGAAGCTTTTGCCTTTTGGATACCAAAGTCCATACTGTGCAGTTCCTTGTAGATATCTGAATATTCTTTTGACTACTAGAAGGTGATTTTTTTTAGGTGCTGCTTGATATCTAGCCACAAGTCCTACTGCTAGCATGATGTCTCGTCTTGATGCTATCAGGTACAACAAAATTCCTATCATGGATCTATAGAGTCTTTGATCTATATCAGCAGATCCATCATCAGCACACAGCTTGCATCCTGTGATCATGGGAGTTGACACAACTTTGCAGTCTTCCATTTTGAACTTTTTCAACATTTCTAAGTATTTTTCTTGTGGGTGTTCTTTTGCTGAATTTGAAGTCCTAAATAGAAACTGAGCTCTCCAATCATAGAAATCTAAAAATATAATTTCATCTCCTCAGAAAACCCTTTTTCTAGCTCATCTCTGTTGCTTCCAAACATAATGTCATCAACATACACTACAACAATCAGGAGTTCATTTTCATGGGCTTTTATGTATATATTTCTGTCTACTCCTCCTCTCTTAAAGCCTTGGATTTGCATGTATTTATCCAGCCTTGAGTACCAAGCACGAGGAGCTTGTTTTAGTCCATATAGAGCCTTCTTTAGTCTGCATACATAGTCTTCTTTGTCTGTTAATGAGAAGCCTTCTAGTTGTTCCATGTAGACTTCTTCTTCTAGATCTCCATTCAAAAATGCAGATTTCACATCCATTTGATATACCTTGAAGTCCTGGTAGCATGCAAAGTCCAAAAACATTCTGATAGCTTCCATGCTGGCTACAGGGGCAAATGTTTCCTTGTAATCAAGTCCTTCGATTTGTGAATATCCTTTGCAAACAAGTCTTGCTTTATTCCTGATTACCTGTCCTTTCTCATTCAGATTATTTTTGAATACCCATTTTGAGCCTATGACATTTTTCTCAGTGGGTCTAGGGACTAATTCCCAGGTATTGTTCTTCTCAATTTGGTCCAATTCTTCATTCATAACATTCACCCAATACTTGTCCTTGCTGACTTCTTCAAACTTCTTTGGCTCTATTTGTGATAACATGGCTATGTATACCTCTTCTGTCTGTTCAGTTAGCTGCCTTCTTGTCTGGACCCCTGCTCTCTTGTCTCCAATGATCTAATCTTCTGGATGGTTCTTCTGAGTGTATCTTGAGGGGGCTTTCGATCTCAGTTCAACATATTCTGTTGTCTTGCTTGTTTCATCATCATCTTGGTTTTCTTCTTCATGGTTGTCTGATGGACTGTTGCAGTTTGTACTTCTTGTATTGTTTGGAAGTTCTTCATCAAATCTCACGTCAATGCTTTCTACTATTTTTCAAAGAATATTGTTGTAGCACCTATACCCTTTACTTTTGGATGCATATCCTAGAAATATCCATTCATCTGCTCTTGCATCAAATTTCCCAATATTTTCATCATTATTCTTTATATAACACTTGCTTCCAAATATTCTAAAGTGCTTGATTGAAGCTGGTTTATCATGCCATAGTTCATAGGGAGTCTTGTCACTGCTTGGCCTTAAATGGGCTTTGTTTAGAATATGCATGGCTATGTGTACTGCTTCTGTCCAGAAGGTTTGAGGAATATTACTCTCTTGCATCATGGCTTTGGATATTTGCTGTATAGACCTGTTTTGTCTCTCTGCTACTCCATTTTGCTGAGGTGTCCTTGAAATAGTAAATTGTTGCTTTATCCCATGTTCATTGCATAGGTCTGCAAAGTCATAATCTGTGAATTCACCTCCTCTGTCTGATCTGATGCATTTTAGCTTGCATCCTCTCTGATTTTCTACTAAAGCTTTGAATATTTTGAATTTTTCCAGAGCTTCCGATTTATTCTTGACAAATACAACCCAAGTCATTCTAGAGAAATCATTTATTATCAGCATGAAGTAGGATTCTCCACTTGGTGTTTTAGTTCTTGCAGGTCCACACAGGTCCATGTGCACAAGCTAGAGTGGTCTTCTAGTTGATAACTCATCTTTGGCCTTAAATTGTGTATGGGTTTGTTTTCCCAATTGACAAGATTTGCACATGGTATTAGAAGGCCTTCTTATTTCTAGCATGTCTCTGACAGCTTTCTTCTTGCCCAGTCTGCTGATGTGATCGAAGCTGAGATGTCCCAACCTTTTATGCCATAACCATGACTCCTCAAGTTAGCTAAGATGGCATGATTTATCTTCCTCTTTCAATATGTAAAAATTACTCTCAGTTCGAACTCCTTTGAGGAGAGTCTTACCTGTGGTGCTTGATCTGACTTCACAATCTTGTGCTCTAAAAAGAACTTCATAGCCTTTATCACACATTTGACTGACACTCAGCAAATTTTCTTTCATCCCATCTACAAATAGTACATATCGGGCCTTACATTTGCCATTATCTAGGCTAACTAAGCCTTTTCCTTTTATTTTTCCTGATTTATCATTGCCAAAAGTAACATTGCTAGATTTCTTTTCATCAAAAGTTATAAACTTGCTTCTGTCTCTAGTCATGTGTTTTGAGCAGCCATTGTCCAAATACCACTGACTTTTCAGGTCTTGAGAAGTTAGAGCCAGGTCACATTTATTCACCTTATTTTTCCATTGGAAGCATCCTTTTGTTTGATATCTTTTTTGAGATGATGAAATACATCTTCTCAAAGGACATTTAGAAGGCATATGTCCAATTTTATTGCATACACATCATTTGATCACAATTTTTGCAGAATTGTGAGTATGAACAAAATTTCTTTGATTCATAAACCTCCTTGAGGTGTTGAACATCAATCTTTGTCCATATTTTCTACACTCAATGATTTTATGGCCAAATTACTTACAATAAAAATAGTAACCATAGAAACTATTTGCATACCTGATGTAAGGTTGTCTTCTCCATTTGTTTGCTTGAGACAGTCTCTTCACTGTTTGCATCTTTTGCTGGTGTGAATTACTCCTCTTTGCATGACAATATGTAGCAATGTGTCCCAGCTTGTGGCAGACATAACAGGTGGCATTTTTCACAGGAGGGAAGAATCTCCCTTGATGGCTTCCAAATTTGACATACTCAAGGGTATATGAATCTTTTTCTATTGTCTGAGTATTTCTTTCATTCTTTGTTATTAGAGGTTTCTTCTGATCTCTATCTCCCTCATTACATGTTTCTTCTTTTGTAGGAATTATTTGAGCTGCTTCATTAGCCTTCTCTTCTTTTACAAAAATAATATTTTTGTTTTCCTTTTCTTTGTTTTTACTTGATTCTCCTTCATAGCCTAGTCTAGTTTTTATAAGAGGAGATCTTTGATCATCTAGAATTTCGTTCAACTTACTAGAGCTTGTTATTTGAGAAGAATTTGTAGACACTTTCCTTTGAGCATTTTCTAATTTCTTCCTCAGACATACTACATCTTCTTCTAACTTCTCTTGTTCCCAAGTTTTATCCTTGATTTGCTGAAGTAACATGTCTTCTATGTTCTTGGCTTCTTCAAGCTCTACCTTCAGCTGCATGAGGACTTCTGAATTTTTCTCTTCTCTTACATACTTGAGGAGAATGTCCTTTTGTTTTCTGCACTTTAGTTTGAGTCTGTAAATCTCCTCCAGGGCACTTCTTAGCTCCCCCTCAAGGTCAACTTCACCTTCTTCTTCATCTTCTAGTAGGAGTCCTTCAAGTTATTCTATGGCCATTAGTAAAAATTCAGAGGTTCCTTCTTCAATTGAGGGTTCATCTGAGTCTTCAGATGCACTGCTGTCTTGTTGAGCATAGAAGTATTTCCTACTAAATTTCTTTCCTTTCTGCCAGTTCTTTGATGTATTTTTCCCTGATTCTTGAGCCTGATTCCTTACTTTATTGTGAGGACACTTAGCAGCATAGTGTCCAACTCTTCTACAGTTAAAGCATTTGAAAGGAAGTTTAACTTTGTATTTACCTGAGCCTCTATCCAATTTCTTGACAAATTTGGCCTCTTCTTCATCAGAGGAAGAACATATATCTTCCTTTTCTTCTTTCTTCTTTTCTGTTTTAAAAGCTGCCTCCCTCGTACTTGGCTTCTTTTGTGGGAGTCTCATCTCATAGGCTGTTAGATTTCCAAGTAATTGGTTCATAGTCAGGGTCTCCCAATTAGTTGTTTCTTCTATTGCAGACACCTTGGGATTAAATCTGGATGGAAGAGATCTTAGAATCTTTTTCACAATTATACTTTCTGGTATGGTTTCTCCAAGAGCTTTCATATTGTTAACAATTTCTGCAACTCTTAAGAAGAAGTTGCCAACATCTTCATCATCATTCATTTTTAAATTTTCAAACTGAGCTCTATATACTTGAAGTTTGGCTATCTTTACCTTTTTATTTCCCTCATGGATGCTCTCAAGAGTATCCCACATATCTTTGGCATTCTTACTGTGCATTATTTTGATAAATCTAGCCTCACAAAGTCCACTTAAGATTGCATTCATGGCCTTTGAATTTGCTATAAATTCTTGTTTAGCTTCTCTTTCTAGGTCAGTTGCCTTTGGGGCATATCCAAATTCTACAGCAGCCCATACATCTACTCCTAGAGACATTATGTATGCTCTCATTCTGATTTTCCAAAAGGCATAATTAGCACCAGTGAAGAAAGGGGCTTTATTGGTTGAGCTTCCTTCTTGACTAGCCATCCTGGGGGCCTAGGATCTCCTTTTAGTGGTTAAACGGGTACAAAAGGAACTTGGATCTGATACCAATTGTTGAATTCTTAGTTAAACTGAGAGGGGGGTGAATCAGTTTAACACATACATGAGATTTTTAAATTTTTCATAAACTTATTTACAACTTACTTTTATAACCAACCTTAGTATATGAACCGTCTTAATATGTTGCAGCAAGTATTAAATTAATGTGACATCAACCTTATTATGAGAGCAGCAAACATTAAGCAGATTTGGTAAATCATCTCAGCACACAGGAAACACAGATAGAGACAACAGATATAAGTGAAAACCAGTAAAGGGAGAAAACCACATCTTATTATTGCTGTGATGCAAAGGCAAGCTCCTACTCCCTCTCACCAATATTTTTCTGCAGGCACCAACCTATAGGAGGCTCCAACCTTAGTCAACTACAACTGACAGCTATCAAGCTTCAACTTGATAGGGAAGCTCCAACTTCCTCAATTTATCAAAAGAAATGTTTGCTGATTTACCCCAGATATCAGCTCTGTTCTGTAGCATCTCTTTCTGCTCCTCTCTTCCTTATCTTCTCTTCCTCAATCTTCTGTACTCTGCACTCTCTATACTTACTCTCTCTAACCACAATGTGCATATCAAGGTGATATTATATATAGAGTTCATCACATGACTATTTGTATTCCACAAGGAATTTGGAGTGAATAGCCATGACTCTTTGGCTTCTGCCTTCTCATTCCTTTGTCTAACTCATTTTCAAAAAAATATAACAATATGTACAAATTTCAATGTTACAGTGGGATTTTTCTTTTCCTTCGGATACTTTCTTTTGCATCACAAACAATATAAAACAATTAAAACATTTACATTTTCAGTTACAGTATATAAACTTCACTCAGCCCTTGGCTTGCTGGTTTTGTTCTTTCTGTTGTTGTCATGCAACTGTCCTGCATACCTCTATTTATTGCAACTCTGAGCACCTGTGCATGTACACCTATTTACTGCAATTTTAAATCCCTTCGCTGCATACCTCTTCAATTCTGCAGTCTCTATTTACCTTTGTACATATTCTCCGAGCCCACTGTAGTTGTGTGTCTACTATATATATGCCTGTTTTATAAGTTTATCTCACTATTAAATCTCAAAGTCTCATGCATCAATTAATCATTCAAAAAGGGTCCACAATCTTTCTAATATGGGAAATCTCTATTCATTGTTGAGGTTCTACTTCTCGACTTCAAACCTTTAATAACCTTCGTATAGGTGCTCATATGAAGTTTCGTTAATATAAACTTTGACTTTGGTTAATAAAAAAAATCAAAATATTGTGCTCACTTCTTTATCATTAAAACTTTTCAATCGCCGACGAATGCATAACGCATATGTATACCTCTCCTTTTTATTCCTTTAACCCGTGCACAACAGTCATATACAGTGCATATTTTTAAGTTATATGGTTGGCACTTTATTACTACATTTATAATTAAAATGAAAACTTTGTACCAAAACCCATTTTGTAACTTGTTAAACTCATTGTGTAATGAATATGGCATAACCTCCAAGGTATGAACCCTGCCAACACTTCATATTACATTTATCATCAATGTATGGCATTACATCATATATTACGATTTTGATTCGAGCCATGGCTTATTAAAACTTCATATCATCGCATCAGTTGTTATAACATTAATATACGCCTCGACTAAGGTTTAAACCCCAAACAATAACCTATGTAATTGCCTCGGGCCCACATCTTAACACATATATGTGGTCAATCACATCAGTTCATTTCCCATTCACATCCAATGATGCATGTCTTATCGTGCTCCAACCCTCCGATCCTATGACAATCGCACGATTAAATGATATGAAATTTAACTCTTAGAAGCCATGTGATGAACTAAGGCCCAGCCTCTTAACGCACCCTTCTCATCCGACGATGGGAGGCTTATCGTGTCGTCCCTTGAGTTATCTTCCATGCTATTTTGAGTGCAATTGTCGTTCGATGATCCAGCCTCTAGATCGGACGACGCACGGTCATATCGTGTTCATTCCATCGCCGATAGTTATCGCGCGATGTGGGAGTGATGGGGCGGTAATGCCCCATCGATGTGACAGATTTTCACAGGATCGCGTGATGTTTGAGTGGTTTCACTTCCATACAAAAGCGGTGCGATATGAGTGGATTTGGTTTTGAAAAATTCTTCCGGTTTTGAATTAATGCAAAAACTGTCAGGTGTTCCAAAACCACTGTCACTATTCACAACGCTCGTGGTTCCTCTCCTTTTCCCTCAGGGTTCCGTCGTGCTCTTTAAAAACATTTCAATTGCAGTCAAACCACTCCATCACATAGTTCTAATGTTTCATTTCAGGACCATGCCATCACTTCAGAATACTCAAACTGAGATTAACATCCCTCCTTATCCACCTCGACACTTCTAACTCAAACCACACAGTTGATGGCATAACCTCGCTTCTTGTAACGAGTGCAGAATCTCAGAACTCCATTATGGGGCTTCTTCCTAGCACCGTAGGTATCCTCTACCCATTATGAAATTGGGCACACAGGTCAGATTCCCAATACTCAATCACAGTCTCCCCTTTCTCTACCAAAGGTGTGCAGTAACGTCATAACCTCCCATACATCAAAATTCAATTACAAAGTTGGCTTAAGAGGTCCAGCCACTCTCACATACAATATATATATATATATATATATATATATATATATATATATATATATATATATATATATATATATATATATATATATATATATATATATATATATATATATCAATTCCTCAACGCAAGAATCCAATAATCCATGAATAAATCAATGTAAACATAAGACCAACAGGAATGCGCCCATAAGAATAAATAGGTTCTTCATATAAATGAAATTTCTTACAATATTTTGGTCCTTAGCTAGATATTCAAAGTTAATGGCCTTCTATTCTCCTAATTTCCCTCTCTGGCTTCCTAACACTATGCAGCTTGATTCAGGTCTCTATGCAGGTCATCGTCAAGGAATCAAGAAAAAACAAATCATTCGAGGCCTCCTATGGTTCTTCCTCTACTGCTTGATGATTTTATTTCAACAGTTTCCATCTATGCTATCTCCTTTGCGTTGTCTCTGTAAATAGACTCTCCCTCTGTTCTTCTCATGCTCCCTGTAAAGACCTAATGTCTTCCCCTTTTCCTCTACTACTGTCCTTTGTCTGTCTATGCCTCTACTGCCTCCTTTTCCATCAATGACAACATTTCCAATAGCATCTAAGCTTCCAAGGGTTTTGTCAAATGAAAGAAGATAGAAGACCTAGAAATTGAAATACAAGAAGAGGGTGCATGTAGCACACTTTGGGTAGATTCTTTCTACCTACTTTTGATGGGTCACCTAAGAGCACAACCAAGGCTTGGGTAAAGAAGTTAGACACATATTTCTAGCTGCATCAAGTTTCATAAGAGGAAGCCATTAGAGTTGCAGCACTGCATCTTGAAGGTAAAGCTTATGCCTGCTGGTTATTTGAATCTTCTTCATTGAATAATGCAAATATATCTACTTATGCAAAGTTCACTAGGAGGTTAGTGAAAAGATGTGATTTGAAACAACTTGTAATTTCCTTGGGAGAAAAAGCCAAGCCCAAGAAATCAGAACCTTTGCATGAGTTGGAAGGATCCATGAAACCAAATCCATTTAAGAACATTGTTGAAGGGGTTAAATATCTGCAACATGCTTTTCCAAGGGCAAAGGCCCCATTTCAGCAAGAAATTTTTTCTCAAGAAGAAGAAATCAAGGTTCCTTTTTCAAAAGGAGATCAAGTCAAAGGATCTCTTAATGATGAGGTATTCTCCATTGATGAGGAGAAGGAGGAGGAAGAGCTGGAAAGATCTTCTAGAGCTGTGACAGTAGGAGGAGATCTACTTGGAGATGGAGATGAAGCATTTTCTTCAACTAGAGGAGCTCTTGTATCTTTTCAAGCAGTCCCAAAGGATCTTACATATGAAGATCATGAGCAACATGTGTCTATGTTGATGGGAAATGAGACAAAACAATGGAGGAAGTGTATGCCAACATTGAATTAAATCTTGGGGACACACTATGATAGATCATTCCTTTGTGATCAAGACTCTTGACACCAAGGAAATTTTGAGTGTACATTGGTTGACTACATTTGAATAAGACACCTTAGAATGTGAGATCTTGCAGGAGGTAGGAGAAGATGAGAAGGAGGACTAGCATCAAGTGATTGAGAACATGCACACCCATCCTTTTTAGGAGGTTTATGCACAGAAGGAGGAGGATGATTTGCATAGTGAAATAAGGGAAATATCAGTCCATTCACATATACAGCCTGCTCTAAGCCTTAATGTTTCATTACATGGAGGAATTCCACCAGGGAGACCCCCTAATTGGGGAATGAACAAAGAGTTATATAAACATGGTGTAGCATTGATATATTTGGCTCATGAAGTGGAATTGGGGGGTCATGATACAGTGATGAGAGTCTTGGATAGACTCAAAGAGGAGCGATACATTCTCCCAACATCTTCATCACCCACTCTCATTTCATATTCTGTGATGTGGGAGGAGAAGCAAGGGAAGGATAGAAAAATTCAAACATATACCTTAGGCGTGGGAGATGTCAAGGAGAAGGAAATATATATGAGAGATATTATTTATGATAGATCATCAACACTGTCGCTATGCAAGATTGATCCATATTGTAAATCCTAGTTGTTGGTGGATTATTCAAAGGATCTTTTCACGTGCATGATACTTGATGACCAGCTACATGAGGAGGGCTATTCATTCCAAGTTGAAGTAATCTATTATCATGGTATTATATTATTATATAGAGCCTCCAAGATCAAGGAGAAGTTACTACAAATGGCTAATAAAGGGTTCTTTTTCAGCCACACATATTCCATGAGATTCTACAACATTGTCATGAGAAGCTACACTTGGAAGGGCTTTGAAGAGGAACTATATCAGACTTTTCAAAGATGCATGAACCATGTGGAGTTGGGAGAGAAACATAACTCGAAGAAGTAGTTAATTAAACCACCTCTTTCCTCTTTTGGAATGAGAGGAGATAGATCTATGCACCACTCCATTTGTATGAGGAGAAATGTTGGTGAAAAACATGCTTATGTACCTAATGTTTTAGTTGATGAAAATATGCATTATTTTACCATTTATATGTAGGACATAGCTCCAAGGAGGAGACTTATTCCTTATAAAATTCATGACCAACTTTGGGCCACAAAAATTTCTGAACATGGCAACTCCCTTGGAGATCAAAGGGAGATTTTGTACCATTGTGGGTGCATTCCAAAAACACCAAACATATCTCACACTTTCAGACATGGTGAAATGACTTGGGAAACAAGTAAGTGGTGGGGAAACCACTTACCACATCATTATATGAGGTAGTCAGGAGATACTTCATTGGTTCCACATGTGGGACTATGACCCACCTCCATATGCACAATTTTTTGTTTGTATGTATTTAATTTCAATCACATACATTGATGATGTACTTATACTTTTTATGGGAATGACTGGATGGATGATGGGAGGATTGGATGTGTCCTTTGGGAGAGATATTCACCATGGTTCTTATGCTTCATATGTTTGGAAAAGCATTGGACCATCCATGATTGCTACATTGGTTCTCTCGTTTCCTTATGGTATGATTCATTTGGGTAACTTGAGCACTTGGGAGGTGCCTCTCATGAGTATATGGGAGGAGTTTTGCTATAAATTACCACTCTAGAGGGTGATTCATTTTGTATGGATGATAGATTGGAGAGGAGAGCTCCATATGGGAATAAAGGTTACCCACATTTTCAGTTCTGTCCTTACAAGTTGCTTCGAGGCAAGCAACACTTGGGAGGGGAGGATTGTAATATTCCTAAATTAGCCATGAACTAATTGGAATATTAAATTTTTTTTTATTTCTTTGTTTAAAGAATAAGAGGAAAAATCAAGCCCATAATTATCTTTAATAATGAATAAATCAATTCCAAATGTGAAAGAGACAAATATTGGTAGCTTAATTAAATCACCCTTGGTGTGAAATGGGTTGGATCACTTTGACTAGGTCAACCTTGACCAAATCAACAACGCTGTCATGGAGGAGTGGTCATCAATGAGGGACAGGGAAATTTTAGATGGAGATGCTTTGTGTAAATGTAGTGATATTTTTGGATGGGGATTAGGGTTTGCCATCTCATATTATATTTAAGGAAGAGGATGGCAGCCATAGTGGTTATGTTATGGTTTTTATTATATTTATGAATATATGGTCTATTTAGACATATATATTTCTCTTGTTGTTTAGCTGAGAAAGAGTTTTGTTTAGCACACGGTGTTCCTAATCGAGAATCCCACCTCTTCCATTGAGGAGCTCTTGGAGGAGTCTTGTACTACATTTTCCACTATTAGGCTTAAGACCATGCTTCATCTTTCTTTTACAGTTCAAATCCTATTGAGGGTTTGGATTTTTTTGCAAGTTTCAGCAAGTGGTGATTAAATCTCTAGATCTAGGCCATTTCATTGCTTATTTACAGTGGAGGAGGCTTCCTTTCCATTGGGAGGATAGTATTTAAGGCTATTGAGCATATTTTTAGACCTTGGCATTAGGCCAACCATATATTCAACCCTACAACGTATTTTACTTCCATATCTGCATTATTTCTGTAGGAGGAGTTGCAGGGTGGTTTAGCACACCATTTGGAGAGCTAATTTTCTAGTGAAGGGGATCTACCTTTCACTTTGAAGATCTATTGGAGGAGGCTATTGTATTGATCAAATCAAATTAGCTACACTTTGAAAATCTATATTTTGTAGTAGATCTACAGTCTTAGATTTCATATCTATAACTTGTACTTGGTGTTTTGCTAAAAACACTTAAGGGGTTCTTTAAAGGAGCTTGTATAATTCTCAGATCTAATACAGATCTTTATTTTGAGGCACATATCAGCCCTATATCTGATGTATAATAATTTTCTGTAGCAGAGCTAATAAAATAACACTGTAAGGGTCTTCCAACTTTTTTACATAATTGCAGCACCTCATCTTGAGGATTTTGTCCATTGGAGGCTTGTACTTTCTTGTTATGTATATTATGGGCCATTTATTATACATATTTTTCTGTTGTTATAACATATGAATGGTCTCCATATTGGCCTCTTGCTTTAATATCATGATCTACATTATGGTTCTAGCTTTTCACACTATATTCTTGTTTTTCGCATTTGCGAATATTACAGTGGTATCAAAGCATAATATTGGCACAGCCTATGCATTCTAAAATCCAATATGTCATATAAAGAAGAAGAGCCTCTTACTAATAGAGAGAAGATGTATCAAAGAAGAAGACACTAAAAATTTTATTATACAAAAGAAAAAGAAAGCAAGGGTAAAACCCCATTATCAAGAGGAATGAAAGGGAAAGAGTTCTCAAGACTTGTTTTCCAGACTATTCAGGTCATTAACAAAGACATCATAGAAATGAGGATGGAGAGATGTAGAAATTCTCCAAAGGAGCTTGTACATGAATAAAGCTCTAGATTTTCATGTGATGGGTGTAAGCATTTTGCTACACCATCATATCTACAATGTTGTACCGTGCCTACATTCTTGGCAAGAGAAGAATCAGAAGGAGAAATACCAAAGGAGGAGACTGTTGGTGACTATCTCCAAGAATATCAATATCAGTCTAGAAGATTCAAGGAGCATCTAAGCTTCCAAGGGTTTTGTCAAATCAGAGAATACAAAATACCCAAAAACTATAATAGAAGAAGAGGGTGCATGCAACACACTTTGGGTAGATTCTTTCTACCTACTTTTGATGGGTCACCCAAGTGCACACCCAAGGCTTGGGTAAAGAAACTAGACATATATTTCTAGTTGCGTCAACTTTCAGAAGAGGAAGCCATTAGAGTAGCAGTGTTGCATCTTGAAGGTAAAGCTTATGCCGGTGGTTATTTGAATCTTCTTCATTTAATAATGCAAATATATCTACTTATGCAAAGTTCACTAGGAGTTTAGTTAAAATATTTGATTTGAAAAAATTTAAAATTTCCTTGGGAGAACAATCCAAGCCCAAGAAATAATATCCTTTACATGAGTTGGAAGGATCCATGAAACCAACTCCATTTCAGAACATTGTTGAAGGGGTTAAATATTTGCAACATGCTTTGCCAAGGGAAAAGGCCCCATTTCAGCAAGAAATTTCTTCTCAAGAAGAAGATATGAGGGTTCCCTTTTCAAAAGGAGATCAAGTCAAAGGATCTCTTAATGATGAGGTATTCTCCATTGATGAGGAGAAGGAGGAGGAAGAGCTGGAAAGATCCTCCAGTGTTGTGACAACAGGAGGAGATCTACTTAGAGATGGAGATGACGCAATTGCTTCAACTAGAGGAGCTCTTGCATCTTTGAAATAAGTCCCAAAGGATATTACATATGAAGATAATGAGAAACATGTGTCTATGTTGATGGGCAATGAGATAAAACAATGGAGGAAGTGTGTTCCAACATTGAATTCAATCTTGGGGACGCATACTATGATAGATCATTCCTTTGTGATTAAGACTGTTGACACCAAGGAAATGTTGGGTGTACATGGATTGACTACATTTGAGGAAGACACCTTAGACTATGAGATCCTACAAGAGGTAGGAGAAGACGAGAAGGAGGGCCAACATCAAGTGATTAGGAACATGCACACCCATCTCTTTTAGGAGGTTTATGTACAGAAGCAGGAGGATGATTTTCATAGTGAAAGAAGGGACAAATCAGTTCATTCACGTATACAGCCTACTCTAAGCCTTGATGTTTCATTACATGGAGGAATTCCACCAGGGAGACCCCTTGATTGGCGAATGAACAAAAGGTTCTCTCAACATGGTGCAACATTGATATATTTGGCTCATGAAGGGGAATTGGGTGGTCATGATATATTGCTAAGAGTCTTGGATAAACTCAAGGAGGAGGGATACATTCTCCCAACATCTTCATCACCCACTCTCATTTCAGATTTTGTGTTGTGGTATGAGAAGCAAGGGAAGGATAGCAACCTTCCAACATTACCTTTGGAATGGGAGATGTCAAGGAGAAGGGCATCCATATGACTGATATTATTTATGATAGAGCATCAGCGATGTCATTATGGAAGATTGATCCATATTGGAAATCCCAACTATTGGTGTATTATTCAAAGGATATTTTCACATGCATGATACTTGATGATCAGCTAAATGAGGAGGGCTATTCAGTCCAAGATGAATTCATCTATTATCATGGTAGGATATTCTTATCTAGAGCCTCCAAGATCAAGGAGAAGTTACTAAAAAGGGCTTATGAAGAGATATTTTTCAGCCAAACATATTCCATGAGATTCTACAACATTATGATGAGAAGCTTCACTTGGAAGGGATTTGAAGAGGAACTATATCCACATTTTCAAAGATGCATGAGCCATGTGGAGTTTCTAGAGAAACATAACTCTATGAAGGAGTTAAGTTAGCCACCTCTTTCCTCTTTTGGAATGAGAGGAGATAGATCTATGCACCACTCCTTTTGTATGATGAGAAATGTTGGTGAAAATCATGCTTATGCACCTAATGTTTTATTTGATGAGCATATGCATTATTTTACCATTTATATATAGGCCATAGCTCCATTGAGGAGCATTATTACTTATAAAATTCATGACCAACTTTCGGCCACAAAAATTTCTGAACATGGCCACTCCATTGGAGATCAAAGGGGGATTTTTTACCATTGTGGGTGTATTCCAAAAGCACAAAACATATCTCACACTTTCAGCCATGGTGATATGACTTGCGCAGCAAGTAAGTGGTGGGAAAACCACTTACCACATCATTATTTGAGGCAGTCAAGAGATTTATAGCACTGGTTCCGCATGTGGGACTATGACCGACCTCCATATGCACAAAGTTTTGTTTGTATGTATTTAATTTTGATCCCATACATTGATGATGTACTTATACTTTTTATGGGAATGATTGGAGGGAGGATGGGGGGATTGGATGTGTCCTTTGGGAGAGAGATTATCCATGGTTATTATGCTTCATATGTTTGGAAAATCATTTGACCATCCATGATTTCTACATTGGGTCTTGTGTTTCCTTATGGGATGAGCCATTTAGGTAACTTGAGCACTTGGGAGGTGCCTCTAATGAGTAGATGGGAGGATTTTTGCTATGAATTACAACTCTAGAGGGTGATTCATTTTGTATGGATGATAGCTTGGAGAGGAGAGCTCCATATGGGAATAATGGTTACCCACATTTTCAATTTCATCCTTACAAGTTTCTTGGGGACAAGCAACACTTGGGAGGGGAGGATTGTAATATTCCTAAATTAGCCATGAAATAATTGGAATATTCAATTTTATTTTATTGATTTGTTTAAATAATAAGAGGACAAAGGGAGCCCATAATTCTTTTTAATAACAAATAAATCAATTCCAAATGTGAAAGAGACAAATATTGGCAGCTCAATTAAAGCACCCTAGGTGTGAAAGGGGCTGGATCACTTTGACTAGGTCAACCTTGACCAAATCAACATCATTGTCATGGAGGAGTGGTCATGAATGAGGGACAATGTAATTTTAGATGGAGATTCTTTGTGTGAATGTAGTGATATTTTTTGATGGGGTTTAGGGTTTTCAATCTCATATTCTATTTAAGGAAGATGATCGCAACCATATTGATTATGTTATGGTTTTTATTATATTTCTGAATATATGGTTTGTTTAGACATATATCTTTCTCTTGTTGTTTAGCTGAGATAGAGTGTTGTTTAGCATAGGGTTTTCCTGATCACGAATCCCTCCTATTCCATTGAGGAGTCTTGTACTACATTTTCCACTATCAGGCTTAAGGCCAAGATTCATCTTTCTTGTAAAACACAAATTCTGTTGAGGGTTTGGTTGTTTTTGAAAGTTGCAGCAACTGGTGATTAGTTCTCTAGATATATGCCATTTCGTTGCCTATTTTCAGTGGAGGAGGCTTCCTTTCCATTGGGAGGACAATATTGAAGGCTATTGAGCATATTTTTAGACCTTAGCATCAGGCCAACCATATCTTCAGCCTTAGAGTGCATTTTACTTTCAGATCTGCGTTATTGATGTAGGAGTAGTTGCAGGGTGGTTTATCACACCATTTGGAGAGTTGATTTTATAATGAAGGGGATTTACCTTTCACTTTGAATATCTATTGGAGGAGGCTATTGTATTTATCAAATCAGATCATCCACACTTTCTAGATCTGTATTTTGGAGTAGATTTGCAGTCTTAGATTTCATATCTACAACTTGTACTTGTTGTTTTGCTGAAAACCCTTAATGGGTTCTTTAAAGGATCTTGTATAGTGCTCATATCTGATATAGATCTATCTTTTGAGGCACATATCAGCCTTAAATATGATGTATAATAATTTTCTGTAGAAGAGCTAGTAAAATAACATTGTAAGGGTCTTCCATCTTTTCTACCTAATTGCAACACCTCATCTTGAGGATATTTTCCATTGGAGGCTTGCACTTTCTTGTTATGTATCTTATGGGCCATTTATTATACATATTTTTCTATTGTTATAACATATGAAAGGTCTCCATATTGGCCTCTTGCTTTACTATCATGATCTCCATTATTGTTCCAGCATTTTGCACTATATTCCTGCTTTTCCCATTTGGGAATATTACATGAGTTGACTAGATATACATTATTTTTATTTATCACAGTCACATACATATGGTGGTTTAATTAATAAAATTACTGTACAAAAATATGAATAAGAAATGGAAAGTTGAAATGAGTTTAAAATACTGATTCACTCCCCCCCCCCCCCTCTAGTATTTTCCCCAACAATAGGGACCCTTTTAATGATGGAAATTTTGATTGGGTCGAGCTATATTCATTCCTTAGATATATAATGGCTAAGGAAAATCCCTAAATTCATAAAAAATTAAAATTTTGTAGGATTAAATGAAAGATTCATTTAAATAAATTTCTTCAAGTCTTTGCAAAAATTAAAAATATCTTCCTAGAAGTCACATCCATAAGGAGTGAAATCATCCATGTATATCTCAATAGACTCACGAACAAGTTCAACAAAGATACTTAGAACTGCCATCTGGAAGCATTGCACAACCTGAATGGAATGAATCTATAGGAAAAGGTACCCCAAGGGCAAGTAAATGTTTTCCTATATTAGTCTTCATGGCTGATTTTAGTTTGGTTGTATCCACTAAATTCAACCAGTAAGGAGAATAATTTATTTCCTACAAGGTCTTCTAGGACTTGGTCAGTGAGGGGAAAAGGAAAATAGTCCTTCTTTGTATCCTTGTTAATTTCTCTATATTCAAAACAGATCCTCCACTTCCCATTCTTCTTGGGGAATAAAAGAAGAGGTGACACCCACTCACTATCTCAAATGGGGTATATGAACATTGCATCTCGTAATTTTTTCAATTATTCCTTCAAAGTTTCCTTAAGGGTTGGGTTCATCCTCCTCTAGGGTTGGTACACATATTTGCATCCTTATCTGATTTAAATACGACGAGTACAGACTTAGGGATGCACACCTTTCATTTCCTTATAATCCCAAGCAACACCATCTTGGTGTTTTTTCATGACACTACATAACTCTTCTTCCTGCTCAACAGCAAGAGAGGTGTTGATATTTATTTTTCTATATGGGCCAATGTCCACAATATTTATATGTTCTAGGCCAAAGTCAATATATCACAAATCAATCCATGGAATACTCTTATATTCCTTCATCATTTCATCCAATGGTATGGAAGAGGGAGGTTGATTCTATGATATATGGTCAATAAGGTCATCTTCATCAATTTTCCCTCCCCCTATGATAGTGTCTAGTGTGTTGAATGTGTAGTGGATTGTCTGATAAAATTCATCCTCATCCTCATCCTCTAACCATAGGGGTAAATCATGTTCAATAGAGGATATAAGAAGGAGGATACAAACCAAGTTGTTTTGATAAATTTCCATTCTCAATATTCATCTTCTCAACCCTAAAACTAATGTAGGCATCAGCAATGGCCATCAAAGGTATTCATAAGATGAGAGGATAGCCATTAAAATTTGTTTTGGGCTGGAGGAAAAATATGTCAATGGGGTAATCCTAGGATTCAATGGATATGATGACATCCTCAATAATTTCCTCGAGAGATATTGCGGATATATTTTCAAGCTGCAACACTATGGTAGTCTTTCTCAAAGCCTCTTGGAGATTGAGCTTCAACATGGTTTCCATATTCATCACATTGGTTGCATCCCCAACATAAATCAATGTATTAGGGACCATAATTCCATCGATGTGAACATCCACTACTAGGCTACCAGGGTCTAGGTACTTTTGGGACACCACCCTCCAAAGCATCATATCAAATAGTTTCTGACAACATTAACGGTGGGGTTATCTCTTATTCTTCTCCCATGCATTTTGAAACATGTCTTCTTAATAAACTTGTTGTAAATGTGAACATATTTACTGTCATAGAGTAGGGGTATCTCATAAAAAAAATTCTTCAATTCTCCTAGAATGAAAACCTCTTCTAGGGTGTGCTAGTTAGGGTGGACCAACCTTTCAGGATAGGGAGGTGCATTGATTTGAGGGACACGTTATTCCCTATCTTCCTTTAGCTTTTCAGGTGGAGAAGGTGGGTGATTATCTGGGAGCACCTTCCCAGACCGATGGTTGATCTCTTGGATTTCCACAACATAAGTAGGATTGGATGTTTCTCCATTGTAGACTTGTTTCACATGTTTATTCTTCAGTTTCAGATTATATTGAGAAGTAATTTAAGGTTTTTCAGCTATGTATGGTGAGTTATATGTGGTTGAGATTAATGTGGAGGCAGTTAAGCAGGAGGTTGGTTTTTTTGACCCCTCCACCTTGGTGAGGGGTTGCCCCATTGGGAATATTGGGGTGGATATGGTACAAAATGAGGGTCAATAGGCTGAGGATGATATTGAGGAGCATAAGGCTAAAGAGGAGATGTGGCCCATAATGAATGAGTTGAAGAGTACCAATGTTGGAAAGGTACATTCTTATTTGGATTTAAGTGATGATAATTTTCACCTTGCATTCCTCGTTAATAAGGCTGAGGACCTGGGGGTGTCATTTGGTTAATGAATCACAACTTCTCTGACCCACTCTCTAATAATCCTTGGTGTACATATTGTAAGCCTGGTAGATGGGGAAATTTATCTTTTCATGATTCTCTTCATAGAATAAGTAGAATTCTATGAAATTCAATCAGAATTCATTCCTAGGATGTATTTAAGTGCATCCAGGGAAAAATATCCAGTTTTCTTTATGGTTCCTCTTGCTTCTTTTTTATTTGCATAGTATCCATTTTCAGGGCAAAGGTATGAAAAATTTCACTCGTAAAATCCTCCAACATACTCCCTATCTCATGCTTGATGGTTGTTGTGGATGGAGAGGAACTGACCAAGCTTTGGCTAGACCTACTTTTTTTCCTAAAATCCCTAGAGTGATTCTTGAATACATTTTTGATGTCATCATAAGGAAATTAGTCTATATATCCTCCATATAGCATGTTTATGGTTTCCATTACATCCTCCCCGATCCCTTAGAGAAGAGCTAGCTTGAGTGACTCAGGATCAAGGGTATAGTTGGCCCTCCTATAATTGAGTTGAAATATTTCCTCATAGTCCTCTAGATATTCATCAGGTCTAAGGTTCATCCTAAATATTTCCTCCTTTTTTTCTTCGGACCTATAGTAATCCCAATATTTTTCATCAGAGGCTTGCTGCATTTGGGCCCAGTAGTGATGCTAACACCAGGTACATTCATAAACTAGCATATGGTTGCATATTTGAGGGAATAAGGAAAATAATTCAGCTTCTCCTCATCATAGGCTTAGTCATAGGTAATAAAGACAAAAAAAACCTCAAACGTGAAGGTGTCAAGATCTTCAAAGGTTATTCCATAGAAATGTGGAAGGGTAGCATGGATTATATTTTTTATTCTATCATGTCCATTAGTTTATTTGATAGGAAAAATATCATTTTCCCCATTTTTTGCCATATTTTGGGTCGGTGAGATAGGTTCTTATTATCCTATAGCTTCTTCAAAAATTTCAAGTTGCTCGCCTAGAGGGTCTTTTAACTCCCCTATAGTCAGAGAGGGAAGTTGACAGTCATTGAAGAAGAATGAAGGTTGACTTCTTAAGGGGGTGGGGATTTTTGGTAAGAATTTCCCTTCGTTATCCCTACTCCTACAAGTCATGAAATAAAATTTTTTCTTTTTTAACTTTTCACCTTTTTTTCAAAGAAATTATACTGATGCAAAACAAAAAAAAGATGGTAAATTATCAAGCAGAAACAACACTTACTTAGACACCTCACCAAAAATAGAAAAAAATAGTGATAAGCCCTAGTATTTCACCAAGGATGTTCCAACCCACAAGGGCTTATAAACTTAAATTATCAACCTGGGATTCATACAAACTTAGAGTTGAAAATGATATATTCATAGTAGGTTAGTTTCTACTCATGTCACTCCTATTTATGAAATCAAATCAAGATGTTTAGAGACCAATCCTCCAACTAGTTGCAGTTAAAACCTACTATGAAAGAATAAATTAACAATATTATAGCTACAAAGGTGGAAATTAAAATCATCAAATGTAAATTATAATTTAAATTTCATGAGGGAAAATAGGCTAAATGCTACTTGAAGTTGCATAAGGGAGAAAAATACTTTATTTTTAGGAATAAATCATGCTACTCTACTTGCACACTTGATTTGAATCAATACCCTAATTTTTATGCATCATTTATCTACTCACACATTCTTGAAAATGAGGAATCCAATATTTAAATGCCTATGAAGAAAGATAATAATTCTCGCTCTATTTTTCTATCTAATGGTTGTAGTGATGGAATTATGAGTTCTAAGAGGTCCTAAAATCTTACCTAATCATCAAATCATAGTGTGGGGTCCATTATTCAACTCAACCATTCCCAAGTCAGAGTATGGAAAAAAAAAAGATGATGAAAACAATGTTACATGGTTACTATAGAAGGTGCTACAGGAGGTCCTTGTCCAAGCCTTGTACCCCTCATAATCCTATCTTGTACCAAAGTTTATGTCCACCGTATCCTTCCTTTATCCCAACTGAGTGAATTTAGAGACACGGTTTGGAAGTTAGGTGAGGTGCCTAGGATGAATATGAAAGGGTCCACGCAGGTGTGGAAAGGTGTTCCCACCCCCTCACACAAGCACAGATCATGAAACTAGCCAAATACACACATCAAATGACCAATAATATAGTGAGATAAATTAGCATGGAAAATATGAGTTGAATTTTACTAAGATCTATTATATCCTAAAAACTTCCCTAATTAAAAAAAAATGATACCAACTTCTAAGTTGCAAAAAATATACATGAAAAATAATTACAACTGACATTTATCAATTCTAAGAAATCATAAATAAATATTTTTGGGTTGTGATTGTTCATATTTCCAATCACTCTTCCCACAAGAGAGGTGATAGGAAAGCAGGTAATCACAAGTTTCTATAATATGAAATCTACTCAAACAAATAAAGAATCAAAATAATTTGAGATAAGAACAAGAAATAAATACAAGAGAGGGACTAAAGCCTATGGATTGTGCCCAAACCCAAGAGTTTCATCCCTCCAAACTAACTCAGATGCAGAACAATAGTAAACTTCTCATTAACAAGAAATTATAATCGCATACATCCTGAAAAATAAGAATGAAAATATCAAGTACTATGCCCATAATAGCTACTCCTAGTTGCAACAAAAATTTGAATCCTAATGGGCCTTTCAGCTAGTTTATTTACAAAAAAACAATTTAGGGGAAACTTCTTTGAAAGTAGGAATTCTCCCCTCCAAGATATCAATATTTTGCTATCTCAAGTAGAGTTAGGGAGTTAATGAGGTGGAAAATATCCCTGTATTCTCTATAGGTGTCACCATCAATCCCCTGCATGGTAAATATCTCCAAAAATTCTTCTTTGACCTGCATATTAATCACATTAGGCCATACAATATAAAAAAACACCCTTTATTCTTCTTACTAAGAAAATTATGGCTAAAAATGTGAATTAATGTGAGAAAAGGAGAGTTTTAAGGGCTAGAGGATATAACATTGAACTTCCAAATATACCTATAGAAGGGACCATCACCCATTACCATGTGGTTTTAATAATTTCTTGACATTATGATCAATGACTAGCTTTCTCAATAATTGCGGAAGAAAATGAATGGATTTGTGTAGGATGAAGACAAATCAAAGAAGCTTGTTTCCACAAACTTTCCAAAGTGAAAAAGTAGAAGATTTAGTCACAACAAGAGGGAACTAGAAGAGAGTTCTGTTAGTGTCAGTCTAGTCATACTACCATCAGTGATCAAAACTACTCTTTTGCATTTGCATATTAGGTGTCTCATACCGAATAAATTTCACCATTCCGCTAGGTCATGGATTCATTGATGGTAGTAATTCTTCATTAGTTTTCCCTCATGTGAAACTTGTTGATTTTCCTCTCTATGGTCTTCAGTCATTATTCGCTTTCATTCTTAAAATCATAACAGTAGGTCATAGGATGCGTCTCATTAGTTTCTAGGGTCTCGCCATGGTCAAATTAATGAGTCAAATGTCAATAAATATCAGCAAGGTCATGAGGAAGACAATAAGCTCAAAGTCACAGCGCCAGGAAGAATCAGAGAGAGATTTTATTCAGTTTGATGTAATTTTCAGCTCAAAACCATGTTTTGAGGTGAAAACATGATATTTCGCCTTTATTATTATTCATTATGTAATTTTATATCATCATGTGTAATAAGTCACAATTCAGAAGCTGTTATCTCCACAAAGTAATGTCCCTGCCTTCAAAGAATTTTTCCACAGTATGTTCAGTGCCAAATCATCCTCCAAGAAGATTCATCAGAAAGAGCCCGGAACGAGCTTTCCAACAGTATACTACACTCTCAAAACTGACATCTGGATTGAAATTCATGCTTAAGTGAAGTAAAAGCCCTTATACCCTCATATACCCCCTATTTCCCATTTTTTCCCTTTAAACTTTATATTATTAAAGTTTTATATTTATTTAATAAAAACCCCTTTTCCCCCCTTTCTGATTATAAAATCGCATTATAAATACATATGTGATTATGCCAAACCACTTCCCCTTTTCCATTACCCCTAAAATTTAATATAAAGTTTATACATATATGTTCCCCGCCATTTCAAACCACTTCCCCACCATACGTTGGAGCTCTATAATAAAACTTTATTATAAAGTTTTATATTATATATAACCCGCATTACAATCGCAATCACAAACCTTTTCCAATCACAACATTTATTTGAATGCTCTGATCAATCCAATCACAAACATCTCTGATGCGATTGATCGCATCACAAGTTTTGCGCCCCACCTCTGATTGCAAGATCCTCCAATCACGTCCTCCCTCCAATTGCTCCGATCTACCGATCGCATTTCCACTCTGATTGATCACAACATTCCCATCGCACTCCTGATCGTGCCCGATCCCCCAATTGCATCGCAAATTCTGTTCTCCTGATGCGATTACCCCTGCTCCCCTCCGATATTACGATTGCGATTGACCTGTCAGTCCCACCACTTAAACCTTCTGCCCATTTATAATATAAAGGGTTTTCTCCTTTGTAAACTCGAAATTTGTATTATTTTCATTTTTACAAAGGTTATCCCCATTTCCCTTTTCCCAATCGCATCGGAGGTTTTATCTGTGTCACTCCACCCATCTCCAGATTCCAATCCCCGATTGCGATTGTAACCCCCGGTCCCACCATTTAATTCCTCCGCCGTTCATTACCAAAATGCCCTGCTCCTTTGTAAAATTTAAATTTATCCATTTTTTTATATTACAAAGGACCAGTTCCCAATCACATCAGAACTTTCATTCTCCGTTCAAATAATATCCTGCCCGACTTCGATTTCGATTGTGATGGCGCCATAATACAGTCTGTTTATCTCTCCGCCTGTCCATTCCGATTGCGATTACACTATTGTTTCATATATATCTCTCTCTGCTCCCGTTCCAATTGCGATTGCAATTTTCATATGATTTCTGCCCCATTTCCCTTCCCTTTTCCCATTTAAAAATAAATTTTCCCTTCACAAAAGGCATAAATTCAATTTATTTTATTGCAACGGTATTTTATTAAAAAGTCAAAGAATAAAAAGATAATGTAAGGCAAAGCAACAGTCAAAGGGCCGAGAGCTTATTTAAAACAAATATTGTTACAGCAAGCAGCAAAATAGGGAATCTGTTCATCGAATTACCTATTTTCTTTCATACAGCCTAACAGTAAAATCTCCAAGTGGTCAAATGCAATGATGTCCCTTATTTTCAGGGGCAGATTGTTGTATTTCTTTGCTACGGTTGTATTTCAGTTCCTCAAGCTGTTAGAACAGCTCCCTTTTCTTGTGGATCTATGTTCCCACATTTCAGCCTATTTAATGTAATTGTAAATCATTTGTAAAGTAGTCTGAAATTAGGGGAATAGTGTGGAAGAACATCTCTATGCTACATTGTACAGTTTGACAGGGATTAGTAAGAGATGCAGCTTTGATTTGTGGGATTCATGTGGTATGAGGTTTAGCATTTTTTTTTCTTCTTTGTTTCATATGTGAATTGTTATGTGTTCCATCCATCCATAAACATCTCCTTCTGAATGCTTTCAAGATAGAAAGGTAGAATCCATTCTATATTCTCTGCCTTGGGAAATCATTCATACTCTGTATTTTTGTTCTGTTTTAAAAGGATCCATTTATTGTGCCCTTTTTAGCTCCTCACCAGTCTTTCCATCCCATCCTCATTAAATTTTAATTGCTAATTTTCCTGCCTATCTTGCCCCATGAAATACCCTGTGTCCTGATTTAATTCCCGGTTTCAACTGTCCCTTTTATCCTACACATCCCTAAAATTCATTTACTCATTCTATTAAAACCCTTTATCCCTATCATTTTACCTAGCATCATATCAGTCCATTTATTGTATTCCTTTGAATATTATTTTACAGAGAGAGCCCTCTCATGTGCTTGTAGGGCTAGCTACAAAGCTGAGCATGGTTTAGTTGTTACCCTGATTTTCCTTTTGCAGCCTGGGGTCCAATTCAGGTGCTAACATCTCTAGCCACCATACTGTGGAGATATTTTTTAGCATAGAAGATTAATCACCCCAGTAATATTTTCCTGGTAAAGAATGACAGAGTATTATATCTGAATGTTGATGGTGAACAACAATCAGATGCATATAAAGGCTAAAAACATTCACCTGGCGACTCCATTCACTGAAAGATCTAGAAAATCCAATCCTTCATGGTGACTCCACTGCAGGAAGATCAGTAGCTTTAAAATCTTTGTTTTACAATGGAACGTATTGCAAGAAGGTATGCTCCCATGAGCCGAGATCATATTCCAGGTTTCCCAAATAAAATGCCCAAGGTGGATTGGCTTCAGAATTTGCCTATGTTCAGAAATGTGGAAGGTAATGACGTTTCTCTTCATCTGGTGAAATTTCACATGCATGTGCATAAATTAAAGATAGATTTTCCTGAAGACTATTTGATGAAAATTTTTATGGCTACTCTAGAAGATGAAGCTCGATCTTGGTGTGAAAGTTTTCACCTGCTTGTATTTATGGTTTAAAATATTTTCATACCATATTCTTTGAAAGGTACAGAGAATCTTGTCCGTCTTTAATGTTAGTTCAGAACTGTTGCAAACATGTTAACAGTTTCATTGAAAATCTTGAGAATTTTTATGGACACGATGAATTCATGGACGAAGAAATCATGGAAGCATTGTATGAAAATCCGTTTCAGCAGCACGTAGAAATCTTAAAGGATTCTTATCAAGATTAGCAGGTTGAAGATTTCCATATGGTTGAAAATCATGGAAGACAAAGTTTTATTTCAGATCTCATTGAAATAAAGGATGATATGTAGGAAAATGATGTTCCAGTCTCAGATAGTGATAAATTTGAACCAGATCTAGAGTTAAACGTGATGAGGAAGAATACGATGTTCCAGGTCCCATAAAAGAGAGTTGTATTGTTGAGGCCGCCTCAAATGAAGAAAACAGAGTTATAGACCTAAGTTTTCTCATTCCATCAGAAAAGAGTCTTCATGAGGAGGTAATCCATTCCCTTAATGAAAAACAAGACGAGATATTTGTTCAAGTAAGTGAAAGAGTTTCTTTGGATGAATTTATGGTAGATGATAGAAATGACAGTGTTGGATCTCAAGAAGCATCTGCAGTTTCTTCTCTTATGATTGATGAATATGATGAGAAACATGACAATCTGGATGTCATATCATATGAAGACAACTAACAATATATTCAGATTACAGAAGATCAGAGTGTTTAGGACTGCCATTCAGATTCTTCTTCCTATGTCCCATGTTTTGAAATGTTTTTTCAAGAGGAAATTTGCTCATCTACTTGTTCAGAATTTTTTGAAGACTAGGAACACACTCTTACTGAGGTAAATTATGAAGGAAGATCAGAATCAAGAGAAAAAGACACCTTGTTTCTTCAGCAGGAGGTAAATCTTCATGTTTTTCAGGATCCCATGGCAAATTTGATGCAGTCAGCAGTGAAGGTAATAATTGCAGTATTCAGTGATGAAGGAGATCATGGCCAACTATGCTTTGGGATGCCTAGTTGCAAGTATCCATTATTGACTAGAGGATCTGATTAGGAGAATCAATCAAGGAGGCATCTTCTTGACAAGTTACATTGGCATTTTGATATAGCATGATGGTACATTGGCCTTCCAGAAACACAGGTGGATATCATCAAGATTTGAAACCTCAAGTCTTGGTCATGTACTACCACCAAAGATTCAAATGTCAAGTTTTTTCTATGTTAGCTTTGAGTCACCTTTGAGTCAGTTTGTTGGGTCAAGTTTATTTCATTTTTCAGTCTTAGCCTTCAGTCAGAGTCAGTATGCATTGTATCTTGTTTCAACATTTTTGACTCCATGCCCAATGGATAAGGCTACTTGGTCTACGGTGTTCTTGGCACCTCCAAGGAGCTACCATCCCCATTGGAGCCAATGTTAGTGTCAGTCTATTCATACTTCCATCAGTGATCAAAACTACTCTTTTGCATTTGCATATTAGGTGTCTCATACCGAATAAATTTCACAATTCCGCTAGGTCATGGATTCATTGATGGTAGTAATTCTTCATCAGTTTTCCCTCATGTGAAACTTGCTGATTTTCCTCTCTATGGTCTTCAGTCATTATTCACTTTCATTCTTAAAATCATATCAGTAGGTCATAGGATGGGTCTCATTAGTTTCTAGGGTCTCACCATGGTCAAATTAATGAGTCAAATGTCAATAAATATCAGCAAGGTCACAAGGAAGCCAATAAGCTCAAAGTCATAGCGCCAGGAAGAATCAGAGAGACATTTTATTCAGTTTGATGTAATTTTCACCTCAAAACCATGTTTTGAGGTGAAAACATGATATTTCACCTTTATTATTATGCATTATGTAATTTTATATCATCATGTGTAATAAGTCACAATTCAGAAGCTGTTATCTCCACAAAGTAATGTCCCTGATTTCAAAGAAGTTTTATGCAGCATGTTCGGTGCCAAATCATCCTCCAAGTAGATCCATCAGAAATAGCTCGGAACAAGCTTTCCAATGGTATACTACACTCTCAAAACTGACTTCTGGATTGAAATTTATGCTTAAGTGAAGTAAAAGCCCTTATACCCTCATACACCCCCTATTTCCCATTTTTTCCCTTTAAACTTTATATTATTAAAGTTTTATATTTCTTTAATAAAAACCCCTTTTCCCCCCTTTCCAATTATAAAATCTCATTATAAATACATATGCGATTATGCCAAACCACTTCCCCTTTTCCATTACCCCTAAACTTTAATATAAATTTTATACATATATGTTCCCCGCCGTTTCCAACTACTTCCCCACCATATGTTGGAAATTTATAATAAAAATTTATTATAAAGTTTTATATTATATATAACCCGCATTACAATCACAATCACAAACCTTTTCCAATCCCAACATTTATTTGAATGCTCTGATCAATCCAATCGCAAACATCTCCGATGAGATTGATTGCATCGCAAGTTTTGCACCCCTCCGATTGATCGCAAGATCGTCCAATCACGTCCTCCCTTCGATTGCTCTGATCTGCTGATCGCGTTTCCCCTCCGATTGATCGCAACATTCCCATCGCACTCCCGATCGCACTCGCTCCCCCGATCGCATTGCAAATTCTATTCTCCCAATGCGATTACTCTCGCTCCCCTCCGATATTGCGATTGCAATTGAGCCGTAGGTCCAACCACTTAAACCTTCCACCCATTTGTAATATAAAGGGTTATCCCCTTTGTAAACTCAAAATTTGTATTATTTTCATTTTTACAAAGGTTATCCCCATTTCCCCTTTCCCAATCGCATTCGAGGTTTTATCTGTATCACTCCGCCCATCTCCCGATTCCGATCCCCAATTGTGATTGTAACCCCCGGTCCCATCATTTAATTCCTCCGCCGTTCATTACCAAAATTCCCCGCTACTTTGTAAAAATTAAATTTATCCATTTTGCTATATTACAAAGGGCCAATTCCCAATCGCATCAGAACTTTCATTCTCCGTTCAAATAATATCCTACCCGATTCTGATTCTGATTATGATGGCGCCATACTACAATTTGTTTATCTCTCTGCCTGTCCATTCCGATTGCGATTACACTATTGTTTCATATATATATCTCTCCGCTCCCATTCTGATTCCGATTGCGATTTTCATATGATTTCTGCCCCATTTCCCTTCCCTTTTCCCATTTAAAAATAAAATTTCCCTTCACGAAAGGCATAAATTCAATTTATTTTATTGCAACGGTATTTTATTAAAAAGTTGGAGATTAAAAAGATAATGGAAAGAAAAGCAACAGTCAAAGGTCCAGGAGCTTACTTAAAACAAATATTTTTACAGCAAGCAGCAAAATAGGAAATCTGTTCATCGAATTACCTATTTTCTTTCATACAACCTAACAGTAAAATCTCCAAGTGGTCAAATGCAATGATATCCCTTATTTTCAGGGGCAGATTGTTGTATTTCTTTGCTATGGTTGTATTTCAGTTCCTCAAGCTGTTAGAACAGCTCCCTTTTCTTGTGGATCTATCTTCCCACATTTCATCCTATTTAATGTAATTGTAAATCATTTGTAAAGAAGGCTGAGAGTCTGAAAGTAGGGGAATAGTGTGGAAGAACATCTCTGCACTACATTCTATAGTTTGACGGGGATTAATAAGAGATGCAGCTCTGATTTGTGGGATTCATGTGGTGTGAGGTTTAGCATTTGTTTTTCTTCTTTGTTTCATATGTGAATTGTTATGTGTTCCATCCATCCATAAACATTTCATTTTGAGTGCTTTCAAGATAGAAAGGTAGAATCCATTCTATATGCTCTGCCTTGGGAAATCATTCATACTCTGTATTTTTCTTCTGTTTGAAAAGGATCCATTTATTGTGCCCTTTTCAGCTCCTCACCAGTCTTTCCATCCCATCCTCATTAAATTTTAATTGCTAATTTTCCTGCCTATCTTGCCCCATGAAATACCCTGTGTCCTGATTTAATTCTCAGTTTCAACTGTCCCTTTTATCCCACACATCCTTGAAATTAATTCACTCATTCTATTAAAACCCTTTATCCCTATCATTTTACCTAGCCTAATATCAGTCCATTTATTTTATTCCTTTGAATATTCTTTTATGGAGAGAGCCCTCTCCGGTACTTGTAGGGCTAGCTACAAGTCTGAGCGTGGTTTAGTTGTTACCCTGATTTTCCTTTTTCAGCCTGGGGTCCAATTCAAGTGCTAACAAGTTCCATATTTATGCTCATATTGATGGGTACCCGATCAAATATACTATGTTAGATATTCGCTTTTATGTAAACATTTTTCCCAGGAAGACTTGGGAGGTGTTGTAGAAGCCTAATCTCATGTTTCTTCCAATCCATTTATGTATGGATAATCAATACTTCATCATTCCTATTAGCCATATATAATATGTGGAATTATATATTGCTAATAAAAATACCTATTCTGACTTTGAAGTCATTGACATTACTGGGGATAAAGACCCATATTCGGCACTAATGGGAGTTGATTGGCCTTTCAAGAATTATTTTTTCATTGATGTAAAGAAGGATACTATGAATTTTAAGGTAGAGGGAGTTTAGGTTATTAAGCCCTTGGATCCTGATCAAGGTCCTATGTACATAAAAATTGTCGATGATGTAGAAGAGACTAATGTCTTGGATTAGTTATATCAACTAACTTTAAGGAAGAGGGAGGACAATATTAATCCTACAAAATATGGCTCTCTCCATAGGCCAAGTATTTATCACACTAAGTTAGTTTATAGGTTGTGTTAGAATATTGGAAGTATGGAGATTGTGAATATACTCTAGAAGATGTGTAAGTGTTTGAATAACTCGATGGTCTAGTATAGAGGTAACAAATTATCCTATCTTTGATAATATTGAATCTTTTTATTATTTTATATGACATATCGAATTTACTATTGTAGAGGAGCAAAGGTTTCCCTTGATGAATGCTTAACTTCAATCTAATCTTACTAGTTGGTGGGTTTCTCACTGCAACCAGCTCTCATCTTGGACAATGGTTAACAATGCTCTCATATGCAGATTTGTAGAACCATAAGAGGAAATCTATATTATATCACTGTATCAAGGATATACCAGTTCCAAGAAACATTTCCAATCCTATACAATAGAATGGGAAAAGAAAAAAGTAACTATTGGGTTAAGGGTGTGTTACTTTATTCATACTTTAGGACATATTCCTAGGGATTAGTACTTAAAAGAGGAAATGAAAAGGAAGACTTCTAATTGCGATGAGTTGAATTCTCATGTTTTTTCCAATTTTAGTGCCTCATGTGAATATGATCATCTTTTTGAAGTTTAGAAGGCCATAAAAGATTTATTTTTCCCAATGGAAAACTCTTTGTTGAATTTTTGATAATGCTAATTGTGGTGTTGTACCTTATTCAAGTTTCGATAAAGTTGTTTCTTGTGGGAAAATAGAAAAGGAATTTGATGAGGAGGAATTATAAGTATTTAGACCTCTCTCTTTTAAGGAGATTTAAGGAGAGTACAACATTAAGGATGATCCTCTAAGATATTCCCCACATTTTCATCCTTTGAAGTTGTGGAAGAATAACATTGACTTTCAAGACAAACCCAAACTACATCTATTAGAGATTATTTGGATGAATAGAACACCAAGGATATTTTTTATTTCTTAATGAATATGATGGTTTTTTACATGCATCAGTTTTAAAGTTTTGAAACTGAAATGAAATTTTTTTTAAGCCTCATGTACGTCCTATAAAGCATCATCCCTACTGGTTGAATCCTAGAGTCAAAGATAAGGTTAAAGGATAAATTTACAAGATGTTAGTTGTAGGACTCATTTTTTATATGGATGAAGCAAAATGGATAAGACCCATAGTCATCTAGGATAATAAATACTATGAGGATATTTGATTCTATGTTTATAATCACAACCTGAATAATTATTACGTTCATGATCCATTTCTCACCCCTTTCACTTATCAAGTGTTAGATAAATTTGTAGGAAAATAATATCACTCTTTCATAGAAGGCTTCTCGGGGTATAATCAGGCATGGATCATAGAGGAGAATAAGAGTAAAGCTACTTTCACTAATGAATGGGAGTCACATGCATATCATGTGATGTCATTTGGTCTTAGGAGTACACCTGTAGTATTTTCTTAAAACATTATCACTACCTTTAGAGAATATATACATAATTTATAAAAGGTATATATGGATGAATTTACATTTTATATTCTTTTTAAGAAAGGTTCATGTTTGTTAAGGGTGGTGTTTGATCGATGCAGAGAGTTACAAATTTCACTCAACTTGAATAAGTGTATTTTTGTTATACCTTTTGGGACATTATTGGACAACATTATTTGCAAGACTAGTGTTTCATTTGACCTACCTAAGGCTACAATTATTATTAACATGCCTCCAACAATAAGTGTTAAACAACTTAGATCCACTTTGGGACACATAGGGTATTATCACATATTCATTTGTAACTATGCTACGATCACTACACTATTGGAGAAGCTCACGAAGAAGACTGAGCCCTTTATATGGACTATTGAGTGTGATGTTACCTTTGACACCTTGAAGGAAAAATAAGCAATTGCTCAAATTTTGGTCTATTATTATTGGAACAAGGAATTACATGTGCACATTGATGCATCTAGTTATTCTCTTATTCCATCCTTCTGCAACCACGAGAAGGAAACCTAGACCATTATATATATTTTTCCAATTGGAAACTCTGTAATACAGAATGAAACTGCACTATGACTGAGGTGCACTATGACTAAGCATGAGGCTTTAGCCATGGTCTATTCACTTCAGAAGTTTTGTCATTAATTTTTTGGTGGTCATTTTAAATTCATCACTAACCATTCTGCATTAAATTACCTGGTCAACAAGCCTGTACTGGGAGGGAGGATCTATTGATGGCTGTTTCTATTTTAGGAATTCTATTTTCAGGTTATTGAAAAGCATAGATTTACCCATGTAGGAACAAATCATATTTCTTGCTTAGAATCAAGGGAATCTAGAGGGTCCACTGATGATAAAATTCCCGATGTAGACTTGTTCCAAGTTTATGTTGTTGCAGACTACCTCAAAGATATTGTGCTTTTCTTTACTATTGGTAGGTTTCCAAACGATTATTTTTCCATTCAAAAGACGCATTCGGTGGTGTGCACAACTAATTATTAGTTGATTGCAGGTAAATTACATAAGTTGGGATTTGATAGTAGTTTGTGCATATGTATTTTGAGTCATGAGAGGGATGATATATTATGGGAATTCCATTGTGGTGTTGCTGGAGGACATTTTAGAGGAAAAAAACCTTCCCAAAAGGTACTGCAAGATTGATTATGGTGGTTGACCTTGTTTAAGGATGTGAAATAATTTGATAAGAATTGTGACATTTTCCAGAGGGTTGGCAAGCCATATCATCAAGATGAGCTTCCATTGTATCCAGTAGATCATAAAAAGCCTTTGAAAAATGGGTTGTTTATATTATTTGTCCCATAAATCCTCTTGTGCAAAATTCTCATGCTAGGTATATCATTACCACAATGGATTATCTTACTAGGTGGGTAGAGGAACCCTCATAAAAGATTGTATCACTAGTACGACAGCTAGATTTATATTTTATAATATTATTACCAAATTTGGTTGTATGAGAAGTCTGACAAGTGATTAGGGATCTCATTTCATCAATGGAAAAATTGAAACTCTAACCCAAGAATGAATGATCCAACATCATAAGATCAATCCTTATCATCCGTAAAATAATGGCATGGTAGAAGCATTCAATAAAATTTTGGAGAAAGGTCTTACTAAAGTATGCCCTATTAATGGAGATCATTGGGATGAAAGGGCTCCAATAACATTTGGGATTATCATAATACCACAAATATTCCTCATAAGTATACTTTTTTCAGCTACTGTATGGTAAAGAAGTTGCAGCTCTTATAGAATTTATTGCTAGAAATCTATATATTCCAAAAGCTACTAATATTTTTTATGATGAATTAATTGTGGAATGCATTCAACATTTATGCAAGCATGATCAACAGATATTCTTAGTATATTTACATCAGAGCATGGAGAAGAAAATTAAAATGGCTCAGTGTGTCTGTCATATTAAGAAAAATTCATTTTCAATTGGTGATTAAGTTTTACTATACCTTATCAAGTATTTGAAATACCCTGGGAAAATTTAGATGCATTGGTTGGGACTCTTTATAGTTTTGGAAATAAATGAGTTTGGATTTTTTAACCTCGTGCAACTCGATGTTATGCATCAACCTAGATGGGTGAGTGAGGCTCGCCTGAAGCTGTACTATGGTCCTAAGCTCCTTTTTTCTTCATTTATCTATGTCCAAGAGTGTAGGTTAGGTTTGAAGTTATAGCTTGTTAGTATTTTCATATCTTATTACTTATTTCCATTGTGTCATCTAGGTATTTCTTTCTTTTTGAATCATACCAAAATAGATTGTGGCCATGGAGGTAAATTCCTTGTGTCATAAATTGTTATTAGTTTTTTTAATATTTTTTAGCTTTCTATCGTTTCATCCCTGCTTTAAAAACAAAATTACTTGAATTAGTTAACACTTTTTTGTTTATCAACAGTATTATTGTTATGTAACCAGATCAAAAAATAGAATAAATGTAGATCAATGACTTGAAAATAAACCTCTTTGATGGGGAAACCTCCATTTACATAACATAAATGAACAAATCTTGGATGATATAAATGAAAAGCCCTCCTTGGTATATATAGGAGTCTAAAGGGTCACAATATAATCAGGTCCTACATAACAATAATAATGTATGGGCACAAAAATAATAATATGGGGGTTATACTAGTATTATAGGACCAAACATGTTCCTCTCCTTGAAAAAAGTGTTGTCGTCAATACTTGAGTACTTTTGAATGCTTCTATAGAAAATACTCGTCCTCCCATGTGGACTCTTTAGCAATTATGTTCTTCCAATTAATGAGATAATATGAAATTGATCAATTTCATAGCTGTCAGGTTCTTTTTTTGTGACTACTTTAGGGTCTAATATAATTTTTCCTTCCTTTTCAAGTTCTTGAAATATTGCTTGAACTAGAATCTTGTCACCTATAACCCTGTTTAAGCATGAAACATGGAGAACTCGGTGTACTTTGGAAGGTGTAGGAAGCTCAAATTTGTATGCCATAGTACAAATATTTTACAACACCTTATAAGGACCATAATACTTGGGTGATAATTTATTATTTTCTTAGCTTTCTTAAGGGACATTTTCTTGTATAGTTGTAGCTGTAAAAATACTCAATTGCCTATGCCAAAAATTCTTTCCATAAATGTTGATCTACCTATTGTTTCATTTGATTTGACAGTAGATATAAATTATCCTTTAAGATTCCAAGAACTTGTTGTTAATGCACGATGTGATCTTCCACGTCTTGAACCTTAGAATTTTCTCTCAAATATTATGTGATGGATAGTGGATGATATCCATAGAGTGCCATAAATGGGGTCATTTTTGTTGTGGTATGGAAGGAAGTGTTATACCACCATTCTACCAGAGGTAACCACTTGACTGATTGTGTTTGTTTATCAGATACAAAGCAACAGAGATATAGCACCAAACATTTTTTCAATATCTCAGTTTTCTCATCAGATTGTGATTGATAAGATGAGTTATGAGGTAATTGAGTACCAAGTCAAAAAACTAATTTTGTCCAAACATTTCCATTAAAAATGGGATCTATGTCTGTTACAATAATATTTGGGTTTCCATGTAGCTTTTCAAATATTTTTGTAAATGCAGTAGCAAATGTAATCGCTTTGAAAGGATGATATTGTGCACAACAGTGTGCATACTTGGAAAGTATATCAACTACCACCATGATGACACTTTTTCCTTCCGACTTGGGTAAACATTTGATAATATCCATTGAGACCTCCTCCCAACAATGAATGGAATGGCTATAGGCTATAATGTACTTTGGCTTTTAATTGTCTCAAATTTTTTTTTTTTTCAAACCAAACAATTTACCACAAACTTACGAATATCAGATTTAAGGCCATCCCAAAAAATTCCTTCTTGACCCTGTGGTAACTTTTTTAAAATCTTAAGTGAATCACTAAAGGAGAAGTGTATGATTCCAAAATAGTATTTTGTTTGAGTTGGGAGTTCTTACATATATATAAGTGATATTTTACCATAATGATTCATTTTTCTATATAAATGTATCATATTTACTAGCACCTTGCTCCAAATTTTGAATAAGAGTGCCCACCTATTTTTTATTCTTACATTAATATCTTGCTTCAGTTATCCAATAAGGTTGGATAATATAAATGGCATAGAGAAATGCTTCCACATCCTCATCCCTTATTGAGAGTGCATATGCAACAACATTTTAATTCCTTTTTTTGTAGATGATTTGAAAATCATAACCCAACATATTTTTGGCCCATTTTTGTTGTCTTTCTAAATATAATCTTTGTTCCAAAAAGTGCTCCAGACTATCATGATTTATTTTTACCTTGAAATTTATTCCCATTAGGTAAGCACACAATTTATTCATGGAATGTAGTATTTCCAACATTTCCATCTCATAAATAGGTTTTTGTAAATAATTTCCCTTTATTGGATGAATTTCAAAAGGAATGGGTCTTCCTTCTTGCATTAAAACAACATCAATTCCATTTCCTGACGTATCACATTCCATAACAAAGGTCTTTGTGAAGTCTGATGTAGATAAGACTAGATCTTGGCACATTGCCTCTTTAAGATGTTCAAAGGCCTTAGTTTCTTCTGGAGTCCAAAAAAAATGCATATTTCTTCAGTAATGTTGTTAGAGGTTCTACTATTTTCCCATAATTCTTAACAAACTTGAGATAATACACTGTCAGCCAAAACAAAAATGCTTTAGGGTTGTGGGAATTTTCCATTCCTTGATGGCTTTAATTTTTTTAGGATCTACCTTAACACCCTCATGACACTACAAGGAAAATATCTTCTAGCGAAGGCTATAATGGAGGTTTATAGTGTTATAAGATTGGAAAAATTTGTCAAAAAAACATCCACTAAAACATTTGTTTATGATAGATGATGTTTTAGTGGAGATTATAATGTAACTTTATCACAACTGAAAAAGTATGGGTTGTTGGAGGTTTTAAAAGATGTTTTTTTTGTGGTTCACTTCATTGAATAAGTAACACTGGTGTGCTACGTATATAAACTCATTGGGATTCATACACAAATAAAAGAACCAAGGCATTGAATGTAAAGAGCACTAGTGTGTAATGTTCACCACACTAGTGCTAATAGATAAAAAAGGTCCTGAGGCATTCTTGTAAGGAGCAACACTGGGACATGCACAATATAATTGTTATGTTGGAGCTTTTGTTTAAACATTCAGCGATGATGCATATGATTTTTATAAAAAAAAATGGTGCATAAGTTATATAAAAGGACCAGTTTTGTTAGTTTTCATAATGCACCAGGGTTGGAAATAATATTTTGCAGGACCGTGGTATTAGTTATATGAAAGCATTGGCACATTAAGAATTAATTTGCATTGGGGAATGAATTTCAAACAATACCGATGCTTGAAGAAATATATGCCCCAGTGTTGTCTTTTTCCAAAAAGGAATCAATCATGCAAAAATATGTCGTCATGGTGCTTTTATATAACATAACACACCAGTGTGTTTTTATGTTATGGATGCATAAATTTTTTGTATGAGATTTTCTCCTTTTTGGAAACATCGACCTCTAACAGTGCAATTATTGTAATTTTTAAAGAATTTTATTCATCGAAAAATCGACTATCTTATAACAATGTTCATATAAATTAAAATTTGATTAGTGAATTTTTATATGATGTTTGGATTAAATTGGTGTATCATCAGATTTCACTTCTCTTCATTATAATTTTAAATCATTCATATATCTATTTAGTGGTGTAACATTTCACGACGACATTGGATAAAAGGCTCTTTGTCATTCAAAAATGGATTTTTATTGGTAACCCCTTGACTTTCGATTTGCACACTTTGTCCATTACATTATAAAAAATGTTTGATTTTCCCAAACCATTATTTCAAAAAATACAACAGGTTGCATTGATATCAAAATAGATCATCATTATTCACTAGAAATGTTGTCAGTTCTTGAGCTACTTCCATGACTTGGGTTATTTGGAGGATTTTTTTTTATTATTGCATCGATTTTTTTCATCTTCTTGATCTTGTTCCATCTTGAAACACAAAAATAAAGTGTAATCACTATATCTACATTGGCGAGAATAATTAAAATTAAATTAAATAATATACATCAATGTAAATCGAATAACATTGTACCAGAGAAGTAAGTGACTCATAAACTATGCACAAGGTTTCAAAACCAAGTCGCATGCCTTGTTGAAACAAGTCTTTTCCTGGTGTAGTTCCATACTTTGTTTCCTGCATGTTTTAAACCCCATTATAAATCATATATTTAATATAAAGGATTTTTTTTTTATTAATTATAAAATCATAGAAGTCAAACAACATAGAGAATTACAAATTCCATAATCAATTTTTGATTTGCCAACATATACTTGGAACCCTTGTTTAGCCCAATGTCAACAAATTTTTTCAATGGCTCTTCTTTGTATGTTAGAAACTATATGAATAAATTCAAGGATGGTTGTTGTAAAAAACTCAAAATATACAAAAATGAAACCTTGAGTTGTTATAGGAAATATTAACAATTACTCACAAACTCTGAAATCAACCCTTTTCTTCCTTGTCGTCTTGTTTTTTTGTTTTGAATTAGCTTGATTTCATTTTCTTTTTTGTAACAAAGTACTTGAAAATTAATATTTAATGCTAAATTATTTTTTATATGTACAAATTCAATCATGATTAGATAAATTTGAAGCATGTTCTTTTTGAGATGGCTCCTCCTGTTATGAAATTATGTTAATTTCTTTGACCATATCCTTGTACACATTTTTTGACATTCTTACAAACATGTTTCACATATCAGCTCATTTATCATTTTCGATTTTCATAGTCGTCCTGAAAAAAATAATAAACAATTTTTATACTTATATATAAAAAATAAATATAACTAAATCTATATTAATAAATGAATGGTTTGTAGTAATATATACATATAATTATGGAAAATCAATTTAATTAGGAATATTGCCTTTTGAATTTATTTATTTTTGTTGTATGTTTTTTCTATTGCAAGTCTAACATGTCTAATTGACCATTTCTCTTGAAAAGCTTCCTGTAGTTTAGTCATAGTTTGGTTCTTAGAATCTATTGATTGATTTTTGTATTGTAAGTGGAAAGAATGTCTATATGTTTGTTCCACTATATGCCTCATAGTTTTGTAAAAAAAATTCCGCCTTTCATTAACCTCTAGCAACATTGCATATGAGCTAAGGAACCATTCATCATAATTTACATGTTCTATAATTTTTATTTTCTTATAATGACACTTATCCTTTCCTTCATTATTTCTCGTTGTAGAAAAATAAACATATATGAACTAATAGATTGTTTGAAACATGTTATCTAATATTTTCAAGTATATCATTACTGAAAATTCAAAAAAATGCATATTGAATATAATTTTTCATTCACGTGATTCATATTTCTACAATTTTTTTATTGGACTTTTATGCTCTTATGCACTTCGATAAGAACTAATCTTATCGACCTTATTAATTTTGTGTCTTTGCATGACACACACCAACTAATACATATTAGTTAAACTTACATATATTTCAAACATATTAATTTTGTAAAGGATCTACAAAGAACTTTACTTATTTTCTTTTTAATATGTGTTATGGTTGTGTCGATCAGTAATTTTGTTACTTGACACCTTATCAGACATTCTTTATCAATATAAAACCTATACCATTCAATAAAAAATCCATTAAACATATTTTACACATACATCAAATAATTTTCATCCGAAAAGAGCTCTTCTAACCGACACCTTTATCTGAATAAATGGATAGGTGTGTTTATCCCATTAAATGCACCGAGGTTTAATTTCTCAACTTCGTCATGGAAAATTAATTTCCTAAAATAATTTTAAATTATAACAACATGAATTTTTAGGCTAAACGCACCATAATGATTTAATGGTGTTATTTGGAAGAGGCACGTCGATGCGTTATATTACACCGGGAGCAATGATGAACAAACTAGATATAAATATGGTGGTATAATATATCTGTGCATTGTATTACAAACGACACATCGGTGTGTTAAATTATACAGGGCACATCACAGAACATATATCCATTTTTTTTATATGGTCAGGGCCGACAAGGTTTGGATCTAATGCAATAAGTTATTCCCCTACTTTACTTGTCAAATGCCCTAGATATAGTAAGTACACAGACTTCTAAAATCCTAATTGTGAAGTCGTAGAGGAAGTTAAATCCTAAGTTGAAATTTTGCAGGACAAGACAAGCATATAAGGTAAGTATTGAATTTTATTGTTTTTTTTTCTAAATTTTAATTAAATTTAAATAGGAATAGAGATTTTCAAAAAAAATTCTAGTAAAATAAATAGTAATTTTTTTATTATAGAGATTTTTTATTTTTATTTTTCTTGAATTGAGAATAAATGTAATAGAAATTGTAAAAAAAGTAATAATAAAAAAAAATAAAAAATCTATCTATGGTTTTGATTGAATTACCATACCTTTGAAATTCTGATCTTTCTGCGGGTCCTAAATATTTTGTTGTTCCACAGTGCTCCCAGTATGTTTCTCTTGAAAATGATATCTCTTTTAATTAAACCTTGAAAAAAATTATAAAATTTTTTCTTAGTAAAATAAAAATAAAATTTAAAATTTTTACTATGCGGGGTTTTGAATGAATCACCATACCTTTCATCTTCTGATCTTCTGAATAGTTTTGGTTCTTCAAATTATTTTTCTACGGCATAGTGCTCGTGGTATGTCTCACTTTCAAATCACTCCCTTGAAATAGTGAATAAATTCTTACTATTTCAAAGAGTTTATGAAATTAGATTTCGAAAAATTATTTTTTGTTCATTTTTTAATTATATATATATATATATATATATATATATATATATATATAATTGCTTTTTCTTTTTCAATTTATCTAAAAATTGGTGTGCTCGATAGTTAACTGTGTGAAAACTCCAATATCTAAACATATCTAATTAATCCTACTGCAACAACTGAGTGCACTTCTCCTATTAAGTAAATTACATTACATAATTAAATCAGATATGAATTATTGAAGCAACTAGTGAAGCAATCTACACTAAAATTGATTCAGAAACTATAATATTCCAAAATTGGAATGACACAGCAAGCCTGCCGAAATAACACACTCCTGGGATATTGATGCACAAAAATGAGTTTATAGCACTTGGATCCCTTAGATCAGTAGATCTGGAGTCTAGATACAAAAGGGTAGAAAAAACAAATCAAACTAGGTGTGGTAAACAGATATGTAATGTTCCCAACTAAGGAACATCTAAACTATTGGGAATAATCTGAGATATTACCAATGTGGAGCTACATAAATATGTCATATATAGATGTTAAATCACTTAAACTTAAATAAAATATGCAGCAACAACTTTATACAATGTTTTATAAGCTAAAAGGTGGGGAAAATTGATGATTTAGGCCCTAAAACAAATGTATTCAGATATTTGCGCAAGAATAAGACAGGAAAGTGGTTGGATTTGATAGATATGGTTATGAGGGACTCGCATGTCAAATTTCAGAAAAAAAATATGTGTTTTACTATGTTAAATAGTTCCTCCTTTCCTAACTAGGCTAGAAAACCCTGATTTCCCATGACTAGAAGTATGTAGAAATTTACTGAAGGTTTTGGTTGAAATAGGGTCTAAAAAATAATAAATCAGATCAGTGGCATGACTCATACATTTTACAGAAGAAATAATGAGAAAATACAGGAGAAATCCTCAGAAATGAGGTGCTACAACCATGATAAAAGACTACATAACCATAACATCATTATTTCTAGGGCTGAAGTAGTAGTTTATTAATTATTCATATATATATATCAGATCTTTACATAAAAATTTAGATCCAATACAGATCCGTGTACAAGAAGGGCCGATCTATACATTCCCCTTGGGGTTTTGCTCAAAACATGAAGCACCAGAAGTAGATCTTAGATCTAAGACTTTAGATCTGCAGAATGATTTAGAATTTCTGAAAAATAAAATTACATAGCAGATTAGATCTGGAACAAACATGGATTGGATGGCCAATCCATGGATCACCACAGTGGAAGGAAGAACTCCAACACCGAAGATCTCTCCTCCAAACACTAGTAAAAAATGGCTAATTAGTTACTAAAAAAATGACTAAAATTTGCATATAAATGACTATTTTTCGACCGATGACCAATAGTGGCTAATTTACAGTATCTTATAACGCGACCAAATTTTAGTCGTTTTTAGTTTAGTCATTAATTGGTTGCCTCAATTTTGTTGTCTAGTAGTATATTTGGTCATTAATTTAGTCATTGATGAGGTCATCGTAGTCATTGATTTGGTCATTGATTTAGTCATTGATTTGGTCATCGATTTAATCATTAATTTGATTATTGATTTGGTCATTGATTTTATTATCTAGTAGTATATTTGGTCATTAATTTAGTCATTGATTTGGTTATTGATATGGTCGTTGATTTGGTCATTTATTGCCACAATTAATGACCACTTATATAACAAAATATATTACTAAATTATCACCATATAAAACTAATTAACGACCAAAAAATATGACCAAAATGTTGGTTGTGTTATAAGATACTATAAATTAGCTACTAATAGTCATATATACACAAATTTTAGTCATCGTTTGAAACCAATTAATGACCAAATAAATATGAGTAAATTTTGGTCGTGTTATAAGCTACTATAAATTAGCTACTAATAGTCATATATATGCACAATTTGTTCGTCATTTGTAATCACAAATTTATCATTTGTAGTAGTCATTTATTTTTTTGGGTAGTTTCATATTCATTATACAAATGACTAATAGTTTATATTCATTTCATTTACTTTCATTAACAATCATTACAAGCAACTAATTTAGTAGTATATTCATTTTATTTTTATTCATCATTAATAAACATAAGCTACTAATTTAGTAGTTTTAGATGGATTTTATATGTTCATTATTAATCAACATAAATTAATTAATATGATTTTGCAACTAAAATTAATAAAAATGTCATACAATGTACATGTTCATCTAATATGAAAACAGAAAGTTACATATGTTAATTACAATACTATGTAATATCGAGTGCAACTATAAATAATTCCAACCACATAAATTATATTATATAAAATGTCAAGTATAACAATATGAGTTTCCAACTTAATATTAGTTGGAGTACAATTTACACATGAAATAATGTTCCATTACTTCAAACATTATCATTTTTTTTCCAAGGCATTGCAAGTGAATTCACCAACTCTGAAGACTTGATCATCTGTCTCTATGTATGTCTTATGTAATATATTGACTCTATGGGTGCCACTAGACCAATTCTCTTCTCTCTTTAATTTTCATTTTGTCGCTCTAGTGTTATTTGTTCTCCTCTTTCTTCAATCTTTGCTTCTTACCATCAATACTAAGTTCCTTTTCTGACAAAAAAAAAGATACAATGCAATGTATAAGACATGAAAGTCGATGAACAGTAGAATATAAAATAAATTATACCATAAAATATTTATACGATATATACCTCAACATCAGCAATATTGTTAATGCCATTTTTCCCCACAAAAGCAAGAAACTTGAACAAGTTTTTTTCAGTTGGAAAGTAGTGGCAGCTATGTAGCCTGATGACCTTTATAAACAAAGAAAATAAAATGGCACAAATAAACACAACAGAGCTAGCAATTTTTCCTAAGAATGTCTCATGCTCCACGTTTCTAGTTATATCGTTTCCTCTAGTTATCTCCAAGAAGTAGCGACACTTCAACAATAAAAATCGTCAATAGAAACTAATGGGCGGAGAAAAGTATTGTTGACACAAGATTACAACAAGAAACTAAAAAATAATAATACAAGACTTGGTAAATTGCGATACTAACCGGGAATATAGCTTCAATATAGTAATCTTCAGTTATCAATGTACTATTCCAGGGGAAAAAGGAACACAATTCCCATAAGCCAACAAATTATGTATGCTGCTTGTTTTCCCTATAATTAATTGAGCGAGATTAGCACATGAAATTTCCATTTAGAATCTATGAAATAATTCTATAAATATTTAAAGAAAACTTAATGTTATTCATTTTTCTCTGATGCAGAAAAAAATGACTATGCTAACCTGTTTTTAACCTGGAGAGTTTTGTAATTCATTGTGTCTAAAATCATTTCTTATTGTCATGATTGTTTATTTTAATGATCAAGCAACAGGCCTATATTTGATTAGAAAACATATTTTTCAAAATATATTTCATTTTTCTAATTCAAAGCTAAATTTCCTTCCAGTTTATAACTCTCAAACAAACTGGAATCATATTCCTTTAACAAGTCACTGTTGTAATATACTACTAAACGAACAATGACGTAATGAAGTTATTAGTGGTGGAATACTAATAAATCACAAATACAGGCAAGAAATAACACCATTATGTCCTAGGCATGCCAAGTCTTTATCCTCTTAGTTGGAAATATTTCTTCATGAAAATAACATATTTGACAAAGAGAACTTTTCTAAAACTAACCAACGCCAGTGTATCCAACAACATTGACATTTCTATTGGCATCCCCTCAAAATTTCTAGAAGTATTAAACAAGTGTAGTGCACTTCCCTATAAGGTCAAAGTTTGGCAATGGAATATGTTGTCCCTTAGTCTAATCAAGTTTTAACTTGCCTTTGATAACTTAGAGAGAATGGGAATCCAATGTAGAAAAATGAAAAAAAAACTTTTATTCATTCACACTTACCTAGTTCCTAAACAAGAAATGAAGCACTATACAAATCCAAGCATGTTTCACATTCCACCAAGAAAAATAATTCCAGATTTTTATTACAACCCTTGAGGCTTTCTCAAATCTGTAAACAAGTAACATCATAAATATTTTTTATTAGTTCTAAATTCTTATCTTGTGTGGAGCTTGAGAAAATATGTGCATAAACATATCACATTATAGCATGTTGTGGAGTACATTTACAAGAATCCAATCATTCAAAATTTTATATTCTGTCAAGATTGAGGCATGTGCTAAATTCCCATTATCTGCATCTTTGCACAATGGTGTCAAAAAATTTGAAGGTTCTTGTCTTGCTAGTATGATATAATTATTGCTTTGTGCAAGATGTTTTTTCACTCTCATTATTAAAATTTTGATGTTATGAACAATATATAGATACAATGGATGCTTTGAATAATAAAAAGGTAATTATTTTTCCATCAATAATGTTCAGTATTTACATATGGTGTAAATTTAGTAGTTATACTGGTGGTTTTTGCAATGACATATCTTGAAGGCTTATAACATATCTACTTTCCCATGCTAAACCATTGTTTTGCGTCATCAGCAAGCCCTCTTTAAAGAGTCCATTAGCCTCTGCCTTAAATTCTTTGTAAATATGATGGAATGATATCTTCAAGAATTGTGCCTTGACTGTCTTCAGCTACTCCAAAATGGGTTGTGAAAACAATTCTTCCATCTTAAAGTTACCATTGAACCAATTGATAACCAAGGAATTCCCAAAGACCTGGAATTCAATCACCTCTCCGCTACTACTACTGTTAACAAAAAATTTAGTGCCTTTATTTCGTCATAGTTGTTAGACCCTGTACCAATAAATGCTTCAAATTTTGAAGATATGAGTATAATAGAATCACTAAGGTATCGGATACCTCCTGCAACATATTCTTCTTGTTGACCTTGATTGGCACTATTGAAAATTGAAATAACACCATTCCCACTCTTAACAATAGAAGGATGGATCAATGTCCTTTCTTTAGCAGTATTAGGGGCTTTTTAACTTTGAAAGCTGAGTCATGACTAGGAGACACACTGAAACGATGACTAAAAATTACCTTGAAAGATCTCAGAGTTTTTGGCAAGCCAAATACATCAAAACACCATAAGACGCAGTGCCTTACAACCCTTTAAGTGTTTATTCAAAACACATTTTTTTAAAAACAGAATCTTTTGTTCATGGTAGAGCCGTTGAATCAAAGTGATTAAGCCACCAAATGAGAAGCCAACCTATAGCAGAGGATAACGAAGAGCATTGATAGCTCTCATACAAACTTTAACTAGTCACCACCTAGAAAATTTGTGAAATTGAGCTGCCAAAGCTGCCAAATAGAAGATGTACTTATGAGGCATTTAATATAGTATTAAATGTTGTTGTTGTTAGTTAGGTATTTGGTTGATATGCAATGTACACCTCTTCTCCTACTATGTAATGACTCAATGAGACATTGCAACATCTAATGAATTAATGAATCCACTCTTTCTCATTCTACTGTGTATTCATGTCCACATACATGTGTGCAAAAAAAATACATTTTAGAAATACAAGTCTGGATTTGTGGAGTTTGTTTATAGAGAAAGGATGGATACTCATTTAAGTTGAATGCAGTAATTCTTATAATATTTTAATATTTTCACTCCCACCAAAAGACTTCATTTCTTTAACTAGTGATGGAGATGTTCAGCAGTGGACGCATGTTGTACCAAATCCTGCGGCTGGAGTATATAATGTGCCAACTAGCCCATTGTATGGACATGGTCCTTGCATTCCACATGGTGATAAGTTGATAAGTTGAGGCAGGCATCCATTGGGGCTAGTATGTGTGATGGAATTGTAGATGGTGGTCGAGTGCATACTTGGAGGACTACGATGAATGGTGGGCTTATAGGAATGGTAGTTCCAGAGAAGGAAGCTTTGAAACGACTTTGCCATGAGGAAAGCCATAGGGATATTGTGATTTTTAATCTAGGTTTGTACCTTGGTTTCTGCAAAGCACGATATCTGTATTAGATTTATTGGTTTTATATTTTTATTGGCTTACATTTTTAACGTCTGTATACTTGTTGTTATACTCTCTGAAGGAAGTGTAAATACTAAGAGGTTTTTTATTACCATTATCTTTGTGGGGTAGTAGACATGAAATATGTTTGCTTTGTTGAAACTGTTTTTTCTATTTACTATGGGTTTAGATAACAAGAATATTCATTCTGTTGCGGGTCTCAAGACTGCCACGAAAGTAATATGTGTAGTAGTATCATTGATAGTAGTTGTTAAGAAGAAAACCATGGGCTGAATGGGACCAAGGAAGAAACCAATAAAATCTAACATCGAATCAGGAATCAAAGGGAATTCTTGAATATTCAACTATAGTTCCATTTGGTTACAATTCTATTAAGACTTCTATATGTAGATTCTCCCTTTTGTAAACCACCCTTATCAACTTATGGATAATGTACAACTTTGTAAATGATATTCATTTGTATATTGTATCGATGAATTTTGAATTTATCTACTCTTATTATGAAGAAATGGCAACAAGCTTCCTTGCAAGCGTTTGTAGGCAACATGCAGGTCCTTTTATCTCTTGTGAGATACTTGCAAAGATCAGTTCTGCTTACAGTCTCTAAAGGGTGCAAGGATCGTTTTATACTGCCTTTTGCACATTCTTGGTTGAATTTTGAAGGCATTTCTGATTTTGACATTAGCTACATGTAGAATTTCAAATCTGCTTATAGCCTTTAAAAGGTACGAGGATCGTTTTATACTGCCTTTTTCATATTCTTGGTTGAATTTTGAAGGCATTTCTGATTTTGACATTAGCTACATGTAGAATTTCAAATCTGCTTATAGCCTTTAAAGGGTACGTGGATCATTTTATACTGCCTTTTTCATATTCTTGGTTGAATTTTGAAGGCATTTCTGATTTTGACATTAGCTACATGTAGAATGTGGAGCATGTACCCTTTTTAACTAATAACTCACTACCCCGATTTCCAAAAGGAAGATGTTATTGAAATTTTTAATGATAAATTGCAGTGGGTAAGACATGCTTCTATGCTCCAGAATTTAAAGAAAATAGGGTAGCTTCAAATTCCAGATGGAGCCATTTAGATCTAGTATAGCAGTGTTTAAATATGCTTAGAATCTTGACAAAGAATCATCTATCATAATCCTATGCCTCTTGGAATTGTTTGTTGGTTTGTCTACATTATAGAGTAGGTTGATTTTGAATGGATTGGTTGACATCCTTTTAGAGATTCAAGGCTCTGTTTCAATTCATATTTCTTCTCTATGAAATCTAACAAAATATGGCTTCTGATTTGTGGCATGCAATTTTTAATGCCAAGGGAATGATATGCCTAGTGAAGGCACTGAGGGGCAGATATAACAACTCAAATTGGACAAAAGATAACAAAGGCAAGCCATCCTGGAATGAGTCAAAGGGACTATGTATATATATGCAATCAAACTATGAGAACCATGTGAATTAATAGCACAAGGAAAAACCCACAAAAATATTGTAGAAGGCAGGCCAAAGAATCATAGAATTGATGATATCAAATCAATTTCTGGACTCATGAAGTGACACTAAGTGTAGGAACTTTTTAGGTTTTCCTTCTGTGAATCCTGTCATCACATGGGTAGATATTATCTGTTAAATTACCAAAGAATGAAGTTAAAGATATCATGAGTGAGTGGGTACCAACAGAGATGTCAAAATGTATAACTTCTGTTCATGGTAGAGAAGTTGAATCAAGTGATTAAGCAACCAAAAGGGAAGCCAACCTGTAGTAGAGGATAACAAGAACATTGATAGTTGTCATACAAATTTTAACTAGTCACCACCTTGAAAATTTGTGAAATTGAGCTGCCAAAGTTGCCGAATAGAAGACGCAATTCTGAGGCATTTAATATAGTATTAAATGTGGTTGTTGTTAGTTTCGTATTTGGGAGATATGCAATGTACTCCTCTTCTTCTACTATGTAATGACTCAATGAGACATTGCATCATCTAATGAATTAATTAATCCACCCTTTCTCATTCTATTTTGTATTCATGTCCACGTACATGAGTGCAAAAAAGATACATTTTAGAAATGCAAGTGTGGATTTGTGCAGACTGTTTCTAGAGGAAGGATGGATACTCAGTTATATTTAGTGCAGTGATTCTTATAATATTCTAATATTTTCACTCCCACCAGAAGACTTCATTGCTTTAACTAGTGATGGACATGTTCATCAATGGACTCATGATGTACCAAATCCTGCGGCTAGAGTATATAATGTGCCAGTTACCCCATTGTCTGGACATGGTCCTTACATTCCACATGGTGATAAGTTGAGGCAGGTATCCATTGGGGCTAGTATGTGTGTTGGAATTACAGATAGTGATCGAGTGCATACTTGGAGGAATGTGATGAAGGGTGGGATTATAGGAATGGTAGTTCCAGAGAAGGAAGCTTTGACACCACTTGGCCATGAGGAAAGCCACAAGGATACTACAATTGTTAATCCAGGTTTGTACCTTGGTTTCTGCAAATCAAAATATTTTTATTAGATTTATTAGTTTTGTATTTTTATTGGTTTATATTTTTAATTTATATATACTTGATGTTATACTCTCTGAAGGAAGTGTAAATACTAGGAGGTCTTTTCTTACCATTATCTTTGTGGGGTAGTAGATATGAAAGATGTTGGCTTCATTGCAACTGTGTTTTCTATGTACTAGGGGTTTAGATAACAAGAATATTCATTATGTTGTAAGTCTCAGGACTACCACGAAAGTAATATGTGTAGGAGAATCCTTGATAGTAGTTTTCAAGAAGAAAACCAGAGGTCAAATGGGACCAAGGAAGAAACCAATGAAATCTAGCAGCAAGTGAGGAATAGAAGTGCATTCTTGAATATTAAACTACAGTTCCATTTGGTTACAACTCTATTAAGACTTATATATGTGGATTCTCCTTTTTGTAAACCACCATCATCAACTTATGCTAATGTACAACTTTGTAAATGATATTCATCTATATATTTTATTGATGAATTTTGAACTGATCCACTCCTATTATGAAGCAATGGCAATAGGCTTCCTTGCAAGAATTTGTAGGAAACATGCAGGTCCTTTTATATGTTGCGAGATAATTGTTGAGCCTTAGAATTGCCTTCTCTTTTACAAACCTTCACTTCATTTCATCATTATTTTATCATTTCATAAGCCTAAAATCAATGAAGAATGATTAGGATTGCTTAAAGGTTACATGAAATTGATTAACATATTGTATTTTCATGATTTTTTCTATTTTAACAATTTTCTGCAAAATAGCTACAGAATACAGGCATTCCGTAGCTGACCGCGCATTCCGTAGCTGATCCCGCATTCCGCAACTGTTTTACAGTTTGAGTGGGTTACAGGTGTCGTCTCAAAGAAAGGCACATATGGGAAAATTCTAGACTTCATCCACATCATTCCTTGCTCCCTACAAATTCTGAGCACAATTCTACATGTGGTTATGCACATGGGAAACCAAAACCAAGAGGTAGAGTTCTACCGGGACACAAACTCTACAGCTGTCTGCAGCAAAGTACGCAACCTCCAATAAGAGTTTTAATTCGATTAGAAGTGGGAAAGACACTTATCCATGTTTTTATCATAGAGTAGTTATGTAATTTCATTATAAAAATAACTTGAGAGACCAAGATGCGGTTAGTTGGTGGCTGTTTGGTTGTTAAGCTGTCTAAGACTGTAATACGTTGTTTTTGAAGATTTTCTCCTTTAATGAAAGAAGCATCATTCTGTTGCATGAGCTGAGTCAATTTTGAGTTAGATTGCATGCTACCAAGTGGTGGAGGGCCCCTACCTCCTGTGCAGCTCTGTTTTTATAATTTAGATAAGTATTTTAGCTCTGTTTTCACAGTTTAGATGAGTATTTACTTTCAGTCTTATGTTTATGTTTCAATTGCATTGAGTTATACAACCAGAATTGTTCTAATAAACTTTTCCAACATATTATTCATGATGAACAAGATGGATTGTGTAATTTCATAGAGTAATGGCATGTCAATTTCAATAGAATACTCCGGAGGTAGAATGCATGTGGTTCAGCTTTGTCCTTTCTTTTCAAGTATGATAATGGCTCTTTAGTTTAATACTGTTCATTGTAGATTAATAGCATCTTAGTTTAGTTTTAACTCATTGCTTTAACACTTCAAGTTTAGCTGTTGTCTATTGTAGTTTACTTTGTCTTAGTTGATAAATTCAATCTCACGGGCTTAATTATTTACAAAACTTCTTTTGTTCAAAATTAATACTCATACACAATTATCTGGACAGAAGATAGTATCATTATAAGGTCTGGAGTATTTTGCAGCCTCTTTATCATTTCACAAACAAGCCTTTCTTCAAAAGACTATTCCAAAAGGAAATCTATAACTTTTGAGTGAGGTTTAGTGGTGTTAAAACTGAGTTGCAGAATAGAATTAGAAGCCAGTTTAGAGTAGAAACTTTACCTTGTTACAATATTCTTTTCCACATATTTTCCGACAAATCTTTATTCATGGATGAGATGTTGTACATTGTAAGTTGTCTGTTTGATTAGTGATTTAGGAGAAAACTTCATTTACACTTAGCTTGTTCATTTCTCAGGTTCATTTCAATTTCATGTTGTGAGTTTACAATAGAGTCATTATCAAGCTTTGTATTTGTTGGTTGCTAGTCATAGTTAGACTTTGTTTTGTTTCAGCATTTGCATTTGTTTACCATCATAGTTTAGGCTTCACTCTGTTTTGACCAATAGTTTCCCTTCAGTTAGCACTTAGTTCTTTTCCTTTTCAAAATAAAACCATAAAACCAAAAACATCAGAAAACACTAAACACAACAAAGTAGGAAGAGGTTACTTAGGCACATATGGTGCACTTCACTTCAGCAGTTTACTAACCCTGGTTGAAAATTAAATGAGCTCAGTTTAGGAGACTAGGTTGAGACCCAAACATTTTGGCGCCGTTGCCGGGGAAGTGTAACTAGGTATCCTGATTTCCTACATCCACAAAAACAAAAACAAAAACTTCAATCACCTACCACACCCACTATATCATGTGGTGCAGTAAGAGCCACACATCCACATCATGAATTCATATTTTTGCAGGTAGAAGAAGAGGTGAAAAAGCAAGTTGAAGAAATGGATGGAGATGATGACAATGAGGAAGATCCTTATGGATTTCCCATTCAAGAAACTGATATCAATATTCAAATGAAGAACATCCATCCATCTGTACTTCCTAACTTCAAAGGTATGAGATTAGAAGACCCGGAAACCTTTCTTTTTGAATTTGAAATAATTTGTAGATCTTATGGCTACTCATTGCATGTGCAAAAATTGAATTTGTTTCCGGCAACATTAAAGGATAGAGCTCTTAGATGGTTCATGACTTTAGGAACAAATTCTATAAGGACATGGGATGATATGAAAAGAGTATTTTTGGAAAAATATAAAGGTTATTGCATGCACCATGACCTTAGTAATGAAGTCTTTAAGATGAACCAAAAAGAGGGTGAAAGCCTAGAAGATTTAGTGGAGAGATTTACTTATAATATCAAAAGATCTAAATTGCATAATTTAGGATCAGATGCATTAAAAACTCTCCTACTAAATGCTATAAAGGATGAATGGATTGGTATTCTTAATCTTGTGGGAAAAGGAGATGTCTATCAATTGTCATTTCAAGAAATTTGTGAACTATGCAAGAACATATCAAGAGGAAAAGCAAAGTGTGTAAGGTCCCCTCAAGATCCATTTATGGCAAAAGTAAGTAAGTCAGTATCAAGATTGGTAAGTCAAATTGAACCTAACAATTTGCTAAACATTCTTGGTAATTTAAATGAACAAACTGACATGCTAAGAATGCAAAACAAGCAAAAAGTTTCTTCATTTATATTTTTCCCTAAATGTAGAAAGAAACATGTTTTGCATGAATGTCCACTTGATAACATTAAAATGTGTAAAATTTGTGCAAGATCACATACTACTGAAGATTGCCCATCATTACCAGGGTTGAAGGAAATTTACCAAAAGGATAATGGAGCAAATCAAGCACAAGAGAAACTTTGTTATGTAGCTCCAAGAGGACTATGGCAGCCTCATCAACCCAATATGATGCAATATCCTTATGCACAGTATCAAGGTTATGCACAACAATCTCAAGGTAATTGGAAAACACCCTTGCCTTGGAAACCTTGGGCATCTCAATCCCAACCTCAAAACCAACCTTGGAAACCTTGGGCATCTCAATCCCAACCTCAAAACCAACCTTGGAAACCTTGGCCATCTCAATTCCAACCTCAAAACCAATCTTGTCACCAAAGTTGGCAAAGGCCATACAAAGGAAATCCACTTTCTCCTCAATCTTTCCCTCTCTATCCTCAATACCATGATCAATGTTATCCATACCATTCACATCCACTACAACATCAATATCACCCTCGTTTTACCTCAATTCAACCTTTCCCATTACCATCCACACAAACACCCCAAAGATTCCCCACTCCACTACTTCCACAACCATTTCATATCCCCAACAATAAAACACCTCAATCAACTTACAAATCTGAGGTATTGCAAAATGATTCACCAGCTGTCATTGAAGAACAACAACCAGCAGAAGAAGACTCAGATGAGGTCCAAGAATCATGGATGTCTATTGATAGAGAGAAGACATTGGAACCAGAGATTGAAAAATCTCATGCATGCCTATCACAAGATTCTACGAATGAAGATCACATCTCCGAAGACTTGCATTTCATGATAGAGGAAAGACAAGGAAGACAAGATTACATTGAATCTTGGTTCAATTCAGTCATCGGATTCCAATGCTCAATTATTCAATATCTTCTGACATCATCTAAATCAAGACAGTTGGCATCTCATATATAGGTACATATCAAAGAGTGTCTTTCAAACCTGCATATGAGTTTATCTATCATCTTGTTACAGACATGGTTCCATTGGAAGTACTCATATACTTGAACAATATTTTCTTTTTCAAGTAGAGTAGGACATAAAAAAAAAGAGAAAAAAAAAGGAAAAAAGAAAAAAAAGAAAAAAAAGAGTAAAGAGAAAAATAAGTCCTATTGTGAAAACCAGCTTGTTGGCACAATTGGACATGAGCTTTGCTTGAAAACCAGGCAACTGGCGAGCAAAGTTCACAATAAGTTCTGCAATTTCTTGATGGTTTCAATCTTTCATGGTTCTTCAAATCATTCTTGGTTCTATGCTCGAGTTGGATGATGTGGAATTCCTTAAGGTCCACCTTTCAACAGATCTTGTCCCATCGACCTCAGCACTTTATCTGGGATCAAGATTAGAGATTATTTGAAGTGCCTTGGAGCTTGCATTCATCAATGGCAAGCCTCCTCGTTGATAGCAATGGGAATACAACAATGTCTCTTGATTGTCAAATCTTGCAGGTGACTCGACTTCGACACATTCATTCGTCCCTGTCAAGATGCACTGAGGTACCTTGACACTCATTTACATTATCGGTGAGTTGTCTCGCATTGGTTAACGATTTTAATTATTGATCGGTAATCCAATGATTTCTTCCCATGCTCGACTTCGACACATCTATTCGCATGGTAAGAATTGTACCATGAATGTTGGCTTTGATGAAGACTAATGGTTTTATGGAATCAAAAACAACTTGCAGCAGTACATTTTATTAGTTTCTTGTAGCAGCATGTTCATCTTTTCGTCAATTCAATAACAGCTGCGGAAAGTGGCAGTTTCTGCAGCTATTGCTGTAGCAGCCTGTTTTTGTTTTTTTTGCAACTTTTTCCAGAAGGCAGTTTTGGCGCAAATGTTGCAAGAGATTGGAGCAGAAATAAAAAATTCTGAGCTTCTGGGTTTTCTCAGAATATGATAAATTGAGTAAAGTGTGAACAGAATTTGGAAAAAAGAAATTTTTAAGGGCATTTCAGAAGGGTTTTTCAGGCAGATTTTCAATTTTCAGCATTATGGACAGAATATGACAGATTTGAGTATTTTTGCACAGCAGCGCCTTTTCTTCATCAAAATGAAATTCTGGAAGCATGTGGCAGTAGAGAAGGTAAAAATACACAGTTTCCCTTTGGAATCACTCAATTTGGCCTTAAAATGAGTCCGTGGCGTACTTTTTTGTTGCAACATTGGGCAGAATGAAGGGTGAAACAGGGCAGAAATTGATTTTATCATAAATTTCAAACTGTGCATCCGTTGGTCCTGAAATTTTTATGGTAAATGCATTGAGGTAGGGTGAATAAACACAGAAAATTTCAGTGTGTATTTTTCAAGAAATTGGCCACTTTCACCTACAACCATTCCTCATCTTCCGAGAGATCCGTGTAACCAATGGCAGAGATTTTTTGTCGGAAAATGCATAATAATATTGGTGACAACCTCAGAAAATTTCAGGGAAGTCTGATGTACCATTTGAGAGAAATTCCAAAATTCATTTCATTCTACAATTTCACTCCATCTCACGCCATTTTCATTTCATATTCACAAGTCCATTCCACTTTCACTCCATCTCACGCCATTTTCATTTCATTTCACAAGTCCTATTCCACTTTCACTCCATCACATTTCACATCCATCTTCCATAATTCATACTTCATTTCTTTTTACAGATTGCATGTTGCAGCCACATCTTATTCAACAGTTCTGACATAATTGTACAACCTACAAAGAGATGATGATTACAGGAAATTGAAGGATTATGTTTTGAAGACCAACAAGCTAAAAGAGGACCAAAGGAACAACATCAAGCACAACAATTAACAAGGTCAAAATTCTGAGGTAAATTGTGAAAATTATTTTAATAGCAAAAAGTTAAAACATGAAATAGATACAATGTGTATAATCATATGTTTCCTAAAACAACCTATCATTCGAATTGATTAACATATCTTGACCATATCCCTTATCCAACATTCCAACCTACTATTCCACATCTCCTCAAGATTGTATCATTCACTTATTTCACCACAAGTTCATCATAAATTCTCCATCAGATCCATAGCCACTTCATTTTCCCTTATAGCTTAATTACCTCCATCTATTCACTTCCATTACACTTTGTAGCCAATCCATCTCTAAGTGCAGAAAGGTAATTCTAAGGGTGAAGCATCATTCTTCAACTAATCCATCTTCAGACACAGAGATACAGTTTCAAAATAAAGCATTATACTCTGTAGTCAATCTAGCTTCAAGCATAGAAAAGTAATTCTGAAAGGAAGATAATCCGCACAAAGGAGGAATGTGGCTAATTGTCAGGACACAATCAGTTGAAGTCAAGTATTTGGACGGATATCCACAAGTCAAGGAGCTACTACAATAAGAAGGGAGGCTAAATTTTATCGAGAAATTTGATGGCTTCCATAAGGAGATTACAAATTTTTCGCCAAATCTTTTGATGGAGCAGAAGAAGAAAAACTGACATGGTTATTGAAAATAAACTTGACACTCCACTACAAAAGGAAGATGAAGAACTAATCTCTGAAAAGTTAATAGAGATTAGAAAATAGATTAGGGTCAAAAGAAGCAGAAAGATAAGGTTGGATGTTTTAACAGAGGTTTCAGAGCACATGGAATAAGTTTTGATGAAATTGCATGAGGACATGCAATAGTCTTGCAGTGGGGGTATGTTGAGCCTTAGAATTGCCTTCTCTTTTACAAACCTTCACTTCATTTCATCATTATTTTATCACTTCATAAGCCTAAAATCAATGAAGAATGATTAGGATTGTTTAAAGGTTACATGAAATCGATTAACATATTGTATTTTCATGATTTTTGCTATTTTAACAATTTTCTGCAAAATAGCTACAGAATACAGGCATTTCGTAGCTGATCACGCGTTCCGTAGCTGATCCCGCATTCCACAGCTGTTTTAGAGTTTAAGTGGGTTACAGGTGTCGTCTCAAAGAAAGGTGCATATGGGCAAATTCCAGACTTCATCCACATCATTCCTTGCTCCCTACAAAGTCTGAGCACAATTCTACATGTGGTTATGCACGTGGGAAACCAAAACCAAGAGGTAGAGTTCTACCAGGACACAAACTCTACAGCTATCTGCAGCAAAGTACGCAACCTCCAATAAGAGTTTTAATTCGATTAGAAGTGGGAAAGACACTTATCCATGTTTTTCTCATAGAGTAGTTATGTAATTTCATTATAAAAATAACTTGAGAGACCAAGATGCAGTTAGTTGGTGGCTGTTTGGTTGTTAAGCTGTCTAAGACTATAATACGTTGTTTTTGAAGATTTTCTCCTTTAATGAAAGAAGCATCATTCTGCTGCATGAGCTGAGTCAATTTTGAGTTAGATTGCATGCTACCAGGTGGTGGAGGGCCCCTACCTCCTGTGCAGCTCTGTTTTTTTATAATTTAGATAAGTATTTTAGCTCTGTTTTCACAGTTTAGATAAGTATTTACTTTCAGTCTTATGTTTATGTTTCAATTGCATTGAGTTATACAACCATAATTGTTCTAATAAACTTTTCCAACATATTATTCATGATGAACAAGATGGACTGTGTAATTTCATAGAGTAATGGCATGTCAATTTCAATAGAATACTCCGGAGGTAGAATGCATGTGGTTCAGCTTTGTCCTTTCTTTTCAAGTATGATAATGGCTCTTTAGTTTAATACCGTTCATTGTAGATTAATAGCATCTTAGTTTAGTTTTAACTCATTGTTTTAACACTTCAAGTTTAGCTGTTGTCCATTGTAGCTTACTTTGTCTTAGTTGATAAATTCAATCTCACAGGCTTAATTATTTACAAAACTTCTTTTGTTCAAAATTCATACTCATACACAATTATCTGGACAAAAGATAGTATTATTATAAGGTATGGAGTATTTTGCAGCTTCTTTATCATTTCACAAACAAGCCTCTTTCTCAAAGACTATTTTTGAAAGGAAATCTATAACTTTTGAGAAAGGTTTAATGGTGTTAAATTGAGTTGCAAAACAGAAGTAGAAACTAGTTTAGAGTAGAAACTTTACCTTGTTACAAATATTCTTTTCCACATATTTTCCAATAAATCTTTATTCATGGATAAAGATGTTGTACATTGTAAGTTATCTGTTTGATTAGTGATTTAGGAGAAAACTTCATTTACACTTAGCTTGTTCATTTCTCAAGTTCATTTCAATTTCATGTTGTGAGTTTACAATAGAGTCATTATCAGGCTTTGTATTTTTTGGTTGCTAGTCATAGTTAGACTCTGTTTTGTTTCAGCATTTGCATTTGTTTACCATCATAGTTTAGGCTTCACTCTATTTTGACCAATAGTTTCCCTTCATTTAGCACTTAGTTCTTTTCCTTTTCAAAATAAAACCATAAAACCAAAAACATTAGAAAACACTAAACACAACGAAGTAGGAAGAGGTTACTTAGGCACATATGGTGCACTTCACTTCAGCAGTTTACCAACCCTGGTTGACAATTAATGAACTCAATTTAGGAGACTAGGTTGAGACCAAACAATAATTGCAAAGAACAGTTCTGCTTACAGTCTCTAAAGGGTGCAAGAATCATGTTATACTACCTTTTGAACATTCTTGGTTGAATTTTGAAGGAATTTCTGATTTTGACATGAGCTACATGTAGAATGTGGAGCCTGTACCCTATATAACTAATAAATCACTACCCCGATTTCCAAAAGGAGGATGCTATTGAAATTATAATGATGAATTGTAGTGGGTAAGACACAGTTCTATGCTCCATAATTTAAAGAGAATATTGTAGCTTCAAATACGGGATGCAGCCATTTAGATCTCGTATAGCAGCGTTGAAATATGGTCAGAATATTGACAAAAAATCATCTTTCAGAATCCTATGCCTCTTGGAATTGTTTGTTGGTTTGTCTACAATATAGAGTAGGTTGCTTTTGAACGGATTGGTTGACATCCTTTTTGAGATTCGAGGCTCTGTTGCAATTCATATTGCTTCTCTATGTGATCTAACCAAATCATGGCTTTTGATTTGTGGCATGCAATTTTTAGTGCCAATGGAATGTTATGGCTAGTGAAGGCACTGAGGGGAAGATTAATAACCTTTAATTATGACCTCCTACACAAACTACCAAAGAGTATCTCTTGAATCATGAAGAAAAAAAATAATTATAGTTGAACACTCGACATATTCTTCTGCAAATGCTCAGAATTTTGTAACAGATATTGACAGTCAATATTCCAGGCAAAAAATGTCTGGTAAGAAGAAAAATATATGTACCTCAATTTCTAATCCATCCTGTTCTCCAACTGCACCACCACTCAGCAAGCTCTTATGCTTATCTACCTTTGTCTTTGGAATATATGTAACAATAGCTACACAATTCAGCAATGAAAAAATGCAGCATGCTTATTCTTTGCAATTCAATCCACAGCAACATCCTTCAAAGGGTGCAATTGTAGCCCAAAAATATGAAAATTCTCAAGTGTAATCTACATGCACATTCAAACTTACGTTGGCTTTTCATAAAAGTAGCAGATGGATCATACTCAATATCACTGGGATCTGGAGCATATCCTAAACGAGCAAAGAAGAAATGAGCATACACACTCCCATTATTCTTTACAGCCTGGAAATAAATACAAAAATTACACCATTATACTTCAATATGCTAAAATCTATTCTAGCCTCCACCAAGTATGTTAACCAATCCAAGTGTTTTATATTAACAACTTATATGCCAACTGATATTCAAATCAAATAGTCCAAAATATAATATGGTAGAAAGTAAGATCACATTACAATATTAACAGAAAAATAGTTATATATACCAAAACCAAAATTTACATTGAATTATCTCAAATACCTCTGAAGGATGGTAAACTATTCTATGTTTTCGAACATTTTTTGGGCCCTAGACTGCAAAAGGTACATTGGTTTCCTGCCAAACAAGAGCTACTTCATTGCTAAAATCATAGAACCTCTCATTCTCAAAGAGATAGAGCCACATATCTTGAATCATTTACAAAGTATGGAAAAATTAGGCTGGAGTTCACAAATTCATTACAACCACAATGTGAACCACACGATAGTACATAAAATAAGCCTCATTTAATGGTAGTTGGGTTTTAGCATTGTTACTAGGAAAATATAACAAGACACTCTCTAATGATAGTGACACTTTAATATAATAATAATAAAAGGAGACTCGAATAGTGTTCCACTCCAGATAAATAATCTAGTTCTACATATCTAAATGGAATTAATGTCCATTAAGTGTATCATTGTATATTCCCTCAATTGGCATAATAATAAATGCAGTTAACATAACAAGGCTTACCTGTGTGCACAGTAAACATTTGAAGAGGTTTAGTTGCATCTGATAAATGTTGCAAAAGGCTTAGTTTTATGTTCACAGGATTGCAAGGAAGTTAGGTTTTATCAATTTCATTTATATCTAAGCCTTAAGGATATTCATTTCCTTGAACGGGACTTGGGCATATTCTCTCTGGTAGATATATTATGATAAGTTAACTTAGCAGCTAATCCATCAACTTTTAATTTCGCACTTCAATCTCTTAGGAAATTCTGTTAAATTTAATTCATAGAAGTCAAACCAAAATGGAACTGAAATTGGCCAAATCATTAAAAAAAGGTCATAACCTATTTTAAGAAAGTTTCTGGAGTTAAGTTACTTCATCTGACCAAAAATATAAAGTTGAAACATCTGGCAGAATCAGCAAAGCAAAGACCCTCACCCTATAAAATTGCTTGGTTGCGGCATTTCTCTATCTAGAGAGATAAAACTAGTTAACGAGCCTAAAGAGATCTAGATCTCCTTAACATACAACTAGTTGCTTTGGATTTGTGTGCAAATTTCATGTGCGCTAGACTATAGCATGCAGCATAATAGCCCAATCCTCTAGTGGTATATTCCATATTATAATGTTGGCAAATTGATTACATTAATAACTATGTTATTATAATACTTGTAAAAAGCAAAGTAAATATCAATCTACATGTTTGTCCAGGTCATAGATAATGCATACAATTCTAATATGAAGTTTGCAAAAGTTGTAAGTGTTTCCTTGAAAACTCTGTATGAATAGGAGACTCCAACTGATTCTTTGCCTCCTTCAACTAGATCATAGAAATTTCATCGCAGTGGTGAATGACCCTAAACACAAAGCAGACCAGGCATTTATGGCACACCATGAACACCACCACAACTGACCTCACAACCAACTCAATCAACCCCTGAATGAAAATTTTCCAATGCTGTCTATGGGAATCTTAGATGCCAAACAACCACAATGGAAAAAAATGATGGATGGGAAGTTAGTACTCCAAAACCCTACTCAGACCAAAGGCTGGGAAGGTATGTGACACAATAACAAAAAAAATTATCCAGCTACTAGAAGAGATCGACTGGTACATGATATTCAACTCTATAATATTTTTTGGTAAAGTCTATCATATTTGCAACTTTCCATTGCCATGATGGCATTATTGAATTTCAGATACCTGAGTTCCTTTATTGATGCCAGCTGGCACTACAATCTTTTTGCCTTAGATTTAATTTGGCAATTAGTCTAATTGGAAAAAATATAACAAAGGCAAGCCATCCTAGAGTGAGTCAAAGGGTTTGTGTATATGTATGCAATCAAACTGTGAGAACCGTGGGAATTCATAGCACAAGGAAAAACCCACAAAAATATTGCAGAAGGCAGGCCAAAGAATCATAGAATTGATGATATCAAATCAATTTCTTGACTCATCGAGTGACACTAAGTGTAGGAACTTTATAGGTTTTCCTTTTGTGAAGCTTGCCATCACATGGGTAGATGTTATCTGCTGAATAACCAAAGAATCAAGCTAGAGATGTCGTGAGTGAGTGGGTATTTTCCAAGAGAGATTTCAAAATGGATAGCTTTTGTTCATGGTAGAGCCACTGAATCAAAGTGATTAAGCCACCAAAAGAGAAGCCAACATGTAGCAGAGGATAACGAAGAAAATTGATAGTTGTCATACAAATTTTAACTAGTCACCACCTAGAAAATTTGTGAAATTGAGCTACCAGAGATGCTAAATAGAAGATGTAGTTATGAGGCATTTAATATAGTATTAAATGTGGTTGGTGTTAGTTAGGTATTTGGTAGATATGAAATGTACTCCTCTTCTCCTACTATGTAATGACTTAATGAGACATTGCATTATCTAATGAATTAATGAATCCACTCTTTGTCATTCTACTGTGCATTCATGTCCACATACATGTGTGCAAAAAAAATACATTTCAAAAATGCAAGTGTGGATTTGTGCAGAGTGTTTCTAGAGAAAGGATGGGTACTCATTTATGTTGAGTGCAGTGATTCTTATAATATTTTAATATTTTCACTCCCACCAGAAGACTTCATTGCTTTAACTAGTGATGGAGATGTTCATTAGTGGACTCATGTTGTACCTATAGGAGCCTTTCTCTAGCAGGCCGCAGGCCTTACTCTGCTGTATAGTGGGTCGTGAAGGCATGTATCTTCCCAGGTGGGCTGCAGACTTAATTTGGTGAAGGCTGGTAGACGTGGAGGCATGTTTTAGGAGAAGACTTGTGATAGAGGGAGGATAGATTGTCTTGGAGAAATACCGCATCAATTGAAGGATGTTTTGGAAGTGTTTGAGGACTGTAGCAGTGAAGCTTCATACCCTAACCAGGAGCAGCCATCAACAACAGTAATCTCCAGTATTTAGGTCAATGATTTTTCAGGTTGGTCAGCTTATAGAATCTCCTTGATGAACTGCATGTAACCCTATCCAGCCCAAGCTCCTTCAGTTATATGACACCAGTTTATGAAGGAACAATTCGACTGATTCAGAATTTTATTGTGATTGGTCATCTATTTATCTAAGGACTATGATTCTAGATCTTCTAATTAACAAGTCAATATTGAATTTTGATTATTGCTCTCTCTCTCTCTCTATACTGAGCAATTTGATGATTATAATGAGAAGGATTGATAAAGGGTTTTCCCCATCTTGGGGTTTTTCCCTGGCTTGAGCCATATCATCGTGTTCTCTTGTCTTGGCTTGTATTTTGGATCTATTGTTTATGATATTTCTTAATTTAATTTCAATTATGATTCATATAATTTCTAACAAAAATAATATGGTTTAAATGAATTGGCTTCTATGGAATTCTAAAGTAACTGTCCTATGCAAAGATCATGTAATTTTAACATGGTATCAGCGCAAGGAGAGGACAAGTCCAAGCTAGAGTGGAAAACCTTGTTGGCTAAAACCCTATGGTCTGTGGTATGTTGCACAAGAAATGGATCTCAAAATCTTCAAATGAAAGAGAGGGAGAAAACCCTTTCACCTAGATAAGCCCTAATACAAGATTCAGTCTCAGCCCAAGGTATAATGAATTAGTTCCACATTTCATGATTCGGATGGCTTCTGTGAACTGAGGATTTGGATTAGGACGCACTGTTTCAAGTCTGTATATATGCCTTGTTCAGCTGTGGCATGGAAATACATTGGAAGATATTGTCCTTATAATTTATTTTCAGAATCAGTGGATAGTTGCTCCTTCGTTAGGTTCTTTCAGCTCTGCATCATCAATCCAAGGAGATGTCAATGCATGCACTAGTTTTAGAAATATCATACATTGATCCAAGATCAAGAGTTCAAAGCTAGCCATTGTAATTCCAATGAATTTTAGCAATGCAAGTATCCTTTGGTTAATTCTTCCTTTCCTTTCTCAGTGGCCCATATATATTTTCAGCGTTGACTGCAGTCCCTCCTCTCGGCTCATTATCTAAAGCAGGTTGTATCTAGGGGAGTGTGAATCAAGTAGGTCTGCTACCTATTTCAAGCACAAGAATACAAAATTCATATTTTTCTCTTTTGGGGTTGACATCAATCAGGGAATGGTAAGTCATTACTATCATCTGTTTATCAACTAGTAGCATGGGAAATTGCTACTTCAACATCAATTTTCTCAGATGCATTGTACTATTGGCTTGATGTGTTAAGATATCATTAGATTATAATATTGGTTCTGTTGTATATATATAAGTGAAAATTCAAATATATGCTTAGCAGCGACTATAGATACCGAAATAGGTCAGGATTCGTATGACACTCTATTGATTTGACATCATTGTTGCATGATTGATCTTCGCTCTATGGATTTAGTATTGTATTTACAATACTGGATAGCCTAAATCATTGATGTTTAGTTCCAAGATGTTGTTTGATGTCTCAATTAAAATATCATATGAATTCAATGGTCACTTCAGAAAATCAATCTCTGGTAAGTCATATCAGCCTTGAAGACATTTCAAGATTGTCCTCAGTAAGTAAGGAAGATTCGTAAGAGACATGAGGCTTTTTCACAAAGTTACTTTAGAAGGCTATATATTGTTATATGGTTGATGGTACAATCTTGCAATTCTGGTGATCAAGCTCATTATTTGGATACAGGGAATAAGATGCTCTGGAATCATTAAGTAATGGATACAATATATGCTCTGGTTATCTATCCTTACAGCTCACTTATTATCTATCTCCTTGTATCTGTCCATATGGCACCTCTTCAGGTTTTATTTGAAGCATAGATCTTATATATATTAAGAAGTCGGGAAGTGCAGAGATTGAGAAGATGATTTATCAAAGTCAGTGAAATTTATCACTGTCCTTTTTCAAAAGGAATCATCTGTTATGCACCAGTGATAGTTAAGGCCATCAATTGTATTCATCTCAAGAGTACTTCATGGAAATTAATAATTTCTATGAACAATATTCCCATGATGTTTATGGATGGTGAGACAATATGCCTCCATACCTTATATGATCTAGTATCTTGCGAAAAATAAGATCAGTGATAAAGGAAGTAACCTTGTAAACATTGACCTATGTTTGATCTGGTGGTCTTCCTGTCATCAATATTGCAACAAGAAGCATAGTTGACACTTAGTAAATATTTCTATAATAAACTTGAAACTCTTAAGGAAGAAAAGTCTTCCCGAGATATGAAGGCCTTCTATTAGTCACCATGTATCATGTCTATGGCATCAACAGCTATGATGATATGATTTAACTCCTGTAACCTGACAGTCCTGTCCACAATTAAAGCTATCTTCAGAATTTAGTGGTAACTTCAGAAAATCTTATCTTTTGGAAGGTTGTCTATTGAGAAGTAGCTACAATGATCTCCCTGGGAAAGTAATTGCAGCTCCTTTGATAAGAGGAGCAGCTCTCCTGATGATAGAACCTCATGCTAAGTCTCTTCTCTCACATGGGAAGATCATGATTGAAGTTCAGATGATCACCTTAAGAGGGAGTTATAAAATCCATGAATTAATATCAGATGGTTACACTCTCAAAATAATTATACATCTATTAATGTTGTCTTTCATTACATGCCTAGATTCTAGTGGTCATCTGCTCATTAAACTAAAAAGATCCATATTTTATCACAGTAAGTTGCAGGGCTGTCAGTATGTAAGAGCACATCTAGGTGCTATATCTTCTGGGATCCACCATGGATGAATCATTGACTGAAGTCAGTTACTTTGAGAAAGCATGGCTTATTATGAAGCCGCTCGCATTGAAGAATCTCTTCAGTGAGTCATTTGTGCTCACTACCATTGCAGAAGAAGTATTTCACATAGCATTGGATATGGTTTAGCAGAGGACACTCCTGTTTTAGGGCATGCTTGAGTGATTGTTGGACATTATGCACCCTCGAAAAACAAGTATAGGCTATGATCTCCCTAAGAGGAAGTAAGATCAGTCAAATATCTTCTCCATCTAGATGTACAAGAAGCAGAAGATTGCTAATACATAGTCTTTCTAATTTATTTGAAGAAAAAAACCCTAGACACCATGAAACCCTAAGAGCAAAAAACTTACCCTAGGTCGCTACATGCAATCGCAGATTTGAATTGAATTGATTGGGTAAATTCTGGCACTTCTTGTTCATGCTGATTCGACATAACATAGGGAAAAAGTTGTTAAGTAATATAACATATTACTTAAATATAACAGAGTAGATTTTTGACTGTAATAAAGTGCTTTTCAGACCTGGTATTTACTTTTGTAAATGTGCCTTGAGGGTTGTAACTTGTTGGCATTGAATTACATTTGCTTGGTATATTTTCTCTTGAGTTGTCTAGTGATTTGGGCCGAAACAAAGTGAAATACTTGCTATGTTTTATGCTATAATTAACTAATTCAGATCATCCCTAAGGCTGAAAATTAACAAGGATTAAATCCATAAAACCTACAATAAGAGGTAAAATTTCATATTCCCATTAATTGGCCTAGATCCTAAATTTATAGAGGAAAGTAGTTGTTTTCCTTCATTGGATAAGAAACCCAACATTGCTTTGGATGGGATCCCAGCAATCATTGAATCCCATGAGCCAATGTTGGGGTAAAAATGACAATAAACTTTCTTTCCACAAATATTTCATGCATATTTATAATTTTTGTGACAGACATTTTTCTTTCAAAACTAAAATATAGCTCAACTGCAATATACCTTCGATAACTGTAATCCTGTTCTGGGATAAAAATTCTGCATGATAGACATACCTCTATTGTTGTAAGTAGACCACAACTCACTACTAAAAATATTTCTCATATATTGCCACACAATATGCCCATTTCAGTCTTTCCTCTACTTTCCCACACTATCAAAGAATCCACCAAAGGCAAAGAACCAAGACCTCCCATCATCTATTATTATCTTCTCCTTTGGGTTGTATTTAACTGCAACGATACCCAATGTTTATGTTTGAGATTTATTGCTAATTTAGGTCATCATATGTCTACATATCAAATCAGAATAGCTCCTACAAAACTTTTGTGATGGATGTTTTAATATTTTCCCTTGCTTCATGTTTCTGAAAATTGCAACATTTTCTTCAAAAATATATGTTGGGGATTTTATGTAACATTAATCTCAATTTGTTAATGCACTATATTGGCTCAATGTATCAATTTCCTAATGGTGTGTAAAATTTTGGTCTTGATCTTCACTATTTCCTATGTCCCATGGAAATGGATACAGATAAAGAGAAAGCATATCTAGCCTTCAGATGTGGTACTATGCCAAAATATGTATATTTATATCTCAGCAAATATATAAATAATACATTCAACATGCCATTAACATTTTCAGTAGTCAATGCTAAGTGTTGACTAGATATCTATTGTAAGTCAATATGTCTGTTTGCTGCTGAGTGGAGTTGTGAAGCTACCATTTGATATAGCCTTGAATTTCAGAAAGCATATTGGCCCTATTCCCTATATGAACTTTGAAGGGACTCTTGGTTGAATATTGAGCTCTAGGAGCTTCTGGGGGCTTGGGGTACTTATTTAGCTAAGCGACCATAGGATGAGTGGTTCACCCTCCCCTAGTGGTACGTTGTGTACAAGGTGAGTGGTTCACCTTCCCCAGTGATACCCTATGGTGATTGACATTTGCGTAGGGTGAGTGGTTCACCTTCCCCCGTGATCTCATGGTAACCCAACCAAACCTATGGCATGTCACAATACAAAGTCAACCTTGGAAAGAAATGTGTAAATTGTAAATCGGGTATCCAAGGTGCGCACATCTAGTTCTAGGTTGCATGTACCTATTCGAGTGGCACATACACTACTTGTGTGGAACTAATTGTCATACAATATTTTGCACACAATTAGAGGGGCACACACATCCTTTAATATGATTTAGGTTGCCTCCCCTATTTTAGGGACATCCCTAGTTCCTTATTACAACAATGTTGACCCAAGTAACAAATCCTTGATAAGTGCAGAGTATAACTATTGCTGGATTGTGTAACTCGAAAGAAGGGAAGGGGAGTTGAAGATGATGCCAACAAGGTTAGCATCTCTCAGATCTGATGGTTGATGGCGAGGGATGCGGGCAAGGAAATCTCTCCTTGTCCAGGTCTTTTGGAACCATCAGGAAATCCAATTGTATGATCATGGGGGTAGTAGACGAGTGAGGGCTACTCCTAACACTTGAGGTCGAAAGGAAGAAGTTTTTTTATTATTCTTTGTCCATTGTGTTGTGGATGGGAGGAGGTTTGGTGAGTAGGAGGCGCCTTGTGCTATCTCAAACCATTTCCTCCGAATCTCTGAGGATAGCTCCACTGAAGCATGGTACTATATCTACGAGCCAATCTCAAATATATTTGTTTATCTCGTAAAAAGGCGGGGTGGGTGTTGTGGTGAACCCCAAGGTCTCACCCTTCTCCCATTTGCTACATACTAAGACTTTGCCTACCACCTATTGTTTCAGTCAGACGAAACAAACCAAAAGTAAGAGGTAATAGTTCTAGAAATCCAAAGGTGAATGGAGCCATGTGAGACTTGAAATTTGTATGTAAAGATCTCCCTGATAACGAGGGCTAGGCATCTTTGGTCTGGGTATCAGAAAAAAAGTGAAGAGGCAGCCCCTAGAATCCCTGTAGAGACAATGTTAACGTCCACTAAACTCACAGTAAATGAGGAATTAACATCCATGAGTGGCTAATCCATGCTATAGCATCTGCACCTAGCTAGGGCATCCTCACACCTAGGAAACCCTCCACATGGTTTCCAACATAATTCATAAAAATATTCCCTTTTCTCTGCAATAGAGGAGCTATTGCACAAATCTTGGCTTCATCAACAAGCCCTCACCTAGGACATTGATCCAACTCGCATCAAATCATCACCAAGAGATCATCTGCAACTCCATGTTGTTACTCTCTTGCCTAGGATTTTCTGCAAACTGTTGTAGCTTCATATCTCTAGTTAGGATCCAAAAACCCTCCAAAAGTCTGCTACAACAGTCCTCCAATCATTGTGTTCCCTTTTCACCCTTTTTTATCCTTCTAGGCTTCCAATCTATTGTTGTAGGTCCCTAAGAAACCACCTCAAGGCACCTTATAGCTCTTGAAACAACTACAGCAAGGAGTTTTACACCTAAACAAGGGGTTACACCTTCATTTTGGGTTGTGGTGTCTCCTTAGGAGCTATGGCTATGTAAGAGGACCCTTACTAGAGGTCTCTCGGCCTCCCAACAAGCCTCCATGCATGTTTTTGTTCCTACATCACCTGTGGCCCAAAAAAAAATACTAAACATGGTAAACATGCCCAGAAAACCCTTCAAACTTATCTCTTCTCCTGCGGCCTAGTCAATAAGGAATCTGATGTCTTTTATTGCCTTTTCAAGCCTCCACATTGACTGAAATAAGCCTATGACATCTGCAGTATAACACAACAAGAATTCCACACCAAATCCATGAGAAACCCCCTAAAAAATGTTGCCAAAACACGTCCTTCTTGCGTCCCTTCTCCCTGCTTCAGATCCATTGTCAAATCAGTGCCCAAACATGATATTCAATTCACTTCTTGGATGCTCAAATGATCACATATCACCTCATATTTATACTAAATAAGAGGGCTTCTTCCAACGTCATATTTAGGGCTTTGCACAATTGTCTCAAGGCTTAATATCATGAAGCCGACCTAGACCATCATGTGCGAAACCCAACATATCCTTCAAAAATTTAGAACTCCATTTCTACAACTCGGAATCGAATGATTCTCATTGCATTAGAATGGTCTCGCTGAGATCTATCATCCTCATCCATCACATGTGAAAATGTGCTCATGGTTTTGGCCCAATTCCTGATGGGTGCAAAACTCCAAGCTTGGGTTCCAAGCCCACAAGCGACTCTTGTGGTGCTTTACCCTCCAATCCATAAACCCTAGGGCTTGGAGTATGTCCCAAGCTACACAAAAATGAACAACCCGAAGTTTACTAACTGAAAAAACTAAATCTTCTAGGAAAATAGAAATAAATCAAAACGCCAATTCGCAAAGTGAAAATAGATTCAAGAAAACCCAAACCCCGTCGCCATTTGAGTGCCAATGACAAGTGGGGAAAGAACTAAGGTTCAGGGAAGTAGGAAAAGGTTGTGCATAGCCTTCGAGGATGACAAAAATGAATGAATATAAGAATATCCATGTCATCATTACATGGGTAGCAATTCGAACGCAATAAACGGGAAACCCAGTATAGAACTTAAACGGTCCCCCTGCTTTGAATGTTTTCAAAAAAAAGTCCAAGGAGACTGAATATGGATACTTTCCACTGGTATCGCACTGCATATTTTGTATCTGATTCTTCACATAATCAAAGGGCAAACTACATGCAGATGCAAAAAAAACAGAAACAACACTTGCACCAACCACAGTTGTAGCTTCAAAAAGGCCCATGGTGTCCTTGAAAAATTCTACAGACTGATCATAAGAAGCAAGCATGCCCATATTTAAGGCCATTTCTCAGACAACTGTTGGACCCGCCCCTTTCCATAGGGCTAGAACCCCTTCATCACCAATAATATGGTATAGTGCATGGAATGATTTTTTGTAATGTCGTTGCTGCGCAGCAGGCAGAGTTGCATTCGCTTGCATGCGAATGAGAGCTTAATCTGTAGGACTTCCAACACATGCTCCAATAGCTTTTGTTGTCAATCCACAAAGAGCCTTCTTATAGAGAGGTAGTGGTTTCCCATCATTAACAGCAATTGCTTTGTTTGTCAATATCCTAAATGATCCAAGACGTGTTGTTGTATAGGCTGCCTATCTTAATGGACCAGCTGATAACCCCTTGTAAAAAGCACCAAATCCCTTGTCCCTTAGCATGTTCTTTGCAACATTATAACCCGAACCTTGACCCAACTAAATGTGCACCTTGATCATGTCCACAAGTTGTATGGCACACGTGGCAAGCATACTAGAGGCTCCTCCATTGACAAATTTCTTCACTGCATTCCACACAATTCATGTCTTGGGCTTCTCCCCTACCATCTCTATGAAGGACTCAAACAGCCGATTGATTTGAAACTACCCTCATTCCTCTTCTTGACATCACCATTGATATGAGGAAAAACCAGCAAGAAGAATTTGTCTGTCTATGCATCCTCAGCAAGAAAGAAGAATAGGAAGAGATTTGATCTTCGTTGTGCTACAATGCCTCCTATTGGAGGGGTGAACTAGCACAAGTCTCCAATTTTAATTTCTCCAAGGATGAAAAAAATGAATGTCTTCTATTGCCACTATCTCCTCACCCAAAGAGGAAACACTTATCGCATAAAGTTATTTTTAACAATATAAAAAGTTTTAGAAAAATACATTATTAATAGCACAACGTAACAATGTTTATAAAACTAATATATATACTAGAAATTACCCCTAAAGGTGCAAAGGTACACTGAAGGAATAGAATATTTAATAAGATCATCTCACCACAAACCGAGCCAACTAATTGTTATATGCATGCACATAAGTTCTATCAAACTCTCCAATGCAAGTGCCATGAGGCGAGCCCATTGCTCACAACCTAGGCATGAGTACAAAGTGTTGACAAACCTTTCCCTAAGTGTGCCATGCCCAACTATCTATATTTTCTAAGCCACACGGTGATGCTAGCCCTAGATTTATATCAAGGCACGAGATCGATCTCTGTCGAGGTCCTAGATCCCAACAACTCGTATTCCCATTGTTGCCCCTTACTGTTTGGGAAAGTGTTCCTTTTGGAGACAAATGAATGATCCAACAAGTAGACGAGAATGTGTGTAAATCTCACATCTCATAAAGATAAGCATATGTTTGATGGGAGAAATTTAAACTTTTAAATTGGAGTTAGTTTATGCAAATCTTAGCCTGGACTAGCATTTTTAAACATGGAGATAATATTTAAAATTGATGTCGAAACAATCCAGACTCTCTCACAACACACTTCAAGGACCTATTTTTCTGAAACTCTTTTATAGATATTAAGTTTGACACAATTGGACTGACATGGAGGAATGGTAGATGGGGATCTTATGACATTTCAAAAATACTAGACCACTTCTTTGTGAAGAAAGGTCTAGCTAACCATCTCACCAATTTGAGCTCATGGGTTCTTCCCTTACAAATAGCTAATCATTTTCCTCTCTTTTTAGTCTGGACAGACATTTCAAAAGGGAAGCCCACTCCCTTTAAGTTTAACCATTTTTGGTTGAAAGACCCATAATTAACCTCATTGGTCTAAGACTTCTAAACAAAATTCAATCTGAGCATTGGCAATTCGACTATGGACAATCTCTCTATAAGTAGAAAAATCTAAAATAGGTAATTCATTTATTGGCTTGTCATCTAAAAAAAGAAAGGGGTAGAGAAATTATACAATTCAATGCCCATATTAAATCTCTGGAAGATCTACATTCAACAAACTACTTCTCGGAGGCTTCCAAACAGAAATTAGCAGAATTTACACAAAAAAAAGGTAAATAATTTTGCGTCAAGCATAGGAATGGCAACAAAAGAGTCGTCAAATGTGGATTGATGACGGGGACAAAAATACTAGATATTTCCACAACTAGACTTCGAAGGATTGTATGAAAAATTCTATTTGGAAAATCAAGAACGACGCTAGGGAAATTCTTTATGGACAAAATGATATTCAGAAAGAAGCATTCAAATATTTCCAATCATCACTAAGAGTAAGAGATGCTCCTTCCTCTTAGAAATATATGGACTTCGTTTCTCTATATCCACAAATGGTTGACTTAGAGAATCTCCTCTATATTTTATGAGTATGAAGTCTCCTTATTATTTGTGAAGGAGCAAGGATATATACCCTAAAATCAAGTGGGAATAGGGATCTCCTCTCTGGTTGATAGGGAGTAATGATAAACATCACTTTTGTATTATCCTCATCATGTGTCATGCACTAGGCCAGGACTAACAATCATACATCTAAGTGAAGGGTATGGAGGAAGAATGGAAAATGGAATATTGAATAAACGTCTATGATTTCCTTAACGAGAGATAATCTGAAATAGGAAGTGGATTGACATTCTTTGAGGATTGGACTGGCATCCAAGACAAGAGTGTTCGAAAAGGACTGATATTCTTTGAGGATTGGGAATCAAATATAATAATAGTCCTCAAAGGACAGACCTAGGGAACATTTGAGTGGGGTATGGCCCAGTTTAGAAAGGAAATTGCCAATACACCCACCCATGCCCCAATTCAAAAAGGAAATTACTAATACACCCATTGGTAAAAAATTTAGACCTTTTAGGGATTCATGATTGGAAAAGAATTTGATTCTTGAACCTTTCTTTGGAAAAGAATCTGAACCTTTTTGAGATTCATGATTTAAACTCTTGCAAATCCTGTGCTATTTTTCTATCATCCTTATCAATTTAGTGTCATGTTGTTTGTCCAATAGCTATTGAATATTTATGGAAAACTCAATCCATAATTCTTGTATTTGGGGAGAAATGCTTGCCAAAATATCATTTTTTGAAAGACATATACCTACAAGGATTTGACTTAAGGCATTCAAGTGTTTTAATTTATGCACTATTAGCAGTATCATAGCCACAACATGTAGTTGCATTTATCAATAGTCCATAGGTACATGTCCCCTACATTTTATGAATCCCTTCACTCCAAGGAGGGGAAACATAGATGTCTCAAGGCATCACTGGGATGTAAGAGATAGACAGTTTTCCATCCCCGAGATGTCCCACTGTCTCCAGGGGATGTCCCAAGACATTTACAGGTGCTACATTGATTCCATGCTATATTCAATGGAAATGGGGAGTGCCACTGCATGTTTTAACAGTTTAAGGGTTTTGTAAGACACCACCTTTTATCCCATCTTCATTTCTTTTATGTCCAGGAAAATACCATTTTCCGTGAAATTTCAACAATTTCTAGAATATGGTAGGATGGTAGATATTGACTTAAGTACCATGAATATGTTTTCAATTTGAAAAAAATTTCTATGAAAGAGTCCAAAACTTCAACAATTCCATACAAATCAATACAGAAACAGTTTCCATAAAATCCACTGACATCTAAAATTCATAAAACGTTCCTTCAAAAGAATTTGACATTAACTACACTTAACAACAGTTTTGCATGACAGAAATTTGGAAAAAATAAGTGAGGATCTAAAATATAACTCGACAAAAAATAGCTAAACAATAAAAAAATGAACTAGAAAACCTGAAGAAAAAAATCCGACTTTTTTGCTGCTTCCGCCATTTTTTTCGAAAATTGGCAAAAGGGAGTATTTTTGGCTCAATGAATCGTTTTAGGAATATCTCACCAATTAATTAGTGGTTTATGCAAATATTTTTTAACAATGCATTAACGAAACCAATGGAATTCATTTCAAACATTGTTTATGCACATCTGATTCTTTAGCTTAAAGAAGTAAGCTACTATGACATACACCATAGATTTGTCAAGCACTTGGATTACTAGCTATGAATCAATAATTTTTATACACATTGTATATACTGGTTTTTTACGTTCATCTCACCATATCCAAAATATTATATGAGATGAACATTACCTAACAAGGAAAAATGATGCATATGAGGATATCATAGTTCACTTACTATTTCCAATAATCGCCACAATAGCATTGTACAACTTTCAAATGTTGGAAAGGATTGGCACCCTAACACTGAAAATTTTCTCTACAATATGGGAGAGTGGCAATCACCACATACTCAAAGTTTATGATGACCTAGATAGGTGTCCTGAGGTTGTCTTTAAAAGACCAATTGTAAATGTCGGCTTCTCCCTGTGTTGACAATAATATTTTTCTTTGGCTTCTCCTTCACAACATTAGTGAAAATCGTATGAGAAGCATACCCTACTACCTTTCATCATCCCAAACAATCTTTCCAACTCTGCAGAAAGTTTATCTGATAGATATATAACCTTTCTCCCAAAAGAAATGTATACATCTACTTATTCATCCCAATCGAACTGCATCCAAATCTCTTTTTGGTAGAAGCTAGAAATGGAAATCGATGAAAAGAAAAATGATGATAGCCTGATATGCTGCTACCAGAGTGAACATAGGAAACATGATTAAAATCTTGGCCAGGCATTCATTTTTTAAATGTCTGTGTGTCTATAGGAATTTTTTGAACAGGTTTGTCCATCGTTACATTATGTGTTATTGCAACCTGGGCATACTCTTGCGACCCAAATATTGAGTGGAACTCCTGTTTATTGCCTCCTACTTGATTGAACTGCTGAAATCCTAGTGCAGACAATTCCTGTGTATTTGAAGCTCTATTTCTTAACTGTGTCGAACTACTTAGGGCCAGAAATTCAAGACTATGTGAGTGCTACTTAGATGTATTTAATACAGAACATTGTACAAAACCTGAATGATCTGTAGCCATAGTCATTGACAAATTACCAATCAGGGATGATACAGCCTGTAAGTTGTAGGCTGAAGTGGACATTTCCTTACTTGTTTCTGCCACAAATTATTTTTTGGGATTCGAAATAGGTACCAAATTTACATCTTGATGGGAATGAAACATAACAACATGTTGCAACACTTCCTTATCAATAGATTCAATCTCAGCAGATAGCATATGTCCCTTCATGCATGACTCTTCTGGCTGAACTTATTCCCTGATGGCAAGTTCAGGATCAACTCCCTTCATCTTTTGATTATGTTCAAACATCTCAACGTGTTCAAACCCCATTAAAAAACTAGTCACTGAGAAAAATGCAGGAACAATTGATAAAACGTCAAGCTGGGGATTCGGCAATGCTGACACACAATGTTGAGACCACATTGACATCTGACCATGTTCAAACCCCATTAACAAACTAGGCACTGAACAGGTCACAGAAATAGTTATAAAATAGGGTTCAAACAGTTATCAAATAGGGTTCAACTGTAATAGAGCTGTTCTTCGAACAAAATAAGTGACCTTTCTGTAAGACAATTTTCATAGTTTTTCTTGAAGACAATTTGTCCCACTCTATATTTTTAATTTATCGTTTTGGTAAGAGGCTTGTGACTGGGACCCCTCTGTCACACAGAAGATGGCCCAAAAAGGAATTGAAGTGACTTTCACTTTATTATTCTCCAGATTCACAAGAGATTGACTTGCAACTTCTATTAAGTTTGTTTATGTGGTTGTCCATTTCAACTAATGAAAATAAAGCCCCAAGTGTATGTGCATCTTCTGCGTCCTGAAAATCAGGTATGTGCCTAGCAACAATATTGTGCCACATTCTCTACAAAAGAACCTTGAGATTTGGGGATTGTGAAACTTTCATTAAAAAATATCCTCCTTTTAAAATGATCTGTAAACTGAGAAGATAAACTTACAAAAATTAATCAATGTACGTGATTTTTTTAAACAATAGAAGATCTTGAAGGAGGCAATGCTTGTAGCAAAGCAGCATGAGTGTGATGTTAATATGTTAGCAGGGCCGCTACAGGGGATTTTTTCGGTTGTTGTATCGAATATGGGAGCAGAGGAATATTTATAGAATCAATTCCTGGTGTGAGAGGAACATGTTAAACAATACAAAAATTTAAATAACTTACCTTATCTTGATTCTCCTGGCACAGAAATATTAACGATTGGATTTGATTTCTTCAACAAATTTAAATAACTTCAACACATTCACTTTATCTAGATTCTCCTAGCATATAAATATTGGCAATAAATTGAAACAGAAACATCTCCAAGTAAGTTACCTTTCTGTAAACAACTTGAAATAGGAACATCATCAATACTGGCAACTAAGGCCTCAGTGAGTTGAGTAGATGGCTCCTGTACTGATTCAAAGTAGAATCATCTTCATTTAAATTAGGTGTGCAAATCTCCCTATAAGGTAAATGGGCTACCTCTGTAATAGCTGATAGAAACACGTTATGATAATCTGACTCCGTATAACGTCCATAATGATCATCCAAAGGTTGCATAGCAGAATAATCTCTTGCTTCATCCTAGTTCAAATAACCAGCTTCTGTAACAAGGGCACGAGACTGCTCTTCTTTAGTCTCCGACTCATTTTTTCCTCTTCATAGGTGCTTCGGAAGTTTCGTCGTCCTTCAAATTTCAAAGAAATGAAATGATCTTGCTCAGCAATAATCAAGGCATTTCCTTTGGAGTCTCCATCGATAATCCCTTTCCCTGAATATGGCGTTGTAGAACGGTACCTCTACGAATTTTGTAGATGCAATGGACGGCCGTGGCGGGAGGCAACAGGAGGAGAAGGGAGAGAAAAAGTGTTTCTCATTGCAAAAAATCAAGCTCTTTGAGCATGTGTCGTCTTCTGCAACCTTGAAGGAAAAACATCTTCTTCCCTGTTTGCAAGCGGGAATTGGGAGTAGGCGGGAATTGAAATTAAATTTAAAAATTAAAAATTAAAAATTAAATGTTAATAATAGTATTTAAAACAAAAATATATATATAGTATTAAATTAAAATTTTAATAAGGTATTAAATTGTATATACATTATTTAATAGGTAAAACTTATAAATTAATAGTTTTATGAAGTGATATTTAAAAATTAAAATTATATGGTTTTTTCTTGTTTTAATAAAAACATAAAAATGTATGATAATCTGTCTTCTCTTAAAGTTTGATAATTATTTTTTTTCCACTAAACTTTTACTTATCATAATGAGACTAATTGTCTAGATTAGCATTATGAGAGGTTATGACCAATGGAGGAATTTTTATTGGGTATTTTATCTTTACTAATATTTTCATAACATTACCAAATTTTGCAGACTACTAGTAACTCTCAAGGCCTTTACCAATGGACATGAAAAGGGCCTTAGACTAGGAATATGGGCACCATTATTATTCTTTGCAAGATAAGAATTAGTATGCGGGAAGGTAAAAAAGGCTTTTATTTCTAAAATGAACCTTTTCATGCTCAAGGGCCATGAATTTGGCATTGAACAACCACGTAGATCCTCTCTAAATAATCTTAGGAATATATGGGATATCAATTAGATTAGGAATTTTTTCACACCATGTATAGGATTTAAGGAATGTATTATGGGTAGGAGAGGTAAACAAGGGGCATTAGGCTTTACAAGAAGCTTGTTAGTGTCAAGGGAAATGAGCTAGACTTAAAAACCACATAGATCTTTTTTAAAGAATTTGGTCTTAAGTTGGGATATGGGCACCATAGGATTATTTCTCACCATATATCGGAGTTAGTGCCTATGTTATGGTTAGGAGAGGAAAACAATTTCCTTTGTCCCTAAATTAATCTTTCTCATGCTCAATTTCCATGAACAAGACCTCTAGCTAGGATTATGGGCATTCAGTATGTTTTGCATAATAAGAATGGATCCCATGGCCTTTACTATGGCCAAAGAAGGACATTAAAGAAAAGGGACTTAAGTCTTTAATAATTAGTGCCCATTAAAAAAGCTTCAAACCACCACATAAATTATATTCTTTAAGCAATATTCATTGGCCTCTAGAAGGGATGTGTCTATCATTCAAAGGTTTTGCACACTATGATTGGGTCTTGGAGCCTCATCATTAGACCTTAATGAAATTAGGAGGCTTTCAAATCACATATGATGCTTACAAGTGTAGGCTTGGTCAAAATAGGAACATCATAAGGGGCTTAGGCCTTATTTGAATCTTTGATGATTAAGCTTTGGAAGTAGTTCTCAAAGAACAACACATAACCTCTATAGGGGATCTTGGGAATCTATGGGGGATCTTTAGTGTCATTGGTATGTTTTACATAGTAAGAATGGGTCTTGGGCTTGTAACATTGCAAAGGGATGCAAGAAATGGCCTCAAACCCAAAATAAAACTTCTTTGGCTCACATTGCATGAAAAAGACCATAAAGAACTGCAATATAAATCATCTTTGAGGAATTTTAGGCCTCCATCTAGGATAAGGATTCCGTTATGAGGTTTTCCACATCATATATGCAGGGAGTTAGGTCTTATATCTTGGCCAAGGAATGGAAAAGGGCCTTATGCCTAAAAAAAAGTCTTTCTCATATTTAATGTCCATGAGCACAATATTATAATGGAAATGTAGGAACAACGAGTATGTTTTACATAATAAAGATGGGTTTTATGGCCTTTGTGATGGAAATGGAACGAAAAAAAGATCCTTAGTCCCAAACGTCGACCACACATATCCTACATTCTAAGATACATCTAACCTTTAGGTGTGATATGGATGTTATTTGAAGATTTTTGTGACATTTTTAGGTCTTGGGGCCTTTAAGTTTGGCTTTAATATCATTATGAGTCTTTTTGCACCACCTATGGCTCTTGGGGCCTTAACCATGGTCAAGGAAGGATCATAAGGTTCTTGGGTCATGTTTGAATCTTCCCATGATCAATCTTCTTGAACAAGTATTCTAATTACTACACGGAACATCTCTAGGGGATATTTGGCCTATATGGGGGATCTTTGTCACCATGGGTATGGTTTACATGGTAAGAATGGGTCTTTGGGAATGTACTATTTTGAGGGCAAGAGAAAAGAGGGACTTAGGCCCTAAATAAAGCTTATTGAGTTCAAGGAACATGAATTAACCCCCCCAACAACCACATAGATACTCTCTAAGGGATATTCGGATTTAAACTTGGATATGGGAGCCATGGCATGTTATTCTAGATAATTAAAGAGCCACATGAATTGTTAGTATGTATGGGTTTCTAATAATATTGTGTGCACATTCTAAGAATGTGAATGCATTGTTAGAATTCTTGAACATTTTTGTAATGCGTATATATATAAAATAATATGGCTTTAGAGTAAACTTCTAGATTGATATCAATTGACCATGCATAAATCAACATACTTGGAATTCAAATTAATGTAATCATTCTTTAATGAATCTAGTGCAATAATCAACCATGGTATGTAACAATGCCACAAAAAACCCATAACAAATAATGTGTCCACAATTAAAATTACTAACATAAATGACTAATTCATATATTGTTGTTGTACTTCTTATTCGATCATATTTTTATTCTTGGACTATAATAGTCATTTACATTAATCCTTATTAATTTTGTCACTTATTATCTAGTCATATATTTTAATCCTAGACTAAATTAGTCATTTGAATTAGTCGTTTTTAGTTTAGTCACTTATTATCTAGTCGTATATTTTATTCCTAGACTAAATTAGTCATTTAAGTTAGTCGTTTTTAATTTAGTCACTTATTATCTAGTAGCATATTTTATTCTTAGACTAAATTAGTCATTTAAGTTAGTCATTTTTAGTTCGGTCACTTAAAATTGCTCAAATTTAGTAGTAATTCACTTGAAATATTTGCGGTGACTAACTTTTTTAGTCACCTAGTCACTAATTTCCTAATTTTCTACTAGTGAAAACACAGGCAAAACACCTTGCAGCTATAGATCTGCAAATAACATTGTCTTAGGGAGAGGAAAAAAACTGTAGCTTCTGAGAATGATTTGGCCCGATGCCAAGATGTAGATCTGAAGTACAATAAAAAAATTAACTCTTCCAAGAGGTTAAACGACACACTCATTGAGAAGAGCCGCTGCTGTCATCTAGATATGTGTAGATCTAGATATCCACTTGCTGCAACTCACAAGGACAGCTCAACCCTCAATAGGATCAGCTTTTTAGATGTAATGTGAAGCTTGGCCCAAGCCTGATAGTGGAAAAGTTTAGCACAATTATCCTCCAAGAGCTGCTCAGGGAAGGAGGTGGGATTCCTGAGCAGGAATACCCAACAAGGGATGTCTAGCAGACAATTCCTTGAGAAATGATAGTCTTTAACAACCTTGTCTAGCTACCCTCATCTTCCTTTTATAATATAGGAGTCTTTCCAAACCCTAAACCACCTTGAAGCACTTAACCCTTTTCACATTAGATCCTCCTTCTAGAACTGCGTTGTCCCTCAAATATGTTCAATGCATCTACACTGCGTTGTTTGACTTGGTCAAAAATGACCCATTCTTGTGATTTAACCCATTCACACCTGCCAGATGTAATTTATATAGCCCAGATATGTCTATGTTCACATAAGCATTGATTTATTTTTGGTTTTCAGGAGTTTTACATGTCCTCCTTTACAATTTATTCATTAATCATGAAAGACAAAATAAACAAGGAAAAATTATTGTTCCAATTAGCTGAAGCTAATTTAGGAACATTACAGTCTCTGTTGGAAATACTTAGGGGAGGGGGGGTGAATCAGTATTCCTTTCAATTAGAGAATTAGTTAATATTCAATTATTATCAGTTTTTGTACAATGATAGCAACAAACAAGAGGAACACAAATGCACACAGTTTTTAAGGTGGAAACCCACTCCGGGACAAAAACCACCTAATGCTTTTCTAATAATTCTTTAATATTCAACTCCAATTGAAAATAAAGCTCCAAATTCCTAGAATCTAGAAAAGAATTATTCTCTAGCTCCCACTGCATGGATGCTCCAACACCCTAGATTCTTTAGTAGTCAACTGAACGGATGCGCCAACACCCAATGAGCTACAACTCACCCTAGCACCACCCTACCACCCTATAGAAGAATAAAAGAAGAATGGACTCTCATACCAGGGAAAATGGTCCACTTTACAATGATATAGAAATATGTAGAAGAAGAATATATACTAGACCATAACCCCAAATTTGACACAACCACCTAATGATGATCCTAGACCTCCCAACACTGCCTCTTCAACCCTTGGCAGTTAGACACTAGTACAATTTTTACAATAATGTATTTACAATGATTGTATGCAGTGCTACCCACTTGAAGACTTCATATGATGAACTTATTGCTTTTTTTATGCACCTTGGTTCTGCTCTTGTCATGCTACCTTCTACTGCACCTTGCTTTGATTTGCTGCCATAGAAAGTATGGTCCTTTGCAACCCTTGACAACACATGATCTAGATTTTTCTTTCCCTCTAGGAGCTCGATATTGAATCTGGTGTATCTCTAATATTTCAAATCCTAAATATCTAATTTTCTTTCCTTTAGTAGTCCTCTGAGTCGTCTTTCTAATGCCATAGGTCTGACCCAATTTGGATTCTTCAAGAGAAAGTTATACCCAATCTCTCACAATGCCCTAATTATGGACTGTTTCAGTAGAGTGAACTTTTACGGTGTTCCACGTGTTACTGCTTCTTCATTCACCTTTGAAATTGATAGAGAACAAACTAAAGTCTGTGTGATATCTGTCACTTTTTACGAAATTCCAATCCGATACTCAGAGAGAGAGTTATGAAGATGTTACCAAGGTCACTTCTTTGAGATTAATTTCAGGAGCCTGCAAAAAAACTAACTTCCACAGATCATATCTGCAAAAATATTGCACACCTTGATCTGAAATTTTTACAAAAGATTCCTCAGGATTTTGGCTTCACCTCACAAAAATGTTAGCTTCTGAACCTTCATAGAAAAATAGTTAGAGTGAAAATTCCACGATGACCTGTTTCAGATCAAAATCCCTTGCATAAGGAGGACATGAGGATCACAATTTATATAAATGCTTAGGTTGAGAGGGGCTTCAACAAGTGAACGTGGAAGGGATTTTAGGAGCTTAAAAAATATTAATTATGACTTTTCAATGACCCATGCCCCAACCCCATGGGGTTTTAGCCCACTAACTGGGGGTACAAACTTTAAACATGAATATATCTCAAACCGTGAAGAATTACATGGCCTGCCATATATCAACGGAAACATCTCGACAAGTAGAAACCATAAAAATCATTATTGACCCAGAATATATTAATTGGTAGGTAAAAATTCCCATGCAATATTGGGTTAGCCGCTGATGCTTCTTGGGTTGACATCAATGACAATCGCTGATCAACAATCTCTCCCTTTGGCATTGATGGCAACAAAAGTACTGCCCCTGCGATCATGACACCTCTTCCTACAACATTCTCTTCCCCTTTGACATCAATGGAAAAGGGTAAATCCCCCTGAAACACAACCATCCTGCAAACCTGTACACACTTCCACTCTCGCTGACACACAACCGTCCTGCAGACCTGTAATCTAATGAGAACTTGGGAGAATCCCAAGCTTTTGACGAAGATATTCAAATGCTTCACGAGGTAAAGGTTTAGTGAAGATATCAGAAATTTGTTCTTTTGTACAAACATACTCAGGTTTGATATTCTTTTCAGTGACTTTTTCTCTAACAAAATGATATTTGATCGGAATGTGTTTTTTTTTTAATGCATGACATGATTCTTGGAGATGGTGATGGCACTAGTGTTGTCACAGAATATGGGAATAGGCTCACTGAGTTTTACTTGAAGATATTGCAAAGTTTGTTTCATCCAAAGGACTTGAGTACAACATGATGCTGCTGCAATGTATTCTGCTTCTGTTGTAGATAACAAGATTGAAGTTTGATTTTTTCTCAACCATGATACAAGACAACCACCTAGATAGAATACTATTCCACTAGTACTCTTACGATCATCAATGCTTCCTACCCAATCTTCATCTATAAAGGCTTGAATAATGAGATTGTTACCCTTGGGATACCACAAGCCATATTCTTTTGTGCCCTTTAGATATCGAAGAATTATTTTGACAACAATAATATGTGATTCTTTTGGTGTTGCTTGGAATCTTGCTACTTGTCCAACTACTTGCATAAAATCTGGCCGAGAGGCTATTACATATAGAATACTACCAATCATAGATTTGTACAACTTTTGATCCACATCCTTAGATGAGTCGTCTATGCTCAATTTGCAACCTGTTACCATCGGAGTAAGGATGGGTTTGCAATCTTCCATTTTGAATTTCTTGAGCATTTCCTTGATGTACTTGGCTTGACATATAAAAATTCCTTTCTCTTGCTGAGATATTTGAAGCCCTAAGAAGTATGTCATCTCACCAAGTAAATACATCTCAAACTCACTTTGCATATTTGTAGAAAATTTCTTACTTATTCGATCATCATTGCTACCAAATATTATATCATCCACATATACCTCAACGATTGTTAAATTATCTTTATCTCTTTGTACATAAAGATTGCTATCAACAGTACATTTCTTGAACCCTTGTTGACATAGATATCCATCAAGACAAGCATACCGTGCTCTGGGAGCCTGCTGGAGACCATATAGAGCCTTCTTTAACTTGTAGACATAGTCTTCTTTTTGTGATAGTAGAAAACCTTCAGGTTGTTCGATGTAAACTTCTTCTTCTAATTCTCCATTCAGAAATGATGACTTAACATCCATTTGGTAAACTTTTATTTTTCTTGAACATGCATAGGCGAGAAACATTCAGATGGCTTCCATTCTGGAAACTTGTGCAAATGTTTCATCGAAATCAATTCCTTCCACTTGTGCATAGCCTTTGCAAACCAATCTTGCTTTGTTTCTGGTAACCTGCCCATCTTCATTCAATTTGTTCCTGAACACCCATTTAGTCCCAATGACATTTTTATCTTTTGGTCGTGGAACTAATTCCCAGGTGTTATTCTTCTCAATTTGATCCAATTCTTCATTCATAGTTGCTACCCAATGTTCATTCTGGCTGGCTTCCTCAAAACTACTAGGCTCAAAGGTTGCTAGAAAGGCAATGTGAGCTTGTTGTGATGAACAAAGCTGTCGACCTTCATTTATGTCACCAATGATTTTATTTGACGGATGGTTCTTTTCAATCCACTCTTTTGTTCTCCTTGGAGGAGCTTCTTGCTCTTGTTCTGGTATATCTTGATGATCATTGTTTACTTCTTCCTCATTGATAGTTGCTTCTTGTTCTACAATTTTATCTGTGTCTTTTTCAGCCTCTATCTCAAGTTTCAAAGATTCTAGATCCTCATCATTACTCGCTAGAACACCATCTTCGTCAAATGTAACATTTATGCTCTCCACTATCTGTTTTCATCTTAGATTATAGCATTTCTAGGCCTTTGTTTTGCGTGAGTAACCAACAAAGATACCTTCATCAGCACGTGATTCAAACTTACCCAAATGTTGATCTTCTCTTTTGATATAACATTTTCTTCCGAAGATTCTAAAATATTTTACATTAGCTGGTTTTCCTTTCCATAATTCATATGGAGTCTTGTTGCAATTATTTCTGAGAAGACTTCGGTTGATAATGAAGATTGTCGTATCAATTGCTTGAACCCAGAATTTTTCATCCAATTTTGAGTCCTTCAACATTGTTCTACCCATTTCCTGTACGGTTTTGTTCCTTCTTTCAGCAACTCCATTTTGCTGAGGTGTTTGTGCTATTGAAAATTTCCTTTCTATTCCATTTTCGTCATAGTATTGCTGAAATAATTTGGAAGTGAATTCTCCACCATTATCCGATCTTAAACACTTTATTTTCAAATCAGTTTCATTTTCAACCAACTCCCTGTAAATCTTAAAGCACTCAAATGCTTCAGATTTTTTCTTTAGGAAGCTGGTGGCTGTCATCTTGGTATAGTCATCTATCATTAACATGAAATATAATTCTCCGTTTAAGCCTTTTGTTCTCACAGGACCACATAGATCAGTATGTATCAATTCCAATGGATGTGATGCAAAGTGTTCTTTTGTTTTAAATTGGACTTTTGTCTACTTGCCATGCCGAAATGCCTCACATAGTGTGTTGGAAGGTTTTGAGATTTTTTGCATTTCTCGTACTACTTCCTTTTTGCTTATCCTGACAAGATTGTCAAATTTTATGTGACCCATTCGTTTGTGCCATAACTATCTTTCACCTTCTTTATCTAGTAGACATGATTTAGTTGCTTCATCCAGAACATATATGTCATTTGGAACTCAACTTGCTGTAGCCACAATTTTACCATACCTTCCTTTCCTGATTTCACATTTTGTGGAGTTGAATAGCATTGTGTGTCCTTGATCACACATTTTTCCAACACTGAGCAGATTTTGATTCATGTTTTCAACCAATAGAACATTCTTGGCTATAACATCTTTTCTTCCGAGAGTGACGGCACCTGATCCTATAACATTTGAAGATCCATCATTTTCAAAGGATATGGTTCCATACTTCTTCTCTTTTAGAGATACAAATTTCCTTCTATCTCTAGTCATATGCGTTGAGAAACTGTTGTCAACATACCACACATCTTTATTTTTTTGAGCCTTGAGAGCGAGAGAACAATTATTAGTCTTCTTCTTCTTCCATGTTCGTTCATTCTGTGGCTTCGAATATTCTTTTGGAGGATTTTCAAGTCTACAGTCTTTGGATATGTGTCCAAATTTCTAAAATTTGTAACATTCCATATTATTTCTTAAATGTTCAAATCTATTGATGTTTCACTGAGCCTGGGAGGTTCATATTTGAAGAATTTCTTGGAATTGTATTGGTTCCTATGGTACATGCGACATTCTACGGTTTTATGACCAAATTTTCCACATGAATAACAATAGCCATGAAAAATATGTTGGTAACTAGATGAAAATATTCGTTGAGGAATCTTCTTCCAAGGATGTGTTTGCGAATCTTGTCCAATGAATTCTACATGTATTTCAGATCTCATAGGTTCATCGTATTTTGTTGTAGAAGGTCCTACTTCTTCTTCTTTGTAACCGATGCCAGTTCTGTCATTGTAAGATCGTTGACTGTTGATCAGTTCTTCCAATGCCGTTAAGCTTTTGGCATAGTTTTGGACAGTGTTTCCCTTCTTCACTTCCTTACACAGCAAGACTACTTCGTCTTCTAATGATTCCCTTTCTTGGTTGCTTTCTTCCAACTTATTTTGAAGTGACTCTTCAATACATTTGTGTTCTTCAACCTCAATTTTGAGACCTTGAATTTGTTCTTCAAGAGTATTGGAACAGATCTTCTGAGCATTGAGCTCTTTTATAAGCTTGATTTCCTCCTCATAAAATTCTTCTATGGTCAACCCTTCTTCTTCATTGTTTGATACTTCTTGTTTATTGTGCTTGGCCATAAACAATACTTTCTCATTCGCTTCTTCTTTGCTACCACTTTCTTCATCGGATGATGAGCTATCTTCTTTAGAGAGAAAGTTCCTTTTGGATACTTTCTTTTTGCCTTGCTTGTTGAATTTCCTAAAGCCTTTCTTTCCTTTTGAGTTGTCATCACTTTTTTTCGGACATTTTGCTACGAAATGCCCAACCTCACTACAACCGAAACATATCAATGGAAGTTTACCTTTGAATTTTCCCTTACCAGGTTTTAGTTTTCTCGTAAAGTAAGCATATTCTTCATCTGAAAGACCTCCATCTTCTCCATTGTATTCACACTTGCAGCTGCATGTCATTTCAATTGAAAGTTGTTTGTCTTTATTCGTTTTCTTAGATGCAATGAACGTAGTTTCTAGATTTGAAGTACCCTTTTCTTCATCAAGTCTCATTTCATATGCTATGAGAACTCCATGTAATTCTTCCTTGCTGAGTTTGTCCAGATTTGCATTGTATTCTAAGATCGATACCTTTGGGTTGAATCTCCATGGTAACGTTCTAAGAATATTCCGTATAATAGTCTTCTCATCAACTGGCTCTCCCAATCCTTCCAGAGTATTGGTTATTTCATCAACGTATTGGAATTATGCAGCAATGTTGCAATCTTCTTTCATTCTGAGTTGCTCAAATTTTTCTCTATAGATTTGAAGCTTTGCTTCTTTGACATTTGAGTCACCTGCATATATATTCTCAAGCTTGTCCCATACATTTTTGGCGGTTTTACAACCCAACAACTTATGATAAGTAGATTCAATAAGTCCATTGATAATAATATTCTTTGCTTTTGCATCATTTACCAAATTCTTCTTACCTTGTTCATCCGCGGTTGATGTAAATCCATTTTGAACAGTGTCCCATACTTTGTAACCTTGCGCCAAGAGATAGAACTCCATTCTTCCTTTCCAGAGTGCATAATTATTTTCATTGAATAGAGGTACACCATTCTTGGTATGCTCCATGACCTCCTTCCAGCTGTTAAACTGCTATTGAAGGAACCAAGCTCTGAAACCAATTTTTGGAAATACTGAGAGGGGGGGGGGGGGTGAATCAATATTCCTTTCAATTAGAGCATTAGTTAATCTTCAATTACTATCAGTGTTTGTACAATGATAGCAGAAAACAAGAGGAACACAAATGCACACAGTCTTTAAGGTGGAAACCCACTCTAGGACAAAAACCACCTAATGCTTTTCTAATAATTCTTTAATATTCAACTCCAATTGAAAATAAAGCTCCAACTTCCTAGAATCTAGAAAAGCATTCTTCTCCAGCTCCCACTGGATGGACACTCCAACGCCCGAGATTCTTCAGTAGTCACTGAATGGATGCCCCAACACCTAATGAGCTACAACTCACCCTAGCACCACCCTACCACCCTATAGAAGAATAAAAGAAGAATGGACTCCCGTACCAGGGAAAATGGTCCACTTTACAATGATATAGAATGATGTAGAAGAAAAATATATACTATACCATAACCCCAACTTTGAAAAAACCATCTAATGATGATCCTAGACCTCCCAATATTGCCTCTTCAATCCTTGGCATATAGACACTAGTACAATTTTTACAATAATGTATTTACAATGACTTAGTACAATGATACCTTTACAATAATTGTATGCAGTGCTGCCCACTTGAAGACTTCATATGATGAACTTCTTGCTGCTGTTATGCACCTTGGTTGTTTCTCTTGTCATGCTACCTTCTACTATATCTTGCTTTGCTTTGTTTCCATAGAAGGTATGGTCCTTTGGAACCCTTGACAACACATGATCTAGCTTTTTCTTGCCTTCTAGGATATCGATATTGAATCTGGTGTATCTTTGTTTTTTAAAATCCTCAATATATAATTTTTGGTCCTATAGTAGTCCTCTAAGTCATATTTCCAATGCCACGGGTCTGACCTAATTTGGATTCTTCAAGAGATATTTATACCCAATCTCTCACAATGCCCTAATTATGGACTGTTTCAGCAGAGAAAACTTGTACGGTGTGCCATGTGTCATTTTTCTTCATTCAACTCTGAAATTGATAGAGTGAAAACTACATTCCGTGCACTATCTATCACTTTTTATGGAATTTCAATCCGATACTCAGAGAGAGATTTATGATGATTTTACCAAGGTCACTTCTTTGCGATTAATTTCAGGAGTCTGCAAAAACCCTGACTTCCACAGATCATATATCCAAGCATATTGCGCACCTTGATCTGAAATTTGTACAGAAGATTCCTCAGGATGTTGGCTTCACCTCATAAAAATTTCAGCTTCTGAACCTTTGTAGAAAAAAATTTATAATGAAAATTCCACGATGACCTATTTTAGATCAAAATCCCTTGCATAAGGAGGAAATGAGGATCACAATTTATATAAAATCTTAGGTTGAGAGGGGCTTCAACAAGTGAACGTGGGAGGGATTTTAGGAGCTTAAAAAATATTAATTATTACTTTTCAATGACCCATGCCCCAACCCCATGGGGTTTTAGCCCACTAACTGGGGGTACAAACTTCAAACATGAATATCTCTCAAACCGTGAAGAATTACATGGCATGCCATATATCAACGGAAACATCTCAACAAGTAGAAACCATAAAAAGCATTATTGACCCATAATATATTAATTTGGTATGTCAAAATTCCCATGAAATATTGGGTTAGCCCCTGGTGCTTCTTGGGTTGACATCAATGACAACCGCTGATCAACAGTCTCCCCCTCCCAAATGTTGCTTGTCCTCAAGTAACTACAAGGGTGTTGAAAAACTTCCCCTTCTTCTCTTGTGGCCTCCTCATCTATTAGTCTCCACCATTGCTCTAAATATTCTGCAATAGCTCTGTCTATCAATGGTCCTCCTTCAATATGCAAGTTAGCCTTTGGTGAATAAATCCAGGAGCTCTTATCATGAAGAAATGGAAGGTTGTTATGGAAACCTTCTTGCTGATCTATGGCCTCTTCAAGATAGAAGTGATGAAAATCATGGGGATTTTCATGATCCATGAAAGACTCCATCTCCATGCTATCATCCAAATGAATTGGATCACCTCCCAGCTTGGCAATCCATAAAATAACTCCTCCCCAATACATGTGAGAGGCATGTTCTCAACAAACATATGGCTCACTCTACAAAGAGACAAGTGATCTATCATAGTGGCCATACAAAATCTCATGCTCCCATGGAAGCATGCAATACAAAAATAATGGGGAACTCCTCTCCCCAAGGACACATCCAACAAGTGTGCCTCTCCTCCAACCATGTTCCCAAGAGTAGGAACATTCTCATCATATGGAATCATTATTAGAACCATGCTAGCTTCCATGTATGATAAATGACAAGGAAGATGTTCCCTCATGTGCAACCAGCGTAGTTTTATCCTCAACTGCCATAGAATAGGATATGACAAGTGCCTTCCCCAACACTTGTTTGCTGCCTCATGCCTTTGGAATGCATGGAGAATTTACATCATAGTTGGTGTAAATGAATCACACCATGAAGAATATACTAGCTTCCCAAGATTCTCCAAGGAAGGGCCTACATCAACATAGTTCATGGCCTTGAGTGACCCATGAAACCCATCATACTTAGTGCCCCATCTTGGCACAATATCCATAAAATGAGTGTTATAAAAATATAAGCATATAGGAGATACATTATAATGCTTAGAAATACAAGCCTCTCTATATACTTGTTTTACATCAGTGGCGTAACTCATGGATGAGTTCCCTCTCACACTCAATGAATAAGGAGGCGTGAATGGAGGCTCTTCCCAAGAGCTATGTTTCTCCTCCTCTACCAAGTAGTCCATGCACATCTTCATATGAGAGTGCACCTCTTCTTTTAAACCTTCCCATATGAATCCACCCAAGAGATTATGATATGCTTTGATAAAACCAGTGGGCTTGGAAAGTAGGATCTAATAGGTGGAATCTAGTAATCTATCCTTGAGCTTGGAGTCAATAACCAACAAAATGAGATTATAGAAATAGATGACCCCATCAACCACCTTGAACCTTTCATCCTTTACTTCCCCATCAAGAACCCCACATGTGAAAAGGTCCTTCGACTATTCCAACGTCAGTTGGGAGTCCCAATAAGGATCTAGACTTCCCAAGAATGACAGCGCTGTAGAAGGCTGAAATGTTTCCCCCATCTTCTCATGGCTCCCTCCTTTGACATCATTGATATCAAAATCACATGTTGGAGCATCATAATCTTCCTTTTTCTGCCCCAATTAGAGTTGATCCTTTTCAAGACAAGATTGAAGCATATGGAAATCAACTTCCCCTCGAAAATTCTTTGTCTTCCAAAACTTCCTCATTTTGGCCCAAGTGTACAAGAGAGTTAGTATCCCCTTGCCATGTTCAGAAATATTATTTGTGAATGAAGAGATCATGGGATGCCCCAAAAGATGTGGATTTTCCATGTTTCCTCATGCTCATTCCACCATAGATCTTTGATTTCTCCTCTCTCAGCGCAGATATCTGAGTGGGAGTTAGCAATGCCCATTTCAGGAAATTGCTCATCTCTCTTCTAAATTCATGAAAGATTCTCTGCATTGTGCTAGCTTCTCCCAAGACTCCCTCCTTAGCCAAGTATGAATATGCTACCCACAGTTGAGAGAAAACTTTATATTTCCTCCTATCAAGAGGTGCTTCTAGCAAAGCACCCCCTTGCAAAGAGGTGTCAAGGCATAGAGTAGAATGTGGATGTAGGTAGATAGATTTTCCCCTACCTTTAATGCATAAGTCCTATTACCTCCTTTGTGCTTCCAAGATTTGAAGCAAAGAAGGGTTCATGTTCTTCCCCTTGTGATGCCCTTCCTCCTCTTATCCTTCTTCAATCTCCAAGATCTCATCATTTGACAATGATGGTACATGTTGCTCATGTGTTAAGTCAAGAGCTCTATGTGTGAGACCTTGTGGAACTCCTTGCAAGAGTGCAAGAGTTTCTTCTCTTGGAGCAAGTGCTCCAACTTCATCTTCATGAGGTGCTTGAGGTGTCTTTGTTGTGACTTCGTTATCATCTCTTGTCTTCTCCTCCTCTTCAATAACTGAAATTGTCCCATCATCAATGAGAGACCTTAGATCTTGGTCATCTATTGAAGGAGAAACCTTCATTCTTTCCTCTTGAGAAGAGGACCCTTCACTCAATGGAGATCTTGCCCTTGGCAAGGAATCAAACAAATTTACACCTTCTTCCATGGTCTTCAGAAATGGATTTGGATTCATAGACCCTTCCAACTCATGAAAAATATTTGTTTGATGTGGTTTGATAGTGTCAATAGAAGATGTTACACATGGAGCTTCATCAAACCTTTCTATCAATCTTGCAATAAACCTTGCATAAGTAGGTGTATTGGCATTCTTCAAGGAAAAAGACTCAAAAAACCACCAATCATATGCTTTACCTTCAAAGTGCAGCGCTGCTACTTTGATGGCTTCAATCTCTGAAACTTGATGTTGCTGCACAAAGTTATCTAGCTCCTCCACCCAAACCCTGAATGGACATTTAGGTGATCCATCAAAGATAGATAGATAGAATATACCCTTACCATGCTACTCCTCCTTTGTGAATTTTCTCTCCTTTATCTTGCATAATACTTGGAAGTTCAAGTCATCTTTGAACTCCTTTGATTGAGCTTCATACTCCTCCAAATACTCTCTAAGAGTCTCCTTTTTGGGCACACCTCCTTTCTTCCTCTTCATGAAGAAATCATAGACAGAACGCTGAAGCTTTGGTGATATGGCTGAGTTTACATATCCATGAGATGAGGATTCAGAATTTTCCTCATGTATATATCTTTTATATCTGATCAGAAGATCTTTCTGCTCTTGAAACTTTCTAGGAGTTTCACTGCTTCTTCTTTCTCCTTCTTGTTCAACCTCCTTGGAGAGGTTCTTCCTAGATCTAAAAAATGATGAGAGTAAACTCATGGTATTCATCATTCTGACCTTACTCCTTTCTCTATAGCACTTTTTCTTGAAGCCACAGGCTGAGCCAAAGATCTTGCTCTGATACCACTGTAATGTTCCCAACTAAGGAATAGATACACTATTGGGAATAATATGAGTTATTACCAATGTGGATCTACATAAATATGCCATATAAATATTTTAAATCACTTAAAATTCAATAAAATATGCAGCAGAAACTTTATGCAGCGTTTTAGAAGCCAAAAGGTGGGGAAAAGTGATGATTTAGGCCCTAAAATGAATGTATTAATATATATGAATAAAAATAAGAGGTAAAAGTGGTTTTATATGATATATATGGTTATTAGAGACTCCCATGTCGAATTCCAGCAAAAAAAAATTCGATTTTCTATGTTAAACAGTTCCTCCTTTCCTAACTAGGCTAGAAAACCCTCATTTCCCATGACTAGAAGTATGCAGAAATTGACTGAAGAATGAGAGAATAATTTTCTGAAGGATTTGGCTGAAATAGGGTTTAAAAATTAATAAATCTTATCATTGGCATGACTCATACATTTTACAGAAGAAAGAATGAGAAAATACAGGAGAAATCCTAAAAAATGAGGTGCTACAACCATGATAAAAGACTGCAGAACCATAACAATGTTATTTATATGGAAGTAGTAGTTTATTAATTCTTCAGATATATATCATATATTTACATAAAAATTTATATCCAATACAGATCCATGTACAAGAAGGGCTGATCTATACATTCCCCTTGGGGTTTTGCTCAAAACATGAAGCACCGGAAGTAGATATTAGATCTAAGACTTCAGATCTGTAGAATGATTCAGAATTTCTAAATAATAAAATTACATAGAATATCAGATCTGAAACAAACATGGATTGGATGGCCAATCCATGGATCACCATAGTGGAAGAAAGAACCCCAACACCGGAGATCTCTCTTCCAAAACGCAGGCAAAACACCCTGCATCTATATATCTACAAATAACACTGTCTCAGTGACAGGAATAGCACTGTATATTTTGAGAATGATTTGGCTTGATGCCAATATGTAGATCTAAAGTAAAATTTGCAAATGAACTCTTCCAAGAGGTTAAATGACACACACACTGAGAAGAGCCACTGCTATCATCTAGATCTGTGCAGATCTAGATCTCCACTTGCTACAACTCACAAGGACAACTCAACCCTCAATAGGAGAAACACTGTAGATGTAAGGTGAAGCTTGGCCCAAGCCTAATATTGGGAAAATTTAGCACAATTCTCCTCTAAGAGCTGGTCAAGGAAGGAGGTGGGATTCCTAAACAGGAATACCCAACAAGGGATGTATAACAGACAATTCCTTGAGAAACGATAATATTCAACAACCTTTTCTTGCTGCCCTCCTCTTCCTTTTATAAGATAGGAGTATTTATAAACCCTAAACCACCTTAAAGCACTTAACCCTTTTCACATTAGATCCTCCTTCTAGAATCTCACTATCCCTCAAAGAGGTTCAATGCATCTAGACTGTGCTATTTGACTTGGTCAAAGATGACCCATTCTTGTGATTTAACCCATTCACACCTGCTAGATGTAATTTATATAGCCCAGATATGTCTCTGTTCACATAGGCATTGATTTATTCTTGGTTTTCAGGAGTTTTACATGTCCTCCTTTACAATTTATTCATTAATCATGAAATTCAAAATAAACAAGGCAAAATTAATGTTCCAATTAACTGAAGCTAATTTAGGAGCATTACAAGATCTCCCACCACCTAATCTAGCTGAAAAACACCCTACAAGAGGGGTTGCAGCTATGCACAACAAACCACTTCAGAAATAACGCAGTCTTGGAAAGAATGAGCAGGAGGCCATCAAATAAGATCAACTTGTGAGTATACAATAGCAAATCAGAATTACAATGATGCTCTTACATTATACAGTAGAATACAGGAGACAATAGAGCAAGAAATATTCAGAAAAGAAGGCTGCAACACATATATAAACTGCAAAATGGTTTAACAACATTATTTTAAGGAGCTGTAGTAGCTGAATGTTACACATCAGATCTAGAACATATCTGTGGAAAAAATATCATATCCATTTCAGATCTGTAAACTAGAAATACTTATTTACAAGATCCCCTTGGGGTTTTGACCAAATCATGCATTACAAAGAGTAGATCTGAGTTTTAAGCTGCAGATCTACAAAATGATTCAGAAATTTCTGAAGATTAATTTACATTTAAAAATATCAGATCTAAACAGAACATGGATCAACAAGCTAATCCATGGATCACCAAAGTGAAAGGAAAAGCCCAGCACCAGAGATCTCTCATCAAAAATGGGGTCAAAACACCCTGCAAATCGTCCACTGAAAATAACACATTCCCTCAAGGAAAATTTCACTGTAGCTTGCATAACAGAGATGGCCTAATGCCAAGATACAAATCTGAAGCTCAAACAGTGGATGCACTCTTCCAGGAGGTCAAAAGACACACTCACTGAGAAGAGGCTCCAATACAAGCTAGATATCAACATATCTACAGTTCCACTTGCTACAACCTACAAAAGAAAACAAACCCTCACTAGATCTGCATTGCAATTGGAAGTATAGCTTGGCCCAAAGCCTGATAGTGGATCAAATCAATAAAAAATCCTCCAAGAATCCTCAATGGAAGAGGTGAAATCCCTGTATAGGAACTCCAAGTGCTAAGAAGCACAATTCTCCACTAAACAGCATAGAATAGTATTTGTATAAACATACAAGATACTCAGAAATATAGACAATCAACAACCTTCTCTTGCTTCCTTCCCCTTCCTTTTATAAAATGAAATCCTTTGAAAACCCTAAACCACCTTGATGAGTTAGCTCGTTTCATATGAGGGGCCTCCTTCTAGAACTGTGCTATCCCTTCATGAGGTACATTGAATCTAGACAACACCATAGATTTGGTCAAGGTTGACCCAGTCTCATAGCTCAAACCCCTTTCACACCTGCAAGTGATTTATTTACATGGCCCTGATTTATCCTTGTTCATATGGGCATTGATTTATTCAGTATTTTCAAGAGTTTTACATGTCCTCTTTTATTCATTTATTCATGCAATAGAAAGTAAAATAAAAATGTATATTCCTCTTAGCTCAGGCTAAGAAGGAATATTACAGTCCTCCCCTCCAAAATGTTGCTTGTCCTCAAGAAACCGATAGGGTGAGTGCTGCAGTGCTTCCACTCCTCCATTGATGACACCATCAAGGATCAAGTCCTCCTCTCAAGCCAAGTGTTCACCCAGCCAATACATCAAGAATTTTTCCTCCAAGGTCATCATAAGAGGTACATAGTTCATCCGACAAGGAATGAAAAATTCAATAGAGATAAACATGACTGGAGCAATTCTTTCTCTAAAACATGTAGCATGAGGCTCACAGAGAAGTTTCAATCCATGTGGTACATAAAAATTTTCCATAATTCGTCCATACAATCCCCTAAACAGTACAAATGTATCATCCAAGTATGGGAGCAAAACTACATATATGCAAACAGAAATTTGACCTCGAAAATGTGGGTCAAAGTCCCACATGTGATGCCAGCGTATTGTATCTCCTTCCTGCATTAGATCAAGGTGTGGCAAGTGACATTCCCACCACACATTTGCTGCATAAGTCATCTCAACATAGCTGAAGATATCAGATATTTTTGCTACCTTTGGGAAGCACCCATCATGAAAAGGAATCCTCCTTTGCTCAACAAGGGAGTGGCCAAGTTCAGAATTTCTATTGGCCCTCCAAAAGCCATGAGATCCACATGATATCTCACTCCCTTTAGGAGTCATAGCCTGAAAAAACATGGTAAAAGAATGTGATAAATAAGAAAATAAAACTTTTGCATAATCAGATTCTTCACAATCATATTCCTCCATACACATGGAGTTGTGCATGGGTATTTCCCTCCTCTCAAAATAAGGAAGAACTGGATGAAATGAATCTTTCAAAGATTCCATTTCCTACCCCAATTCCTTATAGCTAATGCACTCTTGAAAGTGCTGATTTAATTCCTCTCTCATGCCTTCCCAATCAAAACTCCTCATGATCAGGGTATAGATCTTCATTGAATGCATATGGCTGAGGAAGAATTCTTTATGTGCCCCTTGTAGTATCTTCTGCTTGATCTTGGAAGCTCTAGCCAAGAATAACATACCACGATGATAGATGACTCCCCCTTGGACTAAGTAGCCAGCTTCTTTCTACATGTCATCTAGGATCATACCTATGTGGAGATCTTTGGAATACTCTACAAGCAGTTGAGATTTCCAATACAGATCCACACTATTCAGCAATGACATCGATGATGATACATCCACGGAAGTGCCTGTCATGTTCATGATCTCTTATTTTACCTCTCTAATTCCAAATGTAGGTGTTGGAAGTCTAGTCCTCCCATTATTCTCCTCCCACAGTGCAGATCTAGAAAAGAGATAAGGTGATAGTGATACAGTGAGAGGATCCCCCTCACTCTTGAGCTATCCCAAGCCCTCCATTGCTGTAGCTTGGTCCCCCATTGCTCCAATCCCTTCTGGATCTAGATTTGGAGCAGCACTTTGTGATGCCTCCCCCACAAGATCTGAATCTAGTGGCCTTCCAAGTGGGTTTCCGCTAGATAGGAATGTCCCATGCAAAAAGCTCATGAACATCAGGGAAGGGACTGTGAGATTCTTGCTTCCACTGGGAAAATCCATCTCTGTTGTTTGTGTGGAAGTGCTAGGTGAGGGATAAGTATTCATGCCTTGGATCATTTGGGGTTTACCACTCTTTAGGTCCACTCACTCCATCTACAAAGCTTTCCAATCATTGGTGACCTTTCCCAATGTAATCAACCATTGGACACCCAAAATGATATTGGTGTCTAGTATGTCAACTACAAAAAAGCGATCCACCAAAGTGTAGGACCTCATAGTGATTGAGAGTGATGGGACATATTGCATGCATTGCATTTTCCTATCTCCTGGGACCAAAACATATAATCCCTCAAAAGTATCAGTGGGGATTTCTCTCCTCTGCACAAGATGAGCATTAATAAAGTTGTGGGTTGCCCCACTGTTAATCAGTACAGATACCCTCTAATTCATGATTGAACCTTGTACTCTTAGGTTTAAGTACTTAGGAACTCCTCTAAAATATGCAAGAGTTCCACCTATTAGACCAAAGGCTCCATCCCCATCCCTAGATGGTGTTGGATCTCCCTCAGCATTATCAGCGTTGTGACCCCTCCTTGGTTCATCATCTTCATCTTCCTCCTCAAAATCTGAGAAGACCTCTATGTAGTGTGCTTTCCTAGCAGAAATTCTATGTCCAGATTCCCATGACTCTTGGAAAATGAAACATAGTCTCTTCTTTCTCATCTCTCTCCTGAGTTCAATATCAAGAGGCTTCTTGAATGAGTTCTCCTTGGAAGGAGTAGAGTTTTCTTCCTTCCCTTTAGAAAAGTGAGGGGCCTTGCTCTGGAAAGTTTCCTTTTCTTTTGGAAAGGCATCTTGGAGGTCTCTAGCCCTCTCAATGGCATCATGAAAAGTGATGGGCTTGGTACATTTAACGAACCCATGCAAAGGTTCATCCAAGCCAATGATGAACATGTACACCCTCCTTGCTGCAGATAGATCAGGAACCATAACTGATAATCTTAGAAACTCAGAGATATAAGTTTATGTATTTCCCGATTGCTTTAACTTTGCAAAGCTCATGAAAAGTGCTTCTGGATCCTTTCTGGAAAACCTCTCCACCAGTATTCTAGTGAATTTAGAGTAGGTAGTCATATTGGCATGGCCCAATGTAGACAACCCATGGAACCACCAATTGTGCGCTTCACCTTCAAAGTGCAACGCTGCAATCTTGGTGGCTTCAATCTCAGGTACTTTGTTCAACTGAAAGTAAATATACAGCTTTTCTACCCATTCCCTCGTAGAACTAGAGGATGACCCATCAAACTTGGGAAAAAATAATCTGCCCATAGAGGGGTGTCTATCATGATTATGAAAGAACCCACGATCTCTATACTACTGCCTTGGTCTTCTTTTGTCCTTGAGGTGAAAAAACTCTTGGAAACTCAAATGGTCTCTGAATCTCTGATTCTGAGATTAATATTCCACAAATTAGTCTTCAAGGGATTCTTTCTCTTGTGGCCCTTCATTCTCCACAGCTAAGAAGGTACGCATAGTGGAGCATTATGGAGCTTGTGGGGCTTGTGGTTCATTCACTAGTTGACCAGTCCAGTGATGAGACATGTCAGATATTTCCCCTGGATGAAATATCCTAGGAGATTACCTCATTCTATCCATCCTCATCTCTTTGATCTCTTTTGAAAGATCTTGCATGGCCACCAAAAGAGTTCTTGCAAACTCTTCTCCTTCTTTATCACTTGCAGTCTCAGGGGCTTTACCCTTGTCTTGATCATCAGTAGTGTAATCAAAATTCTTGTGACTTCTATTCTGATACCTCTTCTCCCTCTCATTAAGAGGTTCATATTATTTTGAATGCAACATGGCTGTGGTTCTCCAATGAAAGCACAAGATGTGCCAATAAAGGAGCTTTCATACCACTGTAATATTCCAAAATTGGAATGGCACATCAAGCTTGATGAAATAACGCACTCCTGGGAGATTGATGCAAAGAAATTATTTTACAGCCCTTGTATCCCTTAGATAAGAATATATGGATTCTATATATAAAAGGGGAGCAAAAACAAATCAAACTAGGTGTGGTAAACAAATCTCCCACCACCTAGCCTAGCTGAAAAACAACCTACAAGAGGGGCTACAATTATGCACAACAAAATGCTTCAGAAATACTTCAGTATTGGAAAACATGAGAAGGAGGCCATCAAATAATATCAACTTATGAGCATACAACAAAAAATCAGAAATACAATTATTCTCTTACATTATATAATAGAATACAGGAGACAATAGAGCAAGAAATCTTCAGAAAAGAAGGCTGCAACACAGATATAAACTGAAAAATGCCTTAAAAACATGATTTTAAGGAGATGTAGTAGCTGAATGTTACATCTCAGATATAGAACATATATTTGGACAAAACATCAGATCCATTTCAGATCTGTAAAATAGAAATATTTATTTACAAGATCCCCTTGGGGTTTTGACCAAATCATGCATTACAAAGAGTAGATCTGAGTTTTAAGTTGCAGATCTACAAAATGATTCAAAAATTTCTAAAGATGAATTTACATTAAAATAGATCAGATCTAAATAGAACATGGATCAGTAAGCTAATCCATGGATCACCAAAGTGAAAGGCAAAGCCCAGCACCAGAGATTTCTCATCAAAAATGGGTCAAAACACCCTACAAACCCTCCATTTAAAATAACGCAGTCCCTCAAGGAAAATTGCATTCTAGCTTGAATAACAGAGATGGCCTGATGCCAAGATAGAAATCTGAAGCTCAAACAGTGGATGCACTCCTCTAGGATGTTAAAAGACACACTCACTGATAAGAGGCTCCAATACAAGCTATATCTGAACAGATCTACAGTTCCACTTGCTGCAACCTATAAAAGCAAACAAACCCTCACTAGATATGTGTTGCAGTTGGAAGTAGAGCTTGGCCCAAAGCCTGATAGTGCATCAAATCAGCAAAAAATCCTCCAAGAATCCTCAATGGAAGAGGTGAAATCCCTACATAGGAACTCCAAGTGCTAAGCATCACAATTCTCCACTAAACAACAGAGAATAGTATTTGTCTAAACAAACAAGATACTTAGAAATATAGACAATCAAAAACCTTCTCTTGCTGCCTTCCCCTTCCTTTTATAAGATGAAAGCCTTTGCAAACCCTAAACCACCTTGATGAGTTAGCTCCTTTCACATGAGGGGCCTCCTAGAACTGCGCTGTCCCTTCATGAGGTACATTGAATCTAGACAGTGCTGTAGATTTGGTCAAGGTTGACCTAGTCTCATAGCTCAAACCCCTTTCACGCCTGCAAGTGATTTATATACATGGCCCTGATTTATCCTTGTTCATATGGGCATTGATTTATTCAGTCTTTTCAGGATTTTTACATGTCCTCCTTTATTGATTTATTCATATAGAAGAAAGTAAAACAAAAATTTATATTCCTCTTAGCTTAGGCTAAGTAGCAATATTACAGAAATAGGGAAACTAGACAAGGAAATCATTCACACATGGCACAATTATTTTTGGAGTAATGTCCCTAGAAAAATCCAATGTGGGAAAACTTGTGCATCAAATTTTAGGGCTTTATTATTATGCGGTAGAAATGTCTGAATACATCTCTAAATACCCTCAAGGGTTATTTAGTTACATATAGAAATATTGGTAGAAAAATTTATGAGAAATAACTTAATCAGTGAGTTTATGGCTGATCCGGATGAAGAAAAAAACCTACCCTAGGGAGGTTCTATGGAACGCATGCACAGTCCCAACGCTACAAATTGCAACCTCTGCATCAACCACTTCAAAGCTTAGTTTTCAGCCCTAGAAATGTTTTTTTTCCTCTATGGATGGTGAATAAAAACCTCCCAGTGCCACTTTCAAGATCCTGGTCTCTGAAATTGATCCATCAACAAATTACGAAAACCCTTCGTTTTTCCATTGCACTACTTCCGTGGGAGCTTACATAGTCACTGTGTCAACCCTCTTCCTTCTGCGTTGGCTAGGATATATTTCCTCTACCTCTCTTTGACTGATGCTCCACCAGAATGAGAAAATATTTCTCTTTGGGTGACATCTCTGCCCCTCACTGCTCAAATATCTATCTCGAATTTCTCAGGAAATCGCACCCTAAAAGTTTTAAACTCTCATATCAATTTAGTGTCTCTATGTGTTTTCAAATACCCCTAAAGTCTTCCTTTTATAGTCTTTTGATTGAAAAATAAAAAACCTGTATTATATTTCAAATTGATGGATAAGATTAAAACATGACTTGATCTTCGTTTTCTATAATATTCATAGTATGCTTTATTAATACCCTTTAATTATTTAATTTCCCTAAGTTTAGACTTAGGTTCATGTTGTGCTATTCAACAACCACAATTATTTTATAATATTTTCCTTGGAAACATAATGGGGACCCTTTAAAAAATAGGAGACTAGAACAAATAAGACCCTTAAGTGATTAGTTAAAATAGAGATAAGAGTTAAAGGGGCTAAGCGACACATTTTTATCTAAAGGGAACTTAGGCAGAAAATTCAAAAGAAACATGCTTCCAGATCGTAATCATAAACTCACATTGACAACATATGACCTTTAAAGCCACTCCAAATGATCTGCAATGCAAGATCAATAAAAGGCGTTAATAAAGGAAAAGGCTTCCACTCAAATCATATTTCATGAAAAGAAAACTGTAGGACCCACCACTACCACATAACCAATCACAAACCACATTTCCACCATGCTAACATTCAATTCGCCCCCATTTTCATTTCTCCAATCTAATGCATCCCATCACATCACACTTTCGATAATAACCACTTCTGCCCTCCATCCAATTTCGTCGAAATTACGATTGTGATATCACATCGCAAATTTTACACTTTCCTTTTTCTTCGCTAATGTTTGAAGCCTTTAAAAAACCTTAATATTTTGACTTGAAAAGAGTTATAGTGTGAAAAAGAATTTATCTAAATCGAAAAGAATTAGGTCTTTGGCATTTTAAAAAGTTTACACACAAATGGATCTGCAATGCAAAAATATCTTATTTAAACACTTAAATTTCTACTCGATCACGTGAACCCACGCTTCCCATTAATGCCATAACTTAACATTTTTAACAGCTCAAGCCTCCAAATATGGTTTGATCACAAGAGAATTAAATATTTAGATTATCCACGTGCTAAGATTTATTTTCCATTATTTCCATTATTTTTACAATACTCTTCTATTGTGACAAGGTTTCCCCTATTGACTTGTTGTTCTTATTATTTCACAAGAAAGTAAAAAAAAACGAAGTTCCTCAGAAATGTCTAAGGCTGCAAATAAGTCCAAAAAACACATGGCTCCCCGTAATCCTATGACTTCTGCTAATGAAGTAACATAGATTCCACCCTTATTTATAGATACAACATGTGCATATGAGAGTGGTTATCCTTATTAGGAAGCAATGTAAAGATTATTTGAAGATGAGAAACCCCACAGGGTTGAGAGAACATCTACCATAGATGCTTATGATTCTTCAAAAGCTACTATAGATGACTTCAACAGCTCTTTATGCACCAAAATAATACATGAACAAAGATTCTACCATATGTAGATATGGTAAAATGGATTATTGACAACCTCAAGATTAGAGATGGAAATTTAATAAGAAGAAGTACAATGATAGGGTCAGTCAGAGCCAAATATTTGAAGAAAATGTAACACATTCCATACCCTAAGAAGGTGTATGATAAATATTTCCTGGCACAATTTTCCAAAGAAAATAAGTTGGATTCGAACCCCATAAATAAATGGAGGAGAAACCCTAACAAGCATAAACATGATGATAAGGGTATGTATTCCACTTCTTCATTTGTCGGTCCTTACCATTATATTTCTAGTATGATGTCTATACTTTTCAGCCAACAAAATATCACTAAATTCTCCATTGAATGGGTTCCCCTTATGGATGTTATTACTGAATCTTGTATCATGGACCGAGGAACCATTTTGTCAAATAATATTACCACCCATATTCTTCAATACAGAAAGAATCATTCATTTTTGTTTAAAATACTTCCCCCATTTTATTTGAGTGCCTACATAGTGGATGTAGTGTGTTTTATGTCAAATTTTTTGACCATGGGTTGGAAATGGACTACCCAAGACCCGAGTCCCATTCATATTTATCCTAGTATTCTTGGGAATCAAAATATGAAATTGATTTCTACAATATATTTCATGGAGTTATGCTCCCAGTTTTTCAAGATGTCATTGATGAAGAGACCCCTATATTGTCCAAAGAATCTCAAGCAGACTTCACATCCATTGGAAAATTGTTTGGGGAAGAAATTTTCATCTTTGTCAGAGTTTTTGGGAGCTTAACCAGACCACCTGTCCTACCATTATATGTTCTAGATAAACATCTCGCAAGAGAAATTTCCTATCAAATTGTGGGTCATGGATTGACCAAGGTTTTGAAAGAAGAAAATTAGAAAGCTTCATGGCCCTCTTTTCCTATTTATAGTCATGTCGAGGCATTATAAAATTTCAAACATGGAGGGTTAGATATCAATCAAATCCAATGTTTGAAATTATTTACTATTTCTAACATGAAATATGACTCGAACCAAGTTTCATTCAATTTCAAAACTCAAGTTAAAATTAGGACATTTTCCCACAAAAATGATGATTTTGATGACTTGTTTGAGTCCGTTGATACTTATTCAACAATCAAGAAATTAGCGGCATCACACCTTAATCCTCAGAAAATTTTGAACTTCAAACAATACAAAAATAGAAGGTTATAAGGGATTCATCTAAATATACTGGAGGTATCCCAACCTATCTCACAAAAGGAAAAACAACAGAAGGAAAAGCAACACAGGAAAAAAGGGAAAATAATGGCCCCCTAATAATAATAAAGTCCTTAGTGGATTAAAAGAAGATAAGTCTTCTAGAACTCAAAGCAAAGATCCTCTATTTCCATGTGACTTAGCTGAAGTCTGGAAATATTTTGATCAACAGCTAAAAGGAGACCAAGAAGTGGTGATCATTGATCATCAAAAAAAAAAGGAAACAACTCATGGTAAAAGCCATAACCCGTTTACTATTGGGTCAACTAAAAAATAAATTAACACAGAGGAAGTAGAATTTATCTCAGCCTACCCAACATCAGAAATTGTGTTGAAAATTGAGGAAATACCTCCTTTCGATATATTTTACAGCCCCAAGCATACAGATGTCATGAGAAGGTAGAGATAAAGGAGGAGGACATAATAATCACAATTTCTCGTTCGTGGAGATGTCTCTATAGAAGTAGTTTGGAAGGACTCACAAGTAGATCCATCTCAGGACCTAACACATTTGACTCAGTTTGAAGGAGCATATGCATCTGCCACCATTGAAAAAGCCATTAAAGTTCAACAACTAGTCAAAGATAAGGATGACAGGATATTTCAATTGTAACAATAATTTCTAGCAGAGAAGAAAATCATTAATCAAGAATTACAAGCACAAGTGTCACTGCTTGAACAGAGCTTGGATCAACTAAATATGAAGCACCGATTAGAAATTGGTGCTAAAAATACTAAAATACACCAACTGTAATTCATTGTTGAATAGTTGAAAGATAATCCTAAAGTGGATGAATTCAAGAAGGAAGCTTTGGAACTAAATACTTAGTTAGCCCAACAACAAATTTTTTTCTGCAAAAAATTATCTAGAATTATTGAACTGTGTGAAAAGAGTGATTCACTAATGAATTGAGTAGTTGACTAGAGGATTAGCTTTCATGAAATATATGACAAAGTATCCCAATACATCACTTGGAAATATTCTGCTGAAGGCTAAAAGGGAAATATTCTAAGGATCAAATATTCTAAAAAAGAAATCTTATTTACAGATTGGGACATATAGTTAAAACAGGCTAAAATGGCAACTTGCAGAGCCATACATGTTGCCAACAATATTGTTGAAACGGATAGCCAAAATCTCATTGTTGCTAATATGATTCATAAATTCCCTCTTTATTCTCCACCTATTGTAAATTATTTGATAATACAGTGGTAGGAAATGTCGAAGATGAAGGAATAAAGCATAAAAAAAGTGGATAAGCTGGATTGGGAAAAATATTGGAAGCACTTGGTCAGGCCACATAGCCAATGGATAATGTTGCGCTTTCTAACCAACACTTCCTCTTACATGATGCATCCACTATCATATGCAACCTATAACTGATAGCTACGTGTTAGGCCAAGAAAAAATCCTAAGGTTTAGCCTATGATCAACATCCTTCAACTAAAATAATGAATGGAAAAGGAGATAGCGATGCAATCCTGAAGCGAGTCATCCCACCAAAATTTGTTTATGCTTTTATTTCACTTAATTTAAGGAGAGTTGTTTAAACCTCGTCATATTTTTGTGTAATTTTTATTTTTGTACTTTTTATTTTATTATATAAACACTTTCATGTCGTTAAAGAAAGGGTCCTGAAATTTTGAAAAGAAGACTTTACAGAAGTTGCACTTTTGTACTCTTAAAGTATTTTTTTAATAAAAAAGGTTGGACAGAGATTGTTTTTCAAATGAGTAGAGTTAGCATATATATGGTACTTTTCTATTTATGTTGATATTCTATTTCAAATGAGAAATAATTAATTTTCCTTATGATGTTTTTTTATATGTATTTTTTAAACACAATCCAACTTTAATTCACTTCTGAAAATGTTTGATTGCCATTTTATAGATATATACAATACGTGCAGTAAATACATGTGATATATACTTAATAAATTGATTTGATGGACTACTTAATCAAATCAATTATCTTAAATTGCTTTTAATTTCTCTAAGTGTTTTTTGACTCTTCATTTACAGTCACTTATAGATCATCTTTTTAAATTGCATATAACAGAAATATAATTCATCCCAAGATAGAGATAGGTATATATATTTTCTTTAAAATTGTTTTCACTCCCATTAACCAAGTCACAGTTAGTTAAAATACCACCCATCCACTGAATTTTATTTCATTGGGAAAGTGGCCTCACAAATCTAGACAGAGCCACTATCTCAGATGTATAAGGGATGGTTTTTAAGTCCCCGACTGAGTAGTTTTCCCTGATGTTGTTGCACTGATTTTCGAGGCATCAACATTTTTGGTGTTAGAAGGAGGTCCACTGGACTATTAATGGCACCAAATATCAATCCTAAAAATAAATACCATCAAAATATTTCATCCCCCTCCAAATCTCCTACAACTTCAAGTCCACGCTCAAAATATCCTATATTTAGATCAAAAGTTGTTCAATCTTCTCCTAAGTATTCAAGTTTGATTCTCAAAGAAATATCCCCTAATTATACCCCAGAATCACCTAAATTACAAACCTTAATAAAGAAATTAGAATAAATTTCTATTTCAACAGAAAATATTGTACTTTTTGAAGCCTCTAAAGGAAGTGTTAATTCAATTTTACAAGGTACTTGTGTATTGACTTGTTCTCAGAGTGAAAAACTTGGAATAACCCCATTTGAGTTTCCTCTTCATTCCAATATATGAAGCTCAAACATCTACTAGTGAGATTATTTCATCTTCTCCCCCTCAAAATCCATCATTTATTCCTCCTTCAATTACTTCTTCCCAACCAATTTCCTCATCAACTCATATCCCCACATCTTAGTCCAGGAACGTTGCTTCAATCAATACTAGTTCCATGGTTTTTTCTTTTTCAACTACATTCACCTCTGGAACTACCTCTTCCTCTTCAAATCCTTATTCAGGACAAATCAGCCATTTGATTCACACAATGGAAAATAGACCTTGGACGAATGTTGGATCTGTTCAATTACCAGGTCCTCTTCATCCTTTACCTAACAATCTAGAAATATGGTTTCCTAAGTATAATTCAAATGACGGTCTCCCCGTCAAAGAGAATCTCCATAATTTCATGTTATCTATGAATCTAAATGATGTATCTAAAGAAGATTGTGTAGTAATATTACTTCCATATACTTTTCAAGGATCATCTAGATCATGGTACTTTTCACTACCATCAGGAACTATTACTAGTTGGGTCATATTTGAAAAACAATTTTGACCAAACTTGTTGATGATCGTACTACTACTCTCATCAATGATATTTCAAATCTTAAAGAAAATTCGGGTGAAAATATTAAATATTTCAATTCCAGATTTAACAAATTTCTCAATAAAATCCCAACTACATCTAAAACTCGTGTATATTTACAAATTGAATGGTATATATCCTCTCTTCTTTCTAATATAGAAATTTTTGTAGATAGAACCAATTAGGTTACTTTGGTAGAAAACATGAAAGAAGCTCTTTCTATAGAGAAGATAATTCTTGCTCTAGAAAATAAATTTTCCAAGGAATATAGAAAAACAAAAAAATTTGTGTTTAAGGATGAACCCAAAAAGAAAAAATCTATGATCTTGAAATATTAAAAAAAATTCTCAAAACCATGTCAAATGACATCGTAGAAATTAAAAAACAAGTATCTAAATATTCTTCTAAGAAACCTTTCAGATCTTTTAAGAAAACTCAGGCTTAGAATCCTCAACCTCCAAATGTAATCTCTAATGTTGAATTAGATCAAGATGAAGAAGAGGATGAAACGATATTGTCTGCAGATGAATCGCATGATGAATAATTGGTTGAATTTCATGGATTATGGGATTTTATTCTTCCTACATACGATAATGAATATGAACATGAGGCACTACCGGTTAGGACTAGAAGTAAAAATATTACTGATCTCCCTTAGTCTCGTCAAAAATAGAAATCTTCAACCCCTCTTGCTAAAGACAAAGATGTTAACAAAAAGACTCCTTCTCCTCAAACAAGCCCAGCTTCTTCTTCCTCTCCATGTACATCAAAGAACTTAGTGGTCTCAAATACCATCAAGTATAATATAGTGGAAGATGTGAAGAAAGTTAAAGAAAATATCTATATGTATGAGGTGAGTAAATTAAAAAAGCAACAGCCCACGTGGTGTAGAACAGTCGGTGATGGGGTGCACTGTTAAGGCACTCCGTTCTGTAAGGTCACCGGTTCGAAACCCGTGGGTGGCATGGGAGGAGAAAAAATGGAAAAAATTAGGATTAGTCTAAAAATAAAAATTAAAAAAAATTAAAAAAGCAACATAAAATATTACTCAAATAACTGAACGTGGTCCCTGACAGACCTTTACCTGCACTTGTTACTTCTAAAGCCTCAAAAGGATTAGGAAAACGCCCCACAGATTAATCTGAAAATATCGATACAACTTATGATATCCTAATTGGAGACATCCAATTCTCACACCCCTCCTTTCATTTTTACTTTTGAATTTTTTAACAAGAATGTGTACAATTGCCTGATATATTTTAGGGCTTCTTCAAATATCATGCCATATTTTTTTGTTTTAAGTTAAAAATTGCTACTCAAAAGTTTGTAGTACAGATTTTTCAATTAGATAGAACCAAAGTCACTGTTTTGGGAGAAATGAATTATGTCCTTATTAGAATAACTTCTAATTCAAAATTTCATCAAGTAATTGATATTATAATTGTTGTTATTATTTAATTTTATGGTTTTATTATAAGTATATATTGGTCAAAAAATCTTCACAGTTATTTTTCCACTGATTGGTCTCATTTGTGGCTTCCTTAAAATGGAAAGAAAAATCAAATTCAATTTGACTGTGAAAAATACATGAAATACTCAGTAACTGATTTCGAGGATGAAAATGAACCAATGGCCTTTATCAATAACATCCTTTGAAATGACTCTGCTAAATATTTTTTGGGCAATTTTAATGCACAACAATATTTTTTTCTTATCAATTTAGTTAAATCTAAAATTGAAAACTTTTCTCAGTCAGAATCTTCCAAATGTATAAATATTGTAGGAAAACTTTTTGTTAAAAAATTATTTCGGACATTATACTTTGATGCATCAAAATCAAGAGATGGTGCAAGATCTGGTTGCATACTAATTAATCCAGAAGGATAAAAGACAATGTTGTCATGTAGGTTAGAATTTTTATGTACAAAAATACTTTAGAATATTGGGTATTGGTCCAAGGCTTGTATAAAGCAATAGACCATGGTATCAAATATCTTCAATTATATTGTGACTCTGAAATAGTTATCAAATAGTTAAGAAATATTATTCAATGTATTTCTGGTCATCTCAAACATTACGACTCACCAGTAAAATCTCTTACCTCACACTTCTTAGCATTTAATATCTCACCTATTCCAAGGCTCCAAAACGCAAGCGCTTACCTTCTAGCTAATGTAGCATCCAAACTTATTCCTTCTGAGGATTATAGTGTTGATATATTTTATATTGAATTTATTTTTCACCCATCTATTCCTGATAATGTCACTAAATTGAGAGTATCTAATGATGATGAGGATGTTCTAACCTTTCTCACATCCGAAGGATCATATGATGATCAACCAATTTATGAGGATGAACATGAAAGACATTTGAAACAAAAATTTGATGACAATGACATACCTAAAGATGTGGTAAATCTTGAATATATTTATGACCTCAAAGACAAATTTAGGAAGGTTAGTAATTATAATCTACAAAGTTCAACCTTGAAATTTTAACTAGTAAACCTTGGCACTAATCTTAGCCCTCGGAATATCAATCTAGGTCTAGGTCACTTGTTTGCTAAGAGATTATACTTCATTCATTCGGTGAAGAAATATAATATTTTTTTCGCATGGAAATATGAATATCTCAAGACATATGATACCTCCATTATCCAACATACTATCCCAATGACATGCATTGAGAAACCTGTACAACAAAAGTTAATGAAAATTCACCCCAATATTTAAAGTCAAATCAAATCTGAACTAAATAAACTCCTTAAAGCCGAGATCATATTTCCTGTTTAGCATTGAAATTTGGTTTCAAATTTAGTCCCTCTTAGGAAAAATAATGGTGGCATCCACATTTGAATAGATGTTAGGAACCTTAATAGAGAATGCCTAAAAGACAATTTCCCATTACCACCTATGGAAAAAATTATGCGATCAGTTGTTGGATCTGAATTAATGTCTTACCTTGATGGATTTTTAGGTTATACTTAAATATTGGTTTATCCTGAAGATAGGTTAAAGAATACATTTAGAACTAAATGGGACACTTATTCTTATCATAAAATTCCTTTTGGTTTAATCAATGCAGGAGTAAATTTTCAAAGAGCAATGGATATTTCTTTCAGAGGACTAATAAAAAAAATGTGGTTGTATAAAATAAGCAACCACTATCATGAGCTCAAGAAAATCCTTGAACACTACTTAAAGTACGGAATTTCATTAAATCCAAAAAAGTCTTATTTCTCTTTAAGTGAAGGAAAACTTTTAGGATTTATTATATTAACAGAAGGAATTCGTATTGATCCATAAAGGATAAAGGCAATTTCTGAAATCTCTCTACCCCTTAACAAGAAATCCATGCAGTCCTTTTTAAGACAGATAAATTTTGTTAAGATATTTGTTCCTAACTTTTCCCAAATTATTCTACCATTGCAAGCTATGATTAAGAAAAATTCCCTCTTTAAATGGGGACACAATGAAAGAGAAGCTTTTAATCTAATCAAGCAAGCCATTGTGAATGCTCCTTCAATAACTACCCCAAATTTTTCTCATCATTTCATTTTGTACACCTTTGCTTCCGAAACATATTATGCTTTTGTAATAACGCAAATTGATGATCAAAAGATTGAAGCACCCATCTCTTTCTTTAGTTCAAATCTTCAAGGTGTTGAACTAAATTATTGAGAAGTGGAGAAATAATTATTTTCTTTTTATAAATCTTGAAATCATTTCAGGAATTTTCTCCTAAAGACACATACAAATGTAATATTTTAATTCCCAGTAGTAAGGAAACTGCTTATCCAAAGGGAACTGGGAGAAAAAAGGGCAAATTGGGTTATTTCTCTGCAGGGATATCATATTGATATGAAACCAACCAAAATTGTCATACAACAAGGTCTCTGCAAATTTCTATCCAGATTATCCAACATATCAGATGATGAAGATTCAGGTAATACCATACGCATTTTTGAGGTAATCCTAACTGACTAGGAACCATAATAGGTTGATCTTATCTTTTATTTAAAAAATGGATATGCTCCCACAGGAGTCAATTATAAAATAAAAAGTTATTTAATATTAAAATCAAATCAATATCATATCATTTATAATGTATTGTTCAGAAAAGAACTATGACTTTGTCCTATTAATATGCCTTGAAAAGTATGAAGTGCAGAAGGCTTTGCAGGAACTCCATGATGGACCTGCAGGTGGAAATTTTGGAGACACCACCAAACACAAAATCCTTCATGCCGGATATTATTGGCCAACATTGTTCAAAGACACTCATGCATATGTGAGAAAATGTAAAACATGTCAAACTGTTGCTGGAAGAAAAATAAAACCAGCCTTACCCTTGCAACGAGTCCACATTGAACAACCTTTTGAGCAACAGGGACTAGATATCATAGGTGAGATTGTTCCTAACTCTTCCAAACAACATAAATACATTCTCACTGCAACAGATTATTTTACTAAGTGGTTGGAAAATGTTCCACTAAAGCTAGCTAATTCTGAAGTCATCATTGACTTCATCGATCAATTCATTATTACCAATTTTGGATTACTTGACACACTTATGTTTGATAATGCACCTTATTTTTCGGGTAATAGTATGACGAAATTTTCTCTCAAGAAAGGTTTTAAATTTAAATATTTTGCTAATTACTATCCCCAAGAGAATGGTTTGGAAAAATCAAAAAATAAAAACCTCATAAGAATCATAAAAAATACTATTATGAGAGCCAGAAAAAATGGCACAAGTCTTTATCATTTTCTCTATGTGCAGATCGAATTACTCATAAGGCCTCAATAGGCACTTCTTTATTCGGTCTAGTTTGTGGGAAAGAAGTTGCAATTCCATCAAATTTAGCCCTTCCTTCATTAGCATTGGTTCAATTTATTGATGAAGTATCTTCTTCTTCCTTACCATTAATAATGTCCTAAAACCATAAATTAGAAGAAGAAAGGGAAAAGGCCAAATTAACACATGATCGACATCAGCAAATTATTAAAAATTATTTTGATGAAAATTTTGTTTCCCCAAAATATTTCTAGGTTGGAGACCTCATCCTTATGTGGGACAAGGCACATCAGGAAAAAGGTAAGCATACCAAATTCCAAAGAATGTGGCTTGGACCATTTCAGATTAGATAACAAATTGGCCCATCAACCTTCATGTTGCAAGATATTCAAGGAAGAAAATATTTTCTTCCTATCAATGGGCTGATTCTGAAAAAAAACATTTTCTTAGAAGAACATTTCATCTATTTGTATCATACTTATATTTATATTTTTAAGTTAATTAAAAAATAGCGTTTGATTACATACCTTTGTCTTTTTGCAAAACCTCTGAATCATTTTTTGAATTTTTATTTTGAAGAATAAAAATTCTTAAAGAAATGATTACAAACTCAACAAAATGGATGAATACTATAAAACTATGAAATCTTTTTCCATTGAAACTGTAAATTCTTGTAAACCTAAAACTTCATAAAGTCTTTTTCCCTGTTATCAGTCAGAAAAAGTTTACTTTTACAAAGTAAAGGATAATTTTTTCTAAGCATCTTTAACTCTAAATTGTCATTCAAAACCCTTAAAGAGTCAATGATTCTCCCCATCCATTATGTATGCTTTTTCTAGAGTGTACTTAAAATTTTTTAAAAAACTTAAAAATATAGTAGGTCTCATCACGAGCCTACTTACCATTATCATAGGAAAATAATAGACCGACATTACCACCACTGCATATCAAACCAGGGTAATGGCTTATGATTATTAAAATAACCATAAGAGAAGGGGTCTCATCACTAGCGAACTTGTTCATTCCAATTACAAGTAGTGGATGGGACTGTGACTTTCTGGTCACCAAGCCAGGACAATAAATTTTTAAGAATGAGAAAAAAAATATTATGTAATTGAAACTTTATCTCCGAATATTGTAATAATAGATGGATGGGATACTTGATAATTGATGGTTAATAGGTAACCCTATCAAGGCTATAAACACATGCTGGCAGCAATGGCTCTACCGGTGACAAAATGAGTATATCAAAAGGCTAAGTGCCAAAAATCCAGCTACTTTGTCATTTAAACTCTTTAATGATTGATATAGAGAAATGAAGATTTTTATCACTGAAAGGATTTGAAAGATTATCAATAAGATGAGTTTTTTAATTCAGAACAATTTTATTCATCCAAATATTTTGAAAACGATTTTCATTTCCTTACTTATTCTTACTTATTTAAAGATAACAAGAACTTCATTTTTCAGAGATAACTAGTTCTTCTAGTGAATCGCAAATTGTTGTGCTATTCAGCAACCCCCACTATTTTAGAATTGTTGCCTTAGAAAAATAATGGCGACCCTTTAAAAATAATATACTAGAATTAATAAGACCCTTAAGTGATTAATTCAAATAGAAATAACAGTTAAAGGGGATAAGAGACACCTTTTTATCTAAAGGGAACTTAGGCAAAAAATTCAAAAGAAACATGCTTGCAGATCATAATCACAAAATCACATTGATAACATATGAACTTTAAAGCCACTCCAAATTACTTGCGACTCTCCACTACCATGTAAGAAATTGCAGATCGCAAATTACTTTTCCACCATGCCAACATTCAATCTACCCCCAATTTCATTTCTCATATGTGTTACATCCCATCACATCACATCACACTTTTTCTAATGACCACTTTCTCCCACCATCCAGTTTCGCCGAAATTGTGATTGTGACATCGCCTCGCAAATTTCGCACTTTCCTTTCCCCCCACCAATGTTTGAAACCTTTGAAAAACTTTAATCTTTTGACTTGAAAAGAGTTATAGAATGAAATGGAATTGATCGCAATAAGAAAGAAGTAGGTATTTTGAATTTTAAAAACTTTACACACAAATGGATTTGCGATGCAAAAATATATTATTTAAACTCTTAAATTTATACTTGGGCACGTGAACCCATGCTTTCCATTAATGCCATAACTTAACGGTTTTAATATCTCGAGCCTCCAAATATGATTTTACCGCAAGATAATTAAATTTTTAGCTGATGTGTGTGGCAAGTTTTATTTTCCATTATTTCCATTTTGTTACACTACTCTTCTGTTGTGACAAGATTGTCCCTTTTACTTTTTGTTATTATTATTTCGCAAGAAATTCCAAACAAACAGAATTCCTCATAAATGTCTAAGGCTGCAAAGAATTCCAAAAACCCATGGCTCCCCCTAATCCTGTGGCTTACGCTAATGAAGTAATAGAGATTCCACCCTTATTCATAGATAGAACATGCATATCACATAGTGGTTCTTCTTCTCGGGAAGAAATGTACAAATTATTTGAAGATGAAAAACCCCACAAGGTTGAGATAACAACTATTGCATAGGCTTTGGGTTCCTCAGAAGCTACTATAGCTGACGTTGCAAACTCTTTTCTACATTGAATTGATACATGGCCCAATATTTTACTATATACATATATGGTAAAATGGATTATTGACAACCTCAACACTGTAGATAGAAATTTCATAACAAGTAGAGGTACAATGATAGGGTCATTCAGAGCTGAATATTTGAAGAAAATGTACCACATTCCATACCCTGAGAAGGTGTATGATAAATATTTCCTAGCATAATTCGCCAAAGAGAATAAGCTACAGTCGAAACACATAAATAAATGGAGGAGCAACCTTAACAAGCATAAACATGATGATAAGGGTATGTATTGCACTTCTCCATTTTCCGGTCCCTACTGCTATATTTCTGCTATGATGTCTAGACTTTTCGACCAACCCAATATCACTAAATTCTCCATTGAATGGGTTCCCCTTATGGATGTTATTACCAACTCTTGTATCATGGACTGTGGAACCATTTTGTCAAATAATATTTCTACCCATATTCTTCAATACAAAAGGAATCATTTCTTTTCTTTTAAAATACTTCCCCCATTTTATTTGAGTGCTTACATTGTGGATGTAGTGTTTTTTACGTCTAATTTTTCGACCATGGGTTGGAAATGGACTACCCAAGACCCTACTCCCATTCATATTTATCATAGTATTCTATGGGAATCAAAATATGAAATTTATTTCTACAATATATGTCATGGAGTTATGCTACCACTATTTCAAGTTGTCTTCGATGAAAATACCCCTAGATTGTCCAAATAAGGTCAAGAAGACTTCACATCCATTGGAAAATTTTTTGGGGAAGAATTGTTGATCATTGTCAGAGTTTTTGGGAGATTAGCCCGACCACATGTCCTACCATTATATTTTCCAGATAAACTTCTCGCAAGAGAAATTTTCTATTAGACCGTGGGTCATGGATTGACCAAGGTTTTGAAAGAAGAAAAGAAAGCTTCAGTGCCCTCTTTTCCTATAGACTGTGGTGTCTATGCATTACACAATTTCAAACATGCAAGGTTAGAAATAAATTAAATCCAATGTTTGGTATTATTTAAAATTTCTAACAAGAAATATGACTTGAACAAAGTTGCATTCAATTTCACAACTCAAGTGAAAACTAGGCCATTTTCCAACAAAAATGACGATTTTGACGATTTGTTTGAGTAATTTGATACTTATTAGATAGTGGATAATTAACAACATTACGTCTTGATCCTCAAAAAATTTCAAATTTCAAGAAATACAGAAATATAAGGTTATAATGGATTTCTCTAAATATACTAGAGGTATCTCAACCTATCTCGGAAAAGAAACAACAACAGAAGGAATAGAAACATAGAAAACAAGGAAAAGAAAAACCTGCTACGGATACTAAATTCCTTAGTGGATCAAAAGAATATAAGTCTTCTCGAACTAAAACCAAAGATCCTCTGTTTCCAAGTGACTTTGATGAAGTCTGGAAATATTTTTAACAAAAAATGAAAGGAGACCACGAAGTGATGATCATTGATCATCAACAAAAAATGGAGATACCTCATGGTAAAATTCAAAACCCATTTAATACTGGGTCAAATAACAAATCAATTAACATAGAGGAAAAAGAGGATAATAGAACAATCACAAATTTGTGTTCCTAGGGATGCCTCTATGGAAGGAATCACAAGCAGTTTCATCTCACGATCTAACATGGTTGAATCAATTTGTAGGAGCATATGCATCTCCCACCACTAAAAAAGCCACTGAAGCTCAACAATTATTCAAAGAGAAAGATGAAAGGAGCCTTCAATTGGAACAGGAATTTATAGCAGAGAGGCAAAGCATTAATCAACAATTAAAAGCATAAGTTTCATAGCTCTAACAGATCTTGGATTAACTAAATCTGCAACACCCATATAAAATTGGTGCTAAAGATACTCAGATACACCAACTGTAATTCACTGTTGAATAGTTTAAAGATAATCCTAAAGTGGATGAATTCAAGAAGGAATATTTGGAACTAAATACTCTGTTGTCTCAAAAACAATTTTTTTTCTGCCAAAAAATATCTAGCATTATTGAACTGTGTGAAAAGAGCGATTCACTGATGAATTGAGTTGCTGGACAAAGGATCAAATTTGATGAAATTGATCACAAAGTATCCCAATATGTCACCTGGAAAGATACTGCTGAAGGCTGAAAGGACAATCTTTCTAGGATCGAAGATTCTAAAAAATAAATCTTATTTATCGATTGATACAGCTAAAATAGGCTGAAAGGGAAATTTGTAGAGCTAGAGATGTTGCCAACAATAGCGAAAATTTCATTGTTGCTAATATGGTTGATAAATACCCTCTCAGTTCTCTATCTATTGTAAAATATTTGATAAGAGAGTGGCAGGAAATGTCCTAGATGAAGGAAGAAAGCATCAAAAAATTGGATAAGCTAGATTGGGAAAAATATTGGAAGCACTTAGTCAAGCCACATAGCCAATGGCTAATGTTGTGTTGTCTAACCAACACTTCCTCTTACATGATGCCTTCACTATCAAATTTGGTTTGTACAGGACAACTGCATGTCAGGCTAGGCCAACCTCCTAAGGTTCATCCTATGATCAACATCCTTCAACTTAAATAATGAATGGCAAAAGAAACAACAATAAAATCTTGAAGCGAGTCATCCCACAAAAATATATTTCTTTTTTTATTTCACTTAATTTAAGGAGAGTTGTTTAAACCTCCTCCGCTCTTTGTGAAAATGCTATTTTTTTAAATTTTATATTATTATATAAACCCTTTCATGTCTTTAAATAAAGGGTCTTGAAATTTTGAAAATAAGACTTTATAGAAGTTGCACTTTTGTACCTCTTAAAGTTTTTCTTAGTAAAAAAGGTTGGACCAGAGACTGTTTTTCAAATAAGCAGAGCTAGCATATATATGGTAATTTTATCTTTATGTTGATATTCTCTTTCAAATGAGAAATACTTGATTTTACTTATGATGCTTTGTTATATGTATTTTTTTAACGCAATCCAACATTAATTCACTTCTGAAAATGTTTGATTGCCATTTTTTATACATATACAATACATGCAATAAATATATTGTTGAAAATATTGTCATTTATGTCAAAATAATTGGCAAAGAAGGAGCATCTGAAACTGTAACCATGAAAAGAGGAAAAGCAAAGTAGCAGCAGAAGAAGAGTGCATAGTTGAAGCAGAATTGTCCAGAGACAGAGTAGGAGAAAAAGGCCATCGAATAGAAAAGAATAAGTGAATGTTCTAGTAAATGGTAATTCACCCTGATGGAATCTGTGATAAGCAAGAAATCCATTGAAGGAATTAATGGTTGCGGAGAAATGATGGTTTTTTCTTGCAGAATCAAGAACTTGAATGTACAGTTAGAAGCGGAACTGTGACAGGATAGAACCCCGAACATGCAATGGAAAGTTGATATATTATAGCAGAATTGAAGACAAAATGACATTGAATTGTCTCAATTTGATGTTTGTGAGGAAATCTTGTCCATTGATTCTTCATTCCCCTCATAGAGGAAGCCTACATATAACTAACTCTATCCTAATGGTAGTGAAAATCCCGTCGGAAGAGAACTACATTTTTTCATTGTTTATTGGAAATCCTGCCGAAGATAGACCAGAGTTAACTAAGTAAGAAGGATAGCGCAAACCCAGACTAATGCTTTGGAATCATGAATGGAACCCTGCGTGGAAGAGCAGAACCATGACCGAGTGAACAGTGAAGGCGGTTTATGGTTTTCAGCGCACCACCTATGCGGAGTGAGCGATATTTGAGGAGTTGGGAGTGATTCCATAAATCATTCGACATGTGGCAAGGAGGACCCACGGAAAACTGCTTGTCACTGTGCACCATCGTGCGTTATTGTTCGACCCAGGATGCCCAGTGATATTCATACATACCGTTGATCTGGGAAGATGCCATCAGACGGTGGCTGTGTTCGGAAGGTGCGCGAAGGATAACCCAGGTATGGCGTGCCATCGCGCGTTATTGCTCGTGCAAGTTACCCGAGTGATATCCGTCGATTTGGATGTTACGACGCGATGGAACATGAGCCCTTCGATCAGATCGATTGTTAGCACTGGGCCCCAATTTAATTTATATTGCTCATTGTTAATGACTATTTAAAAGCGCTGATTATTAATATAAAGTTATATTATATATTTTAAATTGCCAAAAGTTGTGGATAATTTTTATTTATCAAATTCCACGAATTTGATAAATAAAATTCCAATAAAAGAAGGAATACCATCAACGGTTGGATGGTTTTTACTCATGGTTTTACTAAAGGCAAAAAATATATAAGGAGAAGACGATTATTGTACAAAGTGTGCATGCGTAAGGGTGGTAAATAAATAAATTTCTCTAAGGAATATCTGCATGGACGAAATCTGTTCTTAATTGATAAATCTAAATCTACGATGCACCCATGGATATAATGATCTGACGATGATGAATCTCTGGTTTGATCGAATGACGAAATCATGAAGAACTGGTGCGAGTGTACTGAAGAAAATGAATAAATCTAGTGGCCTGCAAGGTATGTTGTGTGGAAACTGGTGGATCCAGTATGAAAATTGATGGAACGTGGTCCACAGTGGTGCTGAGGGTCGAAGCCTTCAGTGAGGGGGTTGTATCTCCCTTCTAGTGGTAGCTGGTAAATGAGAGAAGGTTGTAGCCTTTCTGCAGGTAGGTGCCTGCATGCTGGTATAAGTCTGCGCTAGCATAAATTGTAAGAATTTTTCTTTATAATAAATATTGAAGACTGAGATAACAGCAGCGGTGGTTTTCTCCCAAATTGGGTTTCCACCTTAAATACTGGTGTTCATATGTGTGGCTTATGTTTGATGGTTTGTTCTATTATTTCTGTTCATACTTATTTCTTACTAAACATCTGATGAATGAATGATGCAATGATCTAAGTAAAGACATAATAAGATCTCTGGACATAAACATTGGATTCTGTAAAATAGCATATGGTTTTAAGAGAAAGAAAAAGTAAAAAGTTTTCAGCCCTAAATACTGATTCACCCCCCGTCTCAGTATTTTTCCCAACAATTGGAATCAGAGTAGGTGCTTCTGAAAAAGCTTAGCCGCTAGAAGGAAGATCAAGCAAGATGAGCAATCAAGATGGAACAACATCTATCAGGCCTTCGCTCTTTAACGGCAACAATTTAATCTTGTGGAAAACAAGGATGAGATCCTATCTTCAGTCTCTGGGAGCAGATGTATGGGCAATTGTTGAACAAGGATATCAATATCCAGCTGCAGTACCAACAGATCTGAAGGAAAGAAAGAATTATGAAACAAATGCAAAGGCGATCAATGCTCTATTGGGAAGTCTAACTGAATCAAAATTTGTCAAAGTCATGCAGCTGAATACAACAAAGGAAATATGGGACAAAATCATTATGAGTTATGAAGGTGATGCAAAGGTAAAAAGTGCTAAACTCCAAACTCTCAGAATTCAATATGAGAATCTAAAAATGGATAATGAGGAGAGCATTGCCAATTTATTTTTACGTCTTGATGATATTGTAAATCGTATGAGAAATCTGGGAGAAACAATAACCGAATCTACTTTGGTTGAGAAAATTTTAAGATCACTGACGGGAAAATTTGAATCAAGTTTTTGCTCTTGAAGAAAAGCAGGATCTTCAAAATCTTACTGTTGTGCAACTTCATGGCATACTAACTGCATATGAAATGAGAAGAGGAGGATCATCTAAAGTCAAATAACCAGTCTTTAGAGCTTCTACAAAAGGGAAGGAAGTACAAAAAACAAAAGGATCAGGATATATCTCAGAAGAAGATGAGGTAAATTTTGTAAAGAAACTTCAACTTGGCACAGGAAGATTCAGAGGTAAGATTCATTTCAAATGTTTTGATTGTGGAAGAGTTGGTCATTATGCTGCTAAGTGTCCTCATAAAGAAACACATAAAAAATGGAAGGAAGTAGAAAGAAGGAATAAGAATCGGTTTAGCACTAGAAAAAGTTACTATACTCATGAAGATAGTGATGGGTTATCTGATAGTGAGGAAGAATGTGAAGAAGATTTTATACTTCTCATGGCATTTGAATATTCTCTAGAGGACAATGATTTTCTTGATGAAAACAATCAACTCAAAATATGCTTAGAAGAAAGTAAAATAACCATAGAGACTCTGAAAAATCAGCTTGAAGAAAAGGAGAAACACAATGAGAAATTAGAGTGTGAAGTAGTAAGCCTAAGAAAAGAACTTGAGAAAGTAAAGACTCTGAATCTTAGATTTGCTAAAGGATCTGAAACCTTAGATTATATTATCAAGGTACAACGTTCTCCTCTTATAAAGACAGGTCTTGGATATATCGGAGAATCTTCTTAGGCTTCAGCACCAAGTTATCTAAAAGCAGCTACAGCTGGTATACAACATACTACCACTCAGCAAGGGAATAAAGAATATTTATAGGTAAAGCATGATCATCTCAATTCAAAGAACACTAACAGGAATATCTTTCAAAGAAACACCAATCAACAGGTAAATTCAAGTAGAATATTTCATGATCGCAAAAATTTCTTCTTCAATGGACAATGTTTCTCATGTCACAATTTTGGTCATAAATTTGTTCAATGTGTTGCATATAAAACCATCATGACAAGAGAAGCAATAAAGAAAAGGATTGATATTGAAACAAAGAAGAATACCTATAACAACTTTTCTCCTCTTCAAAATGAAGTTGAATGTGCTTATTGCAATAACTTTGGCCATGAAGAATCTGAATGCGGGAGAAAAGTTCAGCCAAAAGAACATGTTCCTTCAAACTCCAAAGTATGGAAAAAGAAGGAATTACAGGTTGAAAATTGTGGCATAGCGTTATTTGCAGAAGGTGAAGAAAATCAATGGTACATTGATAGTGGATGCTCAAGACACATGAAAGGTGACAAAAACAAACTTCTTGCATATAGTGCTCTAGATAAGGAAAAGAATATTACGTTTGGAAATGATACTCCTGCGGTCATTAAAGGAAAAGGGTCTGTTTTTCTAAAAGAAAAGGTGAAAGCTAATGATTTCATGTATGTGGATGGATTAAAGCATAACCTGTTAACTGTAAGTCAAATGTGTGCTCAAGGAACTGAAGTTGTCTTTAGTTCAAAATAATGTGTGGTACGTGATCTTGATACAGGTAAAATGATAATAAAAGGAAAAAGAACTCCAAGAAACCTGTATGTATTGAAGAACTGCAAAGAAAAATTTTACTTGAGTAAATCTTCAGAAAAATGGCTATGGCATAGAAGGTTGGGACATATGAGCTTCTCTCAAATCAACAAATCAAGAAAACTTAAAGTTGTTCGTGATCTTCCCAATATTACTCTACCTGAAAATACCATATGCAAATCTTGCCAATTCGGTAAGCAAACCAGAGTACAATTTAATGCCAAGGAAGGATCATCAAGTAAGCCTCTTGAACTTATTCATAATGACATATGTGGACCTGTGAGGAAAAATTCACCACGTGGTGAAGAATACTATATCTTATTTATTGATGATTTCTCTAGAATGTGTTGGATTGGGATGCTTAAACACAAAGATAAAGCATTTGAGAAATTTCAGATCTTCAAAGCACTAGTTGAGAATGAATTAGATCTAAAAATCAAGTGTCTCAGATCTAATCGAGGAGGAGAATATACATCAGATGAATTCCTTGAATATTGTGAACAACATGGCATAAAAAGACAGTTTTCTATAGCTGGCACTCTACAACAAAATGGTGTTGCAGAAAGAATGAATAGAACAGTTCAACAAATGGCTAGAGCTATGCTTGATGATTCCGGAACACCTGACACATTTTGGGGAGAAGCAGCACATACAGCAGTAAACATTCTCAACAAGGCACATGTTCGTGTAAATAGAGATAAAACTCCATATGAAGTTTGGTATGGTAATCCTCCCACTGTAAAGAATTTTAGAATTTTTGGAAGCAAATGATTTATCAAAAATAATCATGAAAAACTTGGCAAGTTTGAACCTAGAGTAGATGAAGGAATACTCCTTGGTTACTCCTCTAGGAGTAGAGCATATAAATGTTACAATAAAAGTCTTCGGAAGATTGTTGAATGTATTGATGTTGTTATTGATGAGTCTCCTGCAGCTCCAAAAGAAGAAAAATAAACAACAGATGAAGATGATGATGACATATATCCTTCTACATCAAATAAGGATGATATAGATAGTGCACCCAATGAAGAACCCGAAGATGATTTATCCAAAAAAAGCTCCATCTAGATATGTTCAAAAGAATCATCCACAATCTCAAATTTTGGGAGAAAAGGGATCAGGTGTACAAACAAGAAGGACTCTTGTAGGATCTTCTAGCAATCTGGCATTTCTGTCCACTATTGACAGGGATAATTTTAAGGATGGAAAATTATCTTGAAGTTTAAAAAATTGGCGAATCTCACTAGTCCCTAATATGCAAAATATAAAATGCTTATTGATGTATTTGTAAAATTATTCAAATTTATAATGATATTATATATATTTTCTATATAATGTTGGCGATTTTTAAGGTAAAATAATTTTATATTATAAAATTTGGGCGAATCAGTTTTATAAAAAAATGGAAATTGGCGAATCTTTTTTTTGGAAAAACCATGGAAAATTAGCCCACCTGCGAATATAAGCCTCTAAAATTTTCCATGACTATTGAACCACACAATGTCAATCAAGCCTGCAAAGATGAATGTTGGATTCAAGCCATGAATGAAGAGCTTGATCAAATTGAGAAGAATCACACTTGGGAATTAGTACCAAGACCTCATGAAAAAAATGTCATTGGAACTAAATGGATATTCAAAAACAAGTTAAATGAGAATGGGGATGTTATAAGAAATAAAGCTAGACTTGTTTGCAAAGGGTATGCTCAACAAGAAGGTATAGACTTTGAAGAAACGTTTGCTCCTGTAGCTAGACTTGAAGCCATAAGAATGTTTCTTGCTTTTTCAAGCTTCCAACAAATCGAAGTTTATCAAATGGATGTTAAATCTACTTTTCTAAATGGAGATCTAGAAGAAGAAGTTTATATAGAACAACTAGAAGGATTCATTTTGGGAAATGATGAAAATCTTGTTTGTAGACTTAAAAAGGATCTATATGGTCTCAAACAAGCTCCAGGGGCATGGTATTATCGTCTTGACAAATATCTTCATCAACAAGGATTTTCAAAGGGGTCTGCTGATAGCAACTTATACACAAAAACTGAAAATAACAAACTATTGATTGTGATTGTATATGTTGATGATATCATTTTTTAAAGTAATGAAGAGTCTATGAGTCAGAAATTTGCTTCTGATATGCAGCAAGAATTTGAAATGTCTTTACTTGGGGAACTAACATTCTTTCTTGGCTTGCAAGTGCAACAAGCAACAGATGGCATATTCTTATCACAAGCAAAATATCTTAAGCAAATCTTGAAGAAGTATGGCATGGAATATTGCAAACCTGTAAGTACACCAATGATAACTGGATGTAATCTCAATTCTAATGATGATTCCCCCATGGTGAATCAACCAGAATACAGATCTATGATAGGAAGTCTACTTTATATCATTGGGACAAGACCAGACATTATGCATGCAGTTGGGATTGTTGGATGATTCCAAGCTAATCCAAAAGAGTCTCACCTTCAGGCTCTGAAAAGAATATTCAAATATCTACAAGGAACTCAAGACTTTGGACTATGGTATCCAAAGAATGTTGATCTTACTCTTCATGCATACACTGATGCAGATTGGGCTGGAAATGTTGATGATCGGAAAAGCACCAGTGGTGGTCGATTCTATATGGGGCCCCGGTTAGTATCTTGGTTCAGCAAGAAGCAAAGCTCTATTGCCTTATCTACAGCAGAAGCAGAATATGTGGCTGTCGCATCATGTTGCACTCAAATTATCTGGATGATTCAAACCTTACAAGACTTTCAAATCAAATGTTCACCTCCTATATCCATTATGTGTGATAACACAAGTGCCATCAGTATCTCAAAGAATCATGTTATGAATTCCAATACCAAGCATATTCCCATAAAATGTCACTTCTTACGTGAACAAGTGCTTGAAAAAAAAGTAAAAATTGGAGTAAGTTCCCTCCAAAGATCAAGTTGCTGATATATTTACCAAACCTCTACCCAGGGAAGCATTTGAATATCTCAGACAGAAACTGGGAGTAGTCTCTGCCATGCAGAAGATCAGATCTAATTAAATACAGAAGATTAAATTGGTTGTGAGGTGCTGTTGGGCATCTCTGAATGCATAGGCTAAGGGGGAGCATTGGTCATATGAAAAGGATGCATTGTTGAGTCATTTTTGTTTGAAGATACAGCACGATCTCAGGGGGAGCATGGTATTGTCGGTTCAAAGGATCTTGATCAATTCTTTGCCATTGATGTCAAAGGGGGAGGAAAAGAAAAAAGGGGGCTTCTATAAAGACAATCAGAGGAAGAGTATTGCCATCAATGCCAAAGGGGGGGATTGTTGAAAATATTTTCATTGATGGCAAAAGAATTGGCAAAGAAGGAGCATCTGAAACTGTAACCATGAAAAGAGGAAAATCAAAGTAGCAGCAGAAGAACAGTGCATAATTGAAGAATAAATTCGAGAGACAGAGTAGGACGAAAAGGCCATCAAATATAAAAGAATAAGTGAATGTTCTAGTAAATGGTAATTCACCCTGATGGAATCTGTGATAAGCAAGAAATCCATTGAAGGAATTAATGGTTGTGTAGATATGATGGTTTTTTCTTGCAGAATCAAGAACTTGAATGTACAGTTAGAAGCAGAACTGTGACAGGATAGAACCCCGAACATGCAATGGAAGGTTGATATATTATAGCAAAATTGAAGACATAATGACATTGAATTGTATCGAGTTGATGTTTGTGAGGAAATCCCGTCCATTGATTCTTCATTCCCCTCATAGAGGAAGCCTGCGTATAACTAACTCTATCCTAATGGTAGTGAAAATCCCGTCGGAAGAGAACTACATTTGTTCGTTGTTTATTGGAAATCCTGCCAAAGATAGACCAGAGTTAACTAAGTAAGAAGGATAGCACAAACCCAGACTAACCCTTTGGAATCATGAACGAAACCCTGCGTGGAAGAGCGGAACCGTGACCGAGTGAACAGTGAAGGCGGTTTATGGTTTTCATCACACCACCTATGCGGAGTGAGCGGTATTTGAGGAGTTGGGAGCGATTCCATAAATCATTCGACACATGGCAAGGATGACCCACGGAAAACCACTTGTCACTATGCGCCATCGCGGGTTATTGCTTGACCCAGGATGCCCAGCGATATTGATACATATCGTTGATTTGGGAAGATGCCATCGGATGGTGGCTGTGTTCGAAAGGTGCGCGAAGGATAACCCAGGCACGGCGCGCCATCGCGCGTTATTGCCCGTGCAAGTTACCCAAGCGATATACGTCAATTTGGATGTTGCGGTGCGATGGAACGTGCGCCCTTCGATCGGATCGATTGTTAGCACTGGGCCCCAATTTAATTTATATTGCTCATTTTTAAGGACTATTTAAAAGCACTGATTATTAATATAAAGTTCTATTATATATTTTAAATTGCCAAAAGTTGTGGATAATGTTTATTTATCAAATTCCATGAATTTGATAAATAAAATTCCAATAAAAGAAGGAATACCATCAGCGGTTGGATGGTTTTGACTCGTGGTTTTACTAAAGGCAAAAAATATATAAGGAGAAGACGATTATTGTACAAAGTGTGCATGCGTAAGGGTGGTGAATAAATAAATTTCTCTAAGGAATATCTGCATGGACGAACTCTGCTCTTAATTCATAAATATGAATCTACGATGCACCCATGGATATAATAATCTGACGATGATGAATCTCTGGTTTGATCGAATGATGAAATCATGAAGAACTGGTGTGAGTGTACTGAAGAAAATGAATAAATCTGGTGGCCTGTAAGGTATGTTGTGTGGAAACTGGTGGATCCAGTATGAAAATTGATGGAACGTGGTCTGCAGTGGTGTTGAGGGTCGAAGCCTTCAGTGAGGGGGTTGTAGCTCCCTTCCAGTGGTAGCTAGTAAATGAGAGAAGGTTGTAGTCCTTCTACAGGTAGGTGCCTGCATGCTGGTATAAGTCTGTTCCAGCATAAATTGTAAGAATTTTTCTTTATAATAAATATTGAAGACTGAGATAACAGCAGCGGTGGTTTTCTCCCAAATTGGGTTTCCACCTTAAATACTGGTGTTCATATGTGTGGCTTATGTTTGATAGTTTGTTCTATTATTTCTGTTCATACTTACTGCTGACTAAACATCTGATGAATGAATGATGCAATGATCTAAGTAAAGTCATAATAAGATCTCTGGACATACACGTTGGATTCTGTAAAATAGCGTATGGTTTTAAGAGAAAGAAAAAGTAAAAAATTTTCAGCCCTAAATACTGATTCACCCCCCCTCTCAGTATTTTTCCCAACATATATGTGAGATATACTTAATCAATTGATTTTATTAACTAAATCAAATCAATTATCTTAATATTTTTTCATTTATCTAAGTGTTTTTTAAATCTTCATTTAAATTCGCTTAAAGATCATATTTTTAAATCGCATATAACAGAAAGATAATTCATCCCAGGATAGAGATAGGTATATATATATATATATATATATATATATATATATATATATATATATATTCTTTAAAATTGTTGTCACTCCCATTCACTAAGTCACAGTCTGTTAAAATACTACCCATCCACTCAATTATATTTTACTGGGAAAATAGTCCCATAGATCCAGTCTGAGCCACTATCTCAAATGGATAAGGGACAATTTTTAAGTCCCCGATCGAATGGTTTTCCCCGATGTTGTTGCACCGATTTTCGAGGCATCAATAGGTCTCCATTAAAATTATTAATTAATTTAATAAAACATCAACTGAGTGGAATTTCCAAAAATGGATTCTAGGTTCTTTGAAATACAAGTGTTTAAGCATCCACACCAAATTTGAGACTCAGAGCACTTTCTGACGCTACAAAAATCAACACTCCCTCTTAGCGAGTAAAGTGCTCTAGTAATAATGCTTGTTGCATACGACTCTATCCTTTAAGCATCCTCCGTGCTACTGAAGTCCATCAGTCTCTGCATTGCTGCTACCACTGTATTATTTCCCATGATACTTCCACTATCATTGTTGCATCTGTACTGCAACTCCCTCTCAAGTGTTGTATCTGCTATGATGTCGGCACTGCCATTACTAACATTGCAACTGCATTGCAACTCAGCTATAGAGAGAAATAACTGAAAAATCACCCAAAGTTGAGAAATTTTTTAGCCAATGAAACTCGATGCTGAAGACTCTGACTACTGGTAAGTACTATTTCGTTCCTCTGATGCACTGCGTATCACTAATATGCACTATGTTGCACTCCTATACAGTACACTAATATTGTTATGTTTTTCTGCTCTACTCTGTGTTGCTCCAGAGATTATCATTGCTACCCACTGCACTATCATCTCTATCACTCCCTGGATCTCAAAAAAAATCCTCCATCCTGCTACCGTTGATCATGGGTTCCCATATCAAGGTAATGATCCATGAGGTGGGCTCCTTAAATATCATGCCCAACTAAAGTTTTATATTCCTCATCCTGGGTTTGTTTTCCCTTTAAAGCCTAGTCCCTTTTTAGGAGCCTTCCTCTCTTTACAACTCACACTCCCTCCAGAAACTACTTCTGTCAACTCGAATTTGATCTGCTGCCTAGATCCCTACAGAGCTGTAAATATATGGAAACTAAAAACTAGAGAATGAAAAGATCTCGTAAAATATCAAATGCCTCCTCTCTCCTCTACGCAGTTGTTGACTGGCTCTACTCACTCCCTGCTAGATGAAGTAGATCTTCTCTTGGCTACTCTTCTTGACAATGAGAAATCGAATTCCTTGGCTCAGAATTCTCTGAAGAAGACATTCCCTTAGTTTCATGCAACCCACTAGCTTCCATTTATACCAAAAATTTTCAAAAATTTTCCCTCTTTCTCCCCATTGTGCAGTCCCTGGTAGGCTTACACACTCACTGGTGGAGTTGTAAGTTCTAAAAATCCTCTACTACTCAGTTACTATGAAATTTTTATTTTCCTCAGCTAGGAAATCACTGAGGAAGAAATTACCCAAATATGTGTCCCTCTGATTCCTTTTGACACTTTCTGCCCATCAACAACTTTAGAAAATTGTGTCCCTCTATCTTCTATGTGAAAGCTCTATGTAGCACCCTTTACAACAACAAAAAATCTAAATCGAATTCCTACCTCTCTGTCAACTCACGTAGAGAGATACAACCTTGAAGCTTCATCCCTCCTGGCTAGATCTACACAATACCTATGCGGATTCATTTTGTTTCACTGTAACAACAATGAATTTCACTTCAGAAACTATATCCTTCCTTCCTATTTCACATCATTTCTCTAATACCATGTGAAAATTCCAAGATCTAAATAGTTCTAATGAATGTTACTGCAACAACTGAGTGTACTTCTCCTATTAAGTAAACTGCATTACATATTTAATTTAGATCTGAATTATTGAAGCAACCACTAAAGCATCCTACACTAAAATTGATTCAGAAACAAGGAAAACATTCACACATATGACATAGATATTTTTGGACTAATGTCCCCGGAAAAACCCAATGTGGGAAAACTAATGCAGTAGATCTGAGGGTTTTAGTTTTATGTAGTAGAAATTTTTGAATACATATCTTAATACCCTCAAGGGTTATGCAATTACAAAGAGAAGTAATGGTAGAATAATTTGTGATAAATACCTCAATCAATCGTTGAGTTTTTGGTTGATCCGAATGAAGGAAAAACCTACCCTATGGAGGTTCTGTGTAGTCCTAGCATGGCAACTTGCAGCCTCTTCCTCACCCCCTTCCAGGCTCAATTTTGAGACCCATCCAAGTCATTTTTCCTCTATGGATACTGAGGAACAACCTCTCATTAACACTTTCTGGATCCTGACCTCCAAAACTGATCCACCAGCAAATTACAAAAACCCTTCCTTTTGCCTTTGCACTGCTTCTGCGTGAGCTTACACAGCCACTACATTAGCACCCTTACTTCTGCAATCGCTAGGCTAGATCACATCTACCTCTCTCTGACTGATGCTCCACCGGATTGAGAAAATATTTCTCTTTGGATGTTATCTCCACCCCCACTATTTAGGTCTCTAGCTTGAATTTCTCAACAAGCCGCACTCTAGAAATTTTGAACTCTTAGACTAATTTAGTGTCTCTGTGTGTTTTCAAATGACCCTCAAGCCTTCCTTTTATAGTATTCTCATTTAGAAATAGATAGCCCATATTAGATGTTTAATCTATGATAAGATTAAAAAATGTGTTGATATTCATTCTCTAGAATATTCACACTAGGTTTTATTAATGCCCTTTTGTAATATTCCTTTTCAGGAATTTCTGTAATATGGAGAGTAAAAACGTTTTTTTCAGAAATTTATGTCATAGAACTAAAAAATAGGAATTGGATCCTTTATATTACACTTAATAAACCTTACATATAGAATGGGAGCAGAAACAAATCATTCTAGCTATGTTAAACAGATCTCCCCATGCCAAAACACCTTAAAAACACCCAAACCCTATGACTTCAGCAAACAGAAATTCTGAAGCATGTAACAGTGTAATTATGAAAGTTTTTCTACAGACAAATATGTTTCATAACAGATCTAGTGTTGTGTAACTAGCTCCAAAAAGAGAAGAAAAGAGATATAAACGCCTTAGAAAGAAGCCACTTCGAGGGGGCAACCTCCAATACATTACATAAATGAACAATTCTTGGATGATACAATTTACAAAACCTCCTTTCTATATATATAGGAGTCCATGGGGCCATAATGTAATCCTAGTGGGCCACAATGTAATCCTAGCCGACCTAACAATAATAATTTAAGGGCACAATAATAACAAAATGGGGGTTACAAGGGTACAATAATAAAAATAAGGGGGTTACACTAACAATAATAAGGGACTATACTAGTGATATAGGGACATAACATGCCCCTCTCCTTCAAAAAAGTGTTGTCCTCAACACTTGAGTAGCTCCGGGTGCTTCTGTATAAAATTCTCATCCTCCCGTGTAGAATCTTCAGTGGATATGTTCTTCCACTTGATGAGATACTCTGAAATTAATCGATTTCGTAGCTGTCGAGTTCTTGTTTCCATGACCGCTTCAGGTTCCAATATGATTTTTCCTTCCTCATCAAGTTCTGGAGATATTGTTTGAACTGGAATATTTTCACCTATTACCTTCTTTAAGCATGAAACATGGAAAACTGGATGTACTCGCGAAGAAGTAGGAAGCTCCAATTTGTATGCCATAGAACCAATCTTTTGCAACACCTTGTAAGGACCATAGTACTTTGGTGATAATTTATTATCCTTCTTAGCTTGCTTGAGGGACATTTGTTTGTATGGTTGTAGCCGTAAAAATAACCAATCTCCTACATCAAAACTTCTCTCGCTGCGATGTTGATCTGCCTGTTGTTTCATTCGATTTTGTGCCAAATTCAGGTTATCCTTTAAGAGTTTGAGAACTTCTTGCTGATGCTCGATGTGATCTTCCACTGCTTGAACCTTCGAATTTTCCCTTAAATATGATGTGATGGATGGTGGATGATATCCATAAAGTGCCATAAATGGGGTCATTTTTGCTGCAGTATGGAAGGAAGTGTTATACCACAATTCAGCGAGAGGTAACCACTTGACCCATTGTGTTTGTTTATCAGATACAAAACAACGAAGATATCCTTCCAAACATTTATTTACTATCTCAGTTTGACCATCAGATTGTGGATGATAAGATGAGCTATGAGCTAATTGAGTACCCAAACAAGAAAATAACTCCGTCCAAAAATTTCCAGTAAAAATGGGATCTCTGTCGCTCACAATAACCCTTGGCTTCCATGTAGCTTTTGAATTCTGTCCATAAATGTAGTAGCAACTGTACTTGCTTTAAATGGATGAGATAATGCACAAAAGTGTGCATACTTGGTAAGTCTATCAACTACCACCATGATGACTTTCTTTCCTTCGGACTTAGGTAAACCTGTGATAAAATCCATTGAAATCTCTTCCCAACGTTGACTTGGAATGGATAAAGGTTGTAGAAGTCCCGGGGTCTTAATTGTTTCCACTTTATTCTGCTGGCAAACCAAACATTCCGCCACAAACTTTTGAATATCAGATTTAAGGCCATCCCAAAAAAATTCTTTCTTCACCCCCTGGTAAGTTTTTAAAAATCCCGAGTGTCCTCCTAAAGGAGAAGTGTGCAATTCCAGAAGAATATTTTGTTTTAGTTGGGAATTCTTACAAAGATATAAGTGATCTTTGTACCATAAGGAATCATTTTTCCAACTAAATGTATCTGATGTACTAGGATCTTGCTGCAACTTTTGAATGAGTGTCCATACATCTTTTTCCTTCTTCCATTCATCTCTTGCTTCGGTTATCCAATCTGGTTGGATAATAGAAATGGCACAAAGCAACGCTTCCACCTCTTCATTCTTTCTTGAGAGTGCATCTGCAACAACATTAAGCTTTCCTTTTTTGTAGATTATTTCAAAGTCATAACCCAACATCTTTGTGGCCCATTTTTGTTGCTCTTCTGAAGATAGTCTTTGTTCCAAAAAGTGTTTAAGACTATCATGATCATTTTTTACCTTGAAGTGTCTTCCCATTAGGTAAGTTCGCCATTTCTTTAGTGCATGTAGTATTGCTAACATTTCCTTCTCATAAATAGGTTTCTGTAAATACTTTCCCTTGATTGGACGACTTTCAAACGCAATGGGTCTTCCTTCCTGCATTAAAACTGCACCAATTCCATTTCCTGAGGCATCACATTCCACAATAAAGGTTTTTGTGAAGTCTGGTGTAGCTAAGACCGGTGCTAGGCACATTGCCTCTTTAAGACGTTCAAAGGTCTTAGTTGCTTCAGGAGTCCATGAAAATGCATCTTTCTTCAATAATGTTGTTAGAGGTGCTGCTATTCTCCCATAATTCTTAACAAACTTGCGATAATACCCTGTTAACCCAAGAAATCCTCGCATCTTCTTTATGGTTGTGGGGACTTTCCATTCCTTAATGACTTTAATTTTGTTAGGGTCTACTTTAACACCCTCGTGAGATACAATATGACCCAGATATTCCACCTCTTGTACTCCAAATAAACATTTGGATTTTTTTGCATATAATTGTTTCTCCTGCAATAGTTTGAGCACCCTGTCAACATGTTCAACATGATCCTTCCAAGACCTGCTGTAGATTAGTATATCATCAAAAAATACTAGCAAAAATTTTCAAAGGAAGGGTTTGAAAATGGAATTCATCAACCCTTGAAATGTAGAAGGTGCATTGGTAAGGCCAAAAGGCATGACCAAAAATTCATAATGACCCTCATGAGTTCGAAATGCTATTTTTGGAATATCTTCAGTCTTCATTCTAATTTGATGATATCCCCAACGAAGATCCAACTTGGTAAAATAAATTGCTCCATGTAATTCATCCAATAATTCATCAATCACAGGAATGGGAAATTTGTCTTTAATGGTGAGCTTATTGAGCTCCGTATAATCCGGACACATTCGCCATGATCCATCCTTCTTGTGTACCAATACCACAGGAGCAGAGAAAGAACTTTGACTAGGTTGAATTATACCCGCCTCTAACATTTCTGCAATCATACGTTCAATTTCGCTCTTTTGGAAGTAAGGATATCTATAAGGCCTCATGTTTGGAGGAACACTTCCTGGAATCAAATGAATAGCATGATCATGATCACGAATAGGTGGGAGTCCTTTGGGAGTTTCAAACACCTTGGAATGATTGTCCAAAACTTGTTGGAGATCTGCAGAAATAGATGATTTTGATGTCGGAACTTCTAGTGAGCATAATTGTGCAATTACGCCTCGTTGTTATTTCTTTAGAAGATTTGTCATGACATTAGAGCTTATTATCCTTCCTGGCTTCCCTTCAATACCCCGTAATTCGACTTCCTTTCCTTCTGAAAAAAATTTCAAGAAAAGTTCTTGAAAATTAAAAGCTACCGTCCCCAAGATTGTAACCATTGTACTCCTAGTACAACATCAGCACCTCCCATAGGAATGGAAAGCATTGGACTAGTCAATACATATTCCCCCATGGTTAGCTTGATATTATGGCATTTTCAAGAGCAATTTATAGTTCCTCCATTTGCAACCATCACTTGACATTCTGGTGCTGGGTATAGGAAACAATTTAATTCCTTGGCTACCTTACAATGAATAAAAATATGGGTGCTACCTGAATCAATCAACACTATTACCTTTTTCTTCTTGATTTGTCCTTCTATCTTGAGAGTTTGAGGAGTGGTAATTCCTGCCAGTGCATTACACGATATGGTCGGATTCATTTCTTCCTCTTCTAGGGCTGGTTTCTGGTGTATATCCTCTTCTTGTTCATTTTCTTCTTCCTCTTCACAATCTATGTAAAATAATTTCTTCTCAGCACACTTATGACCTTTAGTGTATTTGCTATCACAACTGTAGCAAAGCCCTTTTGCTCTTTTTTCTTCCAATTGCTATGGTGTCAACCTTGTAGGTTGTGGAAATCTAGGCGTAGCAACACTTCCTTCTTTATAGAATTGAGTGGTAGGCTTCCTTGTCGCCATTATTTTACATTCAACTTTTCTTGCCAACCTGAATGCCTTCTCCAATGAATCTGGTTCCAAAACGTGAACTTCATGTTGGATATTATCCTTTAAAGTGCCTATGAAGAGATCGATCATGTGTTCCTCTGGAATATCAGTTACCCTTATATTCAATTTTTGGAATTTCTCAATGTGTTGCCCCACTAAACCCTTTTGTTTGAGATTTATCAATTGGGTAAAGAAGGTGTTGCTCTTTGTATCCTCATAATGTGCTATCATTTCTTCCGTAAAAATTGACCAAGTGACAATTTTTTTACGGGAGCAAAGCCATCGATACCATACAAATGTATTTTGTTCTAAATGTAAAATTGCAATGCATACCTTTTGTGTGTTTTTCACGTTATGGAGATCAAAATATTGCTCCATCTGTAGTATCCATGTTACAGGATCCTTTCCATCAAACTTCCTCATATACATTTTTGGAATATGGTGGTTCTTCCCACCAACATTAGAGTTTATGAAATCACAATTAACATTGATTTTGTTCTCATCATGAGGTTCTTCTACTATCTTTTCACCATTAGGAAACATTTCTTGTATCAACTTTGTCAAACCTTCGATGTCTGTTTTTAGATCATTCTTCATGTTTTCCATGTTGTATTTCATGTCATCCATCTTAGTTTCCACGCCTTTATTAAAACCGTCCATCTTCACTTCCACGCCTTTATTAAAACCGTCCATCTTCACTTCCACGCCTTTCTTCAAAACTTCCATTTCATTTTTTGTTGCTTTTTGAGAGAGTGAAATTTGTTGCACTTCCTCTTGTAATTTTGATAGATCATGTTGCAATTCTTCATCTTCATGAGTCATGGTAGAGCCTTATGAAGGCATAATGGGTGTTGAATTATTTTTAGGGGCCATTTTAGAATCCAATATTGATACCTATTCTACAATATGCCCTTGGAATCAATTCAAATTGATTCTTCAAACACGACTTATGCAATTCGGAAAAAAAAATACACACCTTTTACTTGCTTTGAGGAGCTCGATATTGAAATTGAATTATCTCTATAATTGAAAATATTCAATATCTGAAATTCAGCCCTGTAGTAGCCCTCTGAATCTTCTTTCAAATTCCGTAGGTTTGATCTAATTTTGATTCTCCAAGAAAAAGCTGTGTCCAATCTCCCACAATGACCTAATTTTGGACTGGTTCAGTAGAGCTAACTTGTAGGACTTGCCACATGTCACTGTTTCATCCTTTGTCTCTGAAATTGATAGCCAAGAAACTAAAGTCCGTGTACTTGTAACCAAATTTTACGGCACTCAAATCCAATTCCCAGAGAGAGAGTTATTGAAATTTTCCCACGATCACCTCTTTGAGATGAAATTCAGGAGCCTGCAAAAGCACTACCTTCCACAGATCCTATCTCCAAAACTATTGCGAACCAATCTCTAAAATTTTTTGACGAATTTCCTCAGGATTTCTGCTTCGCACCATACGAATTTCAGATTCTGAACCTTCGTAGAAACAAAATTATAGCAAAACTTCCACGATGACCTGTTTAGGAGCTTGAAATAAGACCTACCTTCCACAGATGATATCTCTGAAAATATTGCGAATCAAGCTCTGAAATTTTTAGATGATCTTCCTCAGGATTTCAGCTTCGCACCCTAAAAATTTTAACTTCTGAAACTTCGTAGAAAAAAAGTTATAGCGAAAATTCCATGATGACCTGTTTGGAGCAGCGAAACCCTAGAATGCCAAGCTTTGATACCAAATGTTGTGTAACCAGCTCCAAAAAGAGAAGAAAAGAGATATAAACGCCTTATAAAGGAGCCACTTCAAGGGGGAAACCTCCAATACATTACATAAATGAAAAATTCTTGGATGATACAATTTACAAAACCTCCTTTCTATATATAGGAGTCCATGGGGCCATAATGTAATCCTAGTGTGCCACAATGTAATCCTAGCCGACCTAACAATAATAATTTAAGGGCACAATAATAACAAAATGGGGGTTACAAGGGTACAATAATAACAATAAGGGGGTTACACTAACAATAATAAGGGACTATACTAGTGATATAGGGACATAACATCTAGAGATTTCATTAATCAAAGAGCCAAGAAAATGGAGGTTTTAGCGTCTTTTACAGAAAATAGAGACAACCCGGCAAGGGTTTCACATGAGCACAAGTAAAAAATGACATATCTGCTTAAAATGACATATTTTACTGCAACTATGTATATGATATGGCTAAAAAATACATTAAAGTACATAAAAATGGCTGAAGAGCCTCCCTACTAGCCTTCCAGGAGAGAAAAAGCCTCCTTCTCCAAGAAAATAGCTCCAGATCAAAGGATTCAACCCTACCACAACATTACCTTCAGAAATGATGCAGTTTCTGGAAGAGACTACACTCTAGGAGTTGGTGACTGATTGACCCCAAGTCAGATAGTGGAAATTCAACTCAGAAATCCCCTCTTAGATCCCTTAAACAACTTGAACCATGAAAGAGAATGGAACTCCCGCATGAGAATCCCTTGCACTAAATAGTGGAGCAAACCCAGCTCAATAGCTGAAGCATGCAAGAATTCATAAGAGCCAAACATAGAAAATATTCTAAATGTCTCTCATGGTTGCCTTCCCTTCCTCTTTATTTATGGTGAGCCACCTTACCCTGGGCCCCACTCCTTCATGAGGTTACTTCATTACAAAGAGTCCTCCCTCAAAATTGCGCTTTTCCCGCTGGTTTCCCTCCTCATTTAGCAGTGTTGTTGACTTGGTCAACGTGTTTCTAGTCTTCACGCATTTCCCCCTTTTCACACCAAGGTGGCTTTATTTTGCCTTCTTAATCAAACCCCTTTTCACATAGGGATTTTTTTATTCCTACTAAAGAGATTTAAGGGTCTCTCTACCCCAATTATTCTTCTAACCTACAAAATAAAGCAACATATAATATTCCAACTAAGTGGGAATATTACAGTCCTCCCCTCTCAAAATTTACTTGTCCTCAAGCAATAAAAAACAAGGATGATGTAAGATCTTCTCTCCTTCCCAAGTGGCATCCTCATCTGGAAGATTCCTCCATCTAATCAGATATTCTTTGATTACTCTTCTCCTTAGCTGCCTCTCCAGTGTATCCAGAATTTCATCTGGTTGCAAAACTAGATGGCCTTCATCATCAATATGTGGGAGGTCCATGTTGGCAACTACATTCTATCCAATGGCCTTCTTGAGGCATGAGACATGAAAAATATTGTGGATCTTTCTCTGTTTGGGAAGCTCTAGCTCATATGCAACTTCCCTAACACGATGGACCACTTTATATGGCCCATAGAAATGTGGTTGGAGCTTTTCAACCCCTTTCTCCTTTATTATATATTGTTTATATGGATGAAGGGGAAGATAGACTAGATCATCCACCTCAAACTGTCTCTCTATCCGACAATGGTCTGCATATATCTCTTTTTTATTTTGGGCAGTAGCAATGTTGTCTTTAAGGGCCCAGAATATGTCTTGCTTCTCTTGAATCTATTCCTTTGCTCTAGGACCTTTCTTGCTCAAAACATGATATCAGCAAATGAGAGTGCATTATACCCATAGAGTGCTCGAAATGGGGTCATACCAATGGTCTTGTGGTAAGTGGTGTTGTAACAACACTCCCCCAAATGAAGCCAATGCAGCCATGCCTTTTGCTGCCCTGCAACATAGTTTCTCAAGTAGCCTTCTAGCCACTTGTTCACTATTTCAGTCTGTCCATCGATCTGTGGCTGGTAGCTGTTACTTGGTGTCAATTCAGTCCCCACTAACCAGAAGAGTTCTTGCCAAAAGCCACCCATGAATCAGTTGTCCCGATCACTCACTATGGTCCTTGGGAGACCATGGAGTCTAAACACATCTCTAAAGAAGAGCTCAGCTACCTGTGAAGTAGTATAATGTGCAAAAATGGTAAAGAAGTGTGAATACTTTTTTAGTCTATAAACAACTACAAATATACAATTATTACCCTGAATGGTAGGTAGAACGGTGATGAAGTCCATGGAGATGCTTTCCCATTTTCCATTCGGAGTGGGTAGTAGCTACAATAATCTGGCAGAATGAGTGTGTTCTCCCTTATTCTACTGATAGACTATGCACTCCTTGATATGTTTGAGTACATCCTCCTTGAGACCCTTCCATGAGAATCTCCCTTATGGCCCAGTAAGTTTTTTTGAATCCTTGATGCCCTGAAAGTGGGGAATCATGTAATTCTTGCAAGATATTTTCTTTGAGCTTAGAGTTCTTGGCCAAAAAGACCTGGTCCCAGTAATAGATGACTTCATATATTACTCTATACTGCTCATCAACTATCACCCCATCAAGTATCTCACATGCAAAGTTATCCTTGGAGTACTCAACCAATAGTTGAGCCTTCCAATCTGTGTCCATGCCCCTCAAGGACATCGTTGTTGGCCTCCTCGATAGAGCATCAACCACTATATTGCTCTTCCCCTTGACATACTCTATGTCAAAGTCATAATCTCGGATTTTTCTTAGCCATTTTTGTTGTCTTTCTTGGAGCTGCTTTTGTTCAAGAAAGAATCTGAGACTATTGTGATCAGTTTTCACCCAGAATTTATTCCCCACTAAGTATTCCTGGAATTTGGCTAAGGCATGCATGATAGCCAACATTTCTTTATCATAGATGGGGTATAGCCTTTCATTTTGTAGCAGCTTACTGCTCTCAAAGGATATAGGATGCCCTCCTTGCATCAAGACTGCTCCAATCCCTTCACCTGATGCATCACACTCTAACACAAAAGGTTGAGAGAAATCAGGTAAAACTAATACTAGACAACTACTCATTAACTCTTTGAACTTATCAAAATATCTCTATGTCGTAGATGTCCAATTGAAAGCTCCCTTCTTGGTCAAGTTTTTAAGTGGTGTTGCAAGTTGAGAGAACCCTTTGGCAAACTTCTGGTAATATGTGCATATGCCTACAAATCCCTAGAGTTCTGAAACATTCCTTGGCTCAGGCCAATCCCTTATTTCCCAGAGCTTTTCTTCATGCACACTTACTCCTTCCACTCCAATGATGTGGCCTAATTAGAGCATCTCAGTGAGGCCAAACTCACATTTCGAGAGTTTAGCATAGAATTGTTGCTCCTTGAGAATATGCAACATTGTCTCAATATGTTGCAAATGTTCTTCCCATGTGTGGCTGTAAATCATAATATCATCAAAGAAGACCAATACAGAATTTCTTAGATGACCACGAAAGATGTGGCTCATGCAAGATTGGAATGTTGCTGGGGCATTGTTAAGACAAAATGGCATCACTAAGAACTCAAAATTCCCATAGTGACTTGATCTCTTACCCTGATCTGGTGATATCTAGATCTCAAGTTAATCTTGGAGAAATACTTGGATCCTCTAAGCTCTTCCATCAGCTCATCGATCATAGGAATTGGGTATCCATTCTTCATGGTCTTCTTGTTTAGTGCTCTATAGTCAATGCACATCCTCAATGTTCCATCTTTCTTCTTACCCAAGACCACTGAAGATGCAAAAGGGCTAGTGCTAGGTCGGATATGACCTAGGGCTAGTAGTTCTTGAATGGCCCTTTCAATTTCATCCCTATAAGCTTTGGGATGACTATAAGGGGTAGTAATCATAGCTTGAATCCCTTGATCTAGCTCAATAGTGTGCTCAAATACCCTATCAGGAGGTCTCCCCAGTGGAATATCCCCAAATACTATAGAATATCAATCTAAGAGAGCTTGTACATTAGGGTGTACTGGTGAATTCTTGCCTCCAAATTTAGATAAACACAGTTCCACTGCCCATTATATGTCTCCTCTCCATAATTCTGCCTCCAACTTGTGAGCTAAAACAATCTGAGGGGGGTAAATGTGCATTCCTTTGATCTTTTGATGTTTTCCATCCTCCTTCCCTATCGATTCCATCTCTAGAGTCTCCCAATAAGTGGTGACTCTCCCAAGAGTGATCAGCAATTGGACACTCAATATGACATTGGTGTCAAGAATATCAAGCACAAAAAAGTGGTCTATCATAGTGTAGGTTCCCATAGTGATAGACATTCCAGAACATACTTAACACACTGCAAGGTTCTGGCTCTTGGAACCAAGACTGAAAATCCTTAAAAGTTTTCTATATGGATTCCCCTCCTCTTTACAAGTTGTGAATCAATGAAGTTATGAGTAGCTCCACTTTCTACTGGCACCGATACTCTTTGCCCCATAATAGTACCTATAACTCTTAAATTTAGATATTTAGGGACTCCCCTCAACACTGCAAGAGCTCCTCCCCTTGGAGAAAAATTTTCTACTACATCTTCTGTAGGTAGCACAACGCTGGCCCTTTCCTCTTCTTTAGAAAAAATCTCAATATAATGAGCCTTCCCTGCAACACACTCATGGTTTGGCACCCATGGATTATGGCAAGTGAGGCAATTTTTTTCCTTCCTTAATCATCTCTATTCATGGTAAAGAGGTGCCCTCTTTGGCCATGAAGAATCCTCATGCTGCAGTAATGCTTTTGCTTTGGGAAAAGCATGTTGCAAATCTCTAGCCTTCTCCACATCCTCAAGGAGTGTAGTTGGCTCGATGGATCTTACCAACCCATGCAATGGTTTAGTCATCCCATCAATAAACATACATACCCTTCTGCTCATAGTAAGGTTGGATACCATTACTGAAAGTTTCAATACTCAGCAATGTAATCTTCCAGATCTCCCTTTTGTTTGAGCTTGGTTAGCTCAACAAAGTGGACCTCCGAATCTCTTGGATCAAATCTCTCTACTAGTCTCTTGGTGAGTATTGAGTATGAAGTGATGTGAGCATACCCTAGTGTATTTATCCCAGGGAACCACCATTCATGAGCCTCCCCTTCTAAGTGCAATGCAGCTATTTTGATAGCTTCTATTTCAGAAACTCTATTGAGCTGAAAGTAAGTATCCAGCTTCTCCACCCAAGCCTTGGTTGTGAACTTAGGTGATCCATCATATATATGCAAGACGAATATCCCCATACTTTTTTTTAGGTATTACTCCTGCATCCATCCTTCCTTCTTATGCTGATAGCAAGATCTCCTCCCTTCCTTGATCCGACAGACTTATTGAAAGCTCAAGTGTTCCTTGAATCTTTGGGATTGGGACTCATACTCCACAAAGTAGTCACCAAGGGTTTCTTCCTCCCTGTATTCAGATAATAATGAGGACATAGTGGAGAATTCTAATGAAGGATGAGTGGTTGATTTTTCCACACAAAATGAGGTATTGGTACTTGCTTCTTGTAAAACCCCCTAGGACCTTCTTTATGCCTCATCTCCTTGAGATCTCTTGCAATGTTCTAAATGGTTTGAAGAAGGAGCCTTGAAAAATATTTCTCCTCCATACTGTAGATATAGTTTTTCCACAAGCTAAGCCAAGAGCAGAGCTCTGATACCACTGTAATATTCCTTTTCAGGAATTTATGGAATATGGAGAGTAAAAACGTTGTTTTCAGAAATTTATGTTATATAACTAAAAAACAGGACTTGGATCCTTTATATTACACTTAATAACCCTTACATATAGAATGGGAGTAGAAAAAAATCATTCTAGCTATGTTAAATAGATCTCCCTATGACAAAACACCTTAAAAACACCGAAATCCCATGACTTCAGCAAACAAAAATTCGGAAGCATGTAATAGCATAACTCTGAAAGGTTTTCTATAAAAAAATATGTGTCATAACAGATCTGGATATTTCATTAATCAAAGAGCCAAGAAAATGGAGGTTTTAGCCTCTTTTACAGAAAATTGAGACAACCTAGCAAGGGTTTGACATGAGCACAAGTACAAAATGACATCTCTGCATAAAATGATTCAGTTTAATGATAATATGTATATGATATCACTTAAAAATACATGAAAGTACATAAAAATGGCTAAAGAGCCTCCCTAATAGCCTTCCATGAGAGAAAAGGCCTCCTTCTCCAAGAAACTAGCTCCAAATCAAGGGATTCAACCCTACCACAACATCACCTTCAGAAATGACGCAGTTTTTGGAAGAGAATGCATTGTAGTAATTGGTGACTGCTTGACCTCAATTCAGATAGTGGAAATGTAGCTCAGAATTCCCCTCTTAGATCCCTTAAAAAAGTTTAACCAAGAAAGAGAATGGAACTCTCGCATGAGAATCCCTTGCACTAAAAAGTGTAGCAAACCCAGCTAAACATCTGAAGCATGCAAGAAGTCATAAGACTCAAACATAAAAAACATTCTGAATGCCTCTCATGATTGCCCTCCCTTCCTCTTTATTATTGGTGAGCCAACTTACCCTGGGCCCCACTCCTTCATGAGGTTACTTCATTGCAAAGAGTCCTCCCTCAAAACTGTGTTGTTCCCACTGGTTTCCCTCCTCTTTTAGTAGTGTTTCTGACTTGGTCAACATGGTTCTAGTATTCATGCATTGCCCCATTTTCACACCAAGGTGGCTTTATTTGACCTCTTAATCAAACCCCTTTTCACATAGGGAGTGTTTTATTCCTACTAAAGAGATTTAAGGGTCTCTCTACCCCATTTATTCTTCTAACCTGCAAAATAGAGCAACATATAATATTCCAACTAAGTGGGAATATTACACCTTTAGTTATTTAATTTCCATTTGTTTAGACTTAGGGTCCCCATTAAAATAATTAATTATTTTAATAAAACATTATTGGAGTAGAATTTCTACAAACTGTTTCTTGGTTCTTTGAAATACAAGTGTCTAAGCCTCCATGCCAAATTTGAGACTTAGAGCACCCTTTGATGCTACAAAAATCAACAAAGTGCACCTGTGTGTTTATAAGAAAAGCGCATCGACATTGTCGGGGTTCTAAATTCTTTCAACGCACTAACATGATACAATTATTTTCTTATTTTGGAAATCCCAAAATGGTGTGTTTATGTTTTTTAACGCCATGGTGTGGTTTGTATTTAAAAGCATCGGTCATGGAAAAATTCCAAGAGAAACAAGATGGTTGATTTTTTTCTTCTTCTAAAATCCGGAAATAGGGGCGTATCGATGTTGTTGTTTTCTTTTAAACACATCGGTGCATTTTTCTTCAAGAGCACTGATATGATAACATATTTTTTTTATAATGCTAGAAACTGATGCGGTATTATTTAACTGCCTCAGTGTTTGTATTATTTAAATGCATTGGTGTGCTTTGTTCTAATAATCACACTGATCGGGTTTAAAATAGATCAAAAATTTTATTTTCACATAAAATGGCATATTAATATCAAATTATCCTTCCGGATGCATCCACGTGAATTACAGTAATTCAAATTATACATTTTCCACTTAATGTTTTCTTACTCTTGAAAAAATGGTTTGAAAACTATATTGAAATTTAGATTGTAGTTATATGGTTCTCGAGATTAGTGTTAGATATGCACACATAATTTTATTTCTGATTTTTATCATATGAAGGGAAAAAATATCAAAAATATCAAATCACCAATTCTTCAAATTCCAGCTTGTTCCATATTGTTGATCAAAGTCCTTCACAGAGTTCTCCCTTTCCACCTCCAGTAAGTTTAGGATTTTTATATATTTTGATTATCTAATTCAATTTATTTATTTTTAATCCATGTAAATTCGAATAAAATGTATCCAAAATTGTAGGATCGTGATTACGAATCGAGTTCAGAATTCAAAAAATTTCCTCCATTCCAAAACGTTGGAAGCTCTTATCAGGAGAAGCATATTGCAAGAAGTTGGTAGATGAAAATGGATAAACTCTTCACCTTTCCAATTGGAACATGGCATCTTCCATCCTCAATCCTATATCAGCAATGGTAATAATTATTTAGTATAATGTAATTTAAACAAAACAATTACATTTATGTGCTTACTAATATCATTGATATTGTACTAATGACATTCAATATTTTTTAAAATTAGGATTCTAGTGATGATGAGCGACCCACCTACCATATTCTGGTGCACCCCACTAAAATTTCAACTAGAGAGAAGGCTTAACTAAGGGCAAGACTCATAGTGGAAGCATAGAAAGAATGGTTGAATCAACCACCTATTCAATTCCCACTATGTCCAAATTCACCAATTAGGAATGAATGTAATAATTGTATTTCTTCATCATAAGTTGGAAATGGAGGCAATCAAATAGAGGTTGGTATGGATGATTATTTACAAGATATGACTGCCACGGAGGAAAAATTTTCAGATTCATTGAAAAATGATGAGCTACGAGATGATTCTCATATCAATAATACCTTATTTGAAAGCCTTAAATCTGCTTCCACCACCCCTCTCTTTGGACTTGGTGTCAAGTCAATGTATACTCAGTTAGAGATAGCGATGTTATTTTACAACTTGAAAGAAAATTTTGGCATGTGGAATGCATGTTTCTCGGTAATATTGAGGTAATTAAGTTGCATGATCAATTAATTCCCTTATATTTTGAGAAATATTGTCCCAGAATCAACATTAATAATGGTTGATTTTACGAACGTTAGATATTAACATTATACAATTATATTCCCCACCAATTGGAGGTTATTCAAAGATAAGGTTATTCCGAGTGATAATATCTTTCCAAATAGCTATGAAGAGGCAAAGTAGTTGTTGAAAATTTTGGGTTTTGAGTACATACCATATCATACATGTCTGAATGATTTATTCTATATTGTGGAGAATATGCATAAAAAGAGATATGTTTAAAATGTGATCATGAAAGTACCATAATTCAAAATAATTAGGTAAATGACATGGTCCTCCTCATAATATATTGAGGCACATTCCTATAATCCCAAGGATTCAAAGGCTCTTTCATTTCAAATAATTATATATGTTGTAGGGATGGAATGCCTCACACAGAATTGAGTTAGGAGCTATGCAAATCCCAGTAGATTCAATAGCATATAGAGGATACAAAGCTTGAAAAAATCAAGGATGAAGAACAAATTCTAACACTCAACATTATGGATGGTGTCAACCCATATTCCCTCCAAAACACCAAATATTATGTTTGGACTATAGTAGTGATCAATAACAATATCCCTGATGGTTGTCCGTGAGGAATGAACATCTTATGTTGACTCTCATAGTCCCTAGTAGAACATACAAGTGAAGAATATGGTTGTCTACTTACAACCATTGGTAGATAAATTGAAGTAATTATGGGAACGGATACATGTTTACAATGTATCAAGACCCATCACAATAAAGAGGATTTTTACATTATATGGCATATGTGATTACATCATATACGACTATCTAGGCTTAGGAGTTTGATTTGGTAAATTACATTTTTATTGATTTTCTTATATACATTACAATTTTATTTTTCATATTAATTTAATTTATTGCAATTGTTCTTATCTTCATTTTCGCTAATGTTTTAGCCTATATATAATAATTTTTCATGTCTTGTAACAAAAGGGTATAATGGATGTAAATGTTGTGGACCTTCTCTGAAGGCTAGGTGGTCTGAACACCTACAAAAGCGAGTGTATGACTGCTCCTGGGTGTTCCTCCAAGAATAACACCCTTACAAAATAGAAACATTCACTTTCAATGGTAAACCAAATACAACCCAAATGCATGCAATAATAACACTAGTTGAATGACTTAGATCAAATGAGTGAGAGGAGGAGAAGGAGTTTGTATAAATGTTTGATTCAAATAGGGACCCTATGTTTGATGTTCCAGAATTGTTGAAACCTATGTTAAGAAATTACCATTGGGATGAAAAGGAAATATGTCTTTTATGAACTCCCATATTGGGAACATCTTAATATTTACCACTTACTAGATCCCATGAATATATTTAAAAAAATTTCATCTTCTTTATGGAGGCACATATCATTGAAAGAAAGTGACACATTAGCTATTAGGAGAGATACTGTTTCTTCAAAAACTAAAAATAAACATTGTAAAAGACAAGAAGCTAGAGGAGAGATTGGTCCCTCTTGGTCTATCAAAGAAGGTGATGTCCCATGGATTTTAAGTAAATATGATCTTTCTTTGGAAAATGAAGTTATAAAAATCCTAGATCCATCTTACTTTCATATCTATCAAGCACCGAGAGGGATCAAATATCTCAAGGTGTAAACCTTCCTCAAGTTTTTCACTCAAACGGATATTCATATGGCTATAATTCCATGGTGCCATCAAGATATAGCTGAGATTGTTCATATGTTTGAGAAGGAACTGCCGACGAGTTTCATGGACTTGTAGGTTCATCTACTAATTCACCTAGTAGATGAGATTGAATTATTTGGGGTTGTTTATTGTCATTGGATGTTATTCTTAGAGAGGTACCTGAATAAATTGAAATGTTTTGTTGGAAAAACGGTAAAACCCAAGGGGTCGATGGCAGAGGGATATATAATGTATGATAATTTCTATTATTCCACCAACTACATGAATACTATCGACAACACACCACGTGCGGCAATTTGGGACGAAAAAAGGGACAAAGAAAAAAGAGAAGGGGATCTTCTGAAAATGCACGGAAAAAGATGCATGATAAAGCGTATGTGCAGGCTTATCATTTGTCAAATTACTACACAGTAACTATTCACAGTGAACTTCATATTAATGCATATTTTGATCTCACTCATTATGTCTCTGTGTGTGTTAGTTTGATTTCATCAATGAATTCATAAATTGAAGCCATTAGCAAATTCATTTTTTGCAATATGGAAGGGACACAATTGTAGGTGACATTGTACGAACAAATATGAGGAAATGAGACAATGACACGAAAGAATTAAAACGCTTGAATGATAGAAGTGTGCCTTATCTTGATCATTTGAAAGAAAATATGCTAATTGTATGCCATAACAGTTGGATTGTTGATCAAGTTAGAGAGAAATATGATGCATCTAGTCGTTACCCATGTATTGAAGAGGATGCACTAAACATAGGGATTGGGTGCAATAAATTGGTAATTATAATCTCTTTCTATACAGTTTTAACTTCACACTACACCTTTTAATGGTAAGATATATATATATATATATATATATATATATATATATTTATATATATATATTATATTTTTAATTATTTTCATATTATTAAATATGACATTGTGATTTCTCACTTTTTAATAGGTGAATTTGTTCCCATATATGTGGGAATAAAGACATCATTTTCATACGAAGGCTTCCAATGATTGATGCATGACAAGACTATGGAGTGGAAGTAAATTTAGACCAGTCTATTCATGCTAGTCGCCACGATCAAAACCTAATTTAGGGGACATTATGTTACATTAGAAAGATACAAGATATCATTGAAATGGACATCTCTTGATTCCAATGTATTGTTTTTAGGTGCAATTTCTAAAACCTTTGATCGGAATAATTTAAAGGAATATTGTGATAGTGGGTTGATATCTATCAACTCTAGAAAGATGTTGCATGAATATAGGAAGCCTTATGTTTTCCCAAAAAATTGCAACTAGGTGTTTTTTTTACCCAGATGTGTTGGATAGGGATTGGTGATTCATATTAATACATGACCCTATATCAAAACATATTTTTTAGAACAACAATGTTATCATGCCAAGTGAGGAAGATAATTTGGGTGATGAAAATGGATAGTGATATGTACTTGTGTTATTTCACAATTTATAATATTGTTGTATGCTTTTAGTTTCTTTATTTCACTAATTATGTTGGTTTTTTATTCATGTTATTAGCATTTTATAATATAAGTTGTAACATTCACAAACATTTTTACACATTTATTTGTAGTGGAAAAAGTTTTACACTTAAATTTTTGTATTTCCTATTGTGTACAATATCTATGATAATAAGGATTCAAGGTCACAATCCTTCTCAAATTGGAAAATGAGAAGAAAATATTGAATTTAGAAATAACATTGAAGATTTAGTCTCTATTTAGATACTTATTGGTTTATTAATAATTTCACATATTTTTTCTCCTTGTTTAGTTCAAAATCAATATAAATCATCAAGAAGTGATAACTCTTTGAGGACTTTGACAATGAAAAAATTGTGTATTAATATGTAAGATTAAATTCTTGACATGAGAGGTAAAGTAATGTATACTATATTTAAATTACAGTTCTTGGAACATAATCTAAACTAAAAGGAGCTCCTATGTGTGTATAAAAGGTTGATTACATTTTTTTATGGAGTATAAGAGAAACAAATGGGCTTACATGCATGCATGAGAGGTTTTAATTTTTTCTTCATGGATAACGGAACATTTTTTACTTTTCTTTTCAAAGGTAATTATAAACAAAATTTGAATTAATAAATATTTTATGGCTAAGAATTAAATGATAAATAATGTGATGGTGATTAAGAGGCATTTTTTTGACTTTCAAATAGGCTTGGTGATCCATTTTTCTTTCCTATTTAGATTATGTAAAATAAATATCTATTTTTATGTATTTATAAGTAAATTATTTAAATTATAGTGGAAAAATAAATATTTTTGAATTGTTAATTAAGAAATAATCAAAGATATTATTTGTCAAAAGTTTAAAAGTTCACTAGCATCTTTAAGGTAAAACTTTCAATAGAGAAAATCCCCAACTACAAGTAACTTCACAAGCCTTATTTTACATTCTTGATCCTCATCTTTAGAGAGAGAAATTTCTAAATTAAATTGGTAAGAGTTGCTATAAATATTAAATTTAAATTTCTTGAAAATCTCATAGATTTAGTAATAAATTAAATTTTATAAAAGTATAATTTTTAAAGTTATATTAAATTTAAATTAATTATATAAAATTTTGAATTAAGTTTTCTAAATTTAACAATAGATTGAACTTTTTAAACCAATATTGAATTGGTTAAAGTGTAGTTCTGAATAATTTATTACTAATAATAATATTTTATATTAAAAATTAAAAGAGTTACACATTTTCGTCTTATTAATAACTAACTAAATTATTTTACCTTTAATTATTTTTTCCTTGTGAGTATTAAAATATTTTTCTAATTAAGTTAGAATGAATATCAATGAACTATCTAAGGAATAGAATAATATTTATCATAATTTTACTATCATAGTTTCAACCATTCTAAACTTTGTAATTTATAAAAATATCTTTGCATTTTATTTTAAAATTAAATTGTTTTTCATGCAATTTCATATATAAAAGTTTGGTATAATTTCAACAATATATAATCTACAATAGATATTATTACATAAAGATAAGCATCATGATGATAACCATCTAACAAAAATAAACATCGTATAAGATACACATTTTAATTCACTACCATCATCTAATTATATACATCTCTAACACATAAATGTAATTACCTTGCACAAAAATCTAATAATCTAATAGGGCATCATCATGATCACATCTAACATAACACAAAAATTGTAATATAACATCATCACCACACAGATCTTCAAATTAATATACATCTCATATCAAATAATTGTTATTGCATACACATCTATATACAGCCACATTAAATGAACATATATAACATGATGTAAAAATATACGCATCAACACCAACATATAAATTAAGTACATAAACATGGACAAAAAAATGAACTATATATATCATTGAAATGAAATATCTCATACAAAAAAATTAGTGGCACCAACTTCTTGGTTTGCAGTAAAATATGATGGATGGTCAAATACTGCCTCAATGTTTATTGAAATATAAGGTGGAAGTATTTGGTCTACATCAGAAGATGATGGATTTTCAACTACCACCTCAATGCAGTCTTGAAAACTCTGAGGTGGATGGTCTGCAATGTCAGGAGAAGCATAAGGCACATCCTGTAGATATGGCATCTTATGATCAGGTGATTGATGGCGATGATCTGGTGGTGCAGTATTACTAGAAGCATTGTGATCACCACCCTCATCATCATGATCATTATCACAACCCTCATCATCATTATCACGATCACTACTCTCATCATCATCATCATCGTCATCACCACCCTTATCATCATGATCACCACCCTCATCTAGCGTATCTATGCCCACTGCATGCCCTGCATCCCTCATTGCTGCCAGTAACTTATTGGCTCCAATGATATGATGCATGAGAGACATCATCATGTATATAAAATCCCGGTATAGATATATGAACCTAGGATATTCATTATATATTGATCCCTCATAGGTTAGACTCCCTCCTCAACCAAAAATTTGGTCAATGTGTCGCAATAGTTCATCTAAAATCACATACCATCCCTATGGCCCTGGATGCCCATACCCCCTTGAGGATGTTCCTTAGCCTCTTGGGCCTCTCCCATATTATCATCCCCTCCATCCATTCGGGGAGGAGGCATGTCACCATCGAATGTGCCAAAGTCTACAAAATATATAGTACACAATAATAATTAGACAATTTTATTAAACAATTCAATAAAAAGTTTTAAATGATGTGCTAGAATAAATTTTATTCTAATTAATTCAAACAATAAAATGAAACTAGATTAATTTTAATAAAACACTAATATTATCTCTATCATCTGAAGACTCAACTTGTGTGAAGAGTATGTTTAGAATCTGTCTCCAAAAACTCCCCACCTATGGAAATGCTAATGTGGAAAACACAAGGTCGTCCTCATTGACCAATAGAATTAGTGCTTATTCAGAAATATTGGTCGAATACTCTAGTAGGCCCCTCTTGGCCCTCATTTTCCCACACATGCGCATCTCAAACTTAGTGATACCCCTAGGGGGAGAGATTAAAATTTAGGAATTTTCTTTGTAAACCTCTCAAAAAATAAACAAAAATGCTCTGAAGAAAAAGGGAAGGTCTCCCTCCTATTTCTCAACACATGAGATCTATATAAATCCATACAAAACTTCCTAAGAAAATGGCATACCACCTGATATAATGTGGTGTGTAAATCCAAGAATCAACATAATAAAAAACAAGGCAAATAATGCACTACCCATCAGTACTAGAGTGTGCAATGGTGGTGATTAATAATAAGAGAAATCTAACCTCATATGCAGAAAAAGAATAAATCCACAGATGTCTACCATTCACCTGAAAATCTATTGGGCGTACTACATGAGGCCTGACATATCTCTAAGTGTAGGCAAGATTAATCTCAATTGCAACCCCATGGGGAGCATCAAGGAACTGGGTAAAATCCTCCCCTCCCCTAGATATGTTAGTGATAAAGTATATTTCCTCCTCAGAGGGCCTATACCATGCCCTAGGACCGACACAAAAAACCTGCTCTAGGTCACTCCATCGATGGATCAGATTCGCCAATAAGACAGAGTGTGCCTTACGGATGTAGCCTCATCATAATAATTATGAAGCTTACATTCCTTAAAAGCATTCGGGTCATTGTAGTAATAGGGTGAGGGTATAAATCTCTCTCCCTCTCTCTGTCCTCTGATGGTTGGATCATATTGTATGGGTCTATCATTTTCTCCTTCTCCTGTTGTTTCTCCTTTTGTTGATGTCTCTAATAACTGATTGAAATATAAAATACATCAATCTCATAAATAAAATAAAATTATTTTTTATTAAATGAAAAAATTATTGATAAATATGGAAACATAACTTTCAATTAAAAAAAAAATCAGTGCGACCAAAACACAGTCATGCACCAACTCTAGTGCATTGTTAAACACAACCGCGATGCCATCAGTGCGCACATATGTATGAAACAACATTTTTGGTTCACAAATTTAAATTTTCATCACGGTGTGTCACGCTTATGCGTTGATAGTGTGAACGTATAACCTTTTCACACCAGTAAAGAAGGTTCAGGTTATTGAATGCATGGATCTATAGCTATATTTTTAAATATTATTTTTGTTGTGCATTTTGTAAATATAAATTCATCAGGAGTAATGCACCGGAATATAATTTTTATCTTTCCTAGTGAATTTTCATTTACTAAGCACACCATAATAATAGTGGTTTGTGACGTTTGTGCACCGAACTGTGATGCACCATTTAAATTTATAGGGTGCACCACTATCGGTGTGAGGCGAACATATCGAGTGCACTCGCAAGGATTTTTTTTTGTTTGAAAAGAAATGGAAATTTTGAGCTAATTTTAAATTTTAATTTGCTAAAAAATTAAATTATAGATAAAATAGACATTACCTAGAAATTTGGTCATCAAGGAGGCATTGTTGACATGTAATGGATAAAATCGAATTTTACCATGGTTTGAAAAAATTGCAAAGTCAGGCAGTGAGCACAATATAAAAGGATGGTGAGAAAGAGAAGCACCGACATCAGGGAACTTGCATCAGGAAAGAGTGGCACTAATTCCTCAAAGCTCTCCAACACTGTAGATCGTAAAAACAAAATTTATGGCTGAGAGGGTTTTTTTTTTAAACCCTCCTCTGATGTGTCACTATAATTGCATTGTTTCAGAATATATCCAAGAGCACCACATTTTTTTTAGTTAAAGAATATATAGAGGTTTTTTATAAGATGCCCTATGGCGTTCTAATATAGGGACCACATCGTTGCCTTGTTTGACTATAGCAACGTTATTTTTTTAAACTAAAAAACAACTAGTGGTTCCCTTTAGAAGATGCACCAGGGCATTTTATTTCATTAACCACACTAGTGCATCATTGGGAATTAACATCTCTTTTTTTAATTTAAAAACTATAGAGGTGTTCCTTCATTGTATGCACTAGGGAATTTTACTACATTAAGAGCACTGGTGTTGCGGGTGTATATAGCACCGACAATTTTGAAAAGTAACATTTTTTCAATGCTATTGATTATTCAAGCACCGGTGCATTGTGTTATTTAGTGAAATGTGTTTTTTTATTTTATAAAAATAAATTTTCCATGGTGCACCATGTTCTCTATGATATCAGTGCCACTATGGATAGTAAAGAACTAGTGTCTATGTAGATTATAGATTCACCACCTAAAAAAGATCTACTAAAACATATGCCCACCCACCTCCACCAATGACCTCTGCTAAAAATGTATTTTTGGGCTATTTTTATAGGGGATTCTTCAAAAACCTCTGCTATAAGGTATTTTCCTTGTAATGTGAGATAAAATATGACCCAAATATTCCACCTCTTGTACCCCAAATAAACATTCGGAGGGTTTTCCATACAATTGTTTCTCTTCCAATAGTTTAAGAACCCTACCAAAATGTTGAACATGATCTTTCCAAGAATTCTTGTAGATTAGTAGATCATCAAAAAATACTAACACAAATTCTCTAAGAAAGGGTTTGAAAGTGGAATTAATTAAAATATGAAATGTGGAAGGTGCATTAGTAAGGCCAAAAGGCATGACCAAAAATTCATAATGACATTGATGAGTTCTAATTTAATTTTTTTAGAATGTCTTTTGTATTCATTCTAATGATGATATATGGAACGAAGATCCAACTTGGTGAAGTAAATTTCTTCATGTAATTCATCCAATAATTTATCAATGATAGGAATCGGAAATTCATCTCTAATAGTGAGCTTATTAAGCTCTCTATAATCTGGAAACATATGCCATGATCCATCCTTATTGTGCATCAATACTACTGGAGAAGAGAAAGAAATTTGGTTATGTTGAATTGTACATGCTACTAACATTTTTGCAGCCATATCCTAAATTTCACTCTTTTAGGCATAGGTATTTTTATGAGGTTTGATGTTTGGAGAACCACTTCCTTGAATCAAGTGAATAGAATTATCATGATCAAGAATATGTGGGATACCTTTGTGAGTCTCAAATACCTTGGAATATTTTCCAATACACTTTGTAGATATGGAGAAATAGATTTTTTGATGATTGAACATTGAGTGAGAATTATTGTGCAATTACACCTCATTTTCCTTTCTTTTAACTATTTTTCATGTCATTATAAATGATTATCTTCCTCTTTTTCCCTATGATACCCCTTAATTAAATTTATTTCCTTCCTAAAAGAAAATTCAATAAAACTTCTTGAAAATTAAAATCTATCGTCCCCAAAGATTGTAACCATTGGACTCCTAATACAACATCGACACCACCCTTTGGAATGGAAAGCATTAGACTATTAAATATATATTCCCCCAAAGTGAACTTGATATTATGGCACATCCTTCAGTGATTTATTGTTCCTCCATTTTCAACCATCACTTGACACTATGGTTCTATATATAGAAATAAATTCAATTCCTTGGAAATCTTACAATGAAAAAAATTATGGGTACTACCTAAATCAATAAGTACTATTACCTTTTTCTTCTTGATATATCCTTCTATCTTGAGAGTTTGAGGTGTTATAATTCCTGCCAATGAATTACAACATATTTTCGGATTCATTTATTTATTTGGGGTTGGTTCATGGTGTATATCCTCTTCTTTTAATGTTGCTTGTTCCTTTTCTTCCTCCTCTTCACGATCTATGTAAAATAATTTATTTGCGGCACACTAATGTCCTTTATTGTATTTTATATCAAAATTGTAACAAGCCCCTTTTTCTATTTTTTTGTCCATTTTTTGTGTTGTCAACCTTGTAGGTTGTGGGATGCTAGGAGAAAGACGTCCATATTTATAGTTGTGAGTGGTAGAATTCCTTGTTGCCATAATTTGTCTTTCAAATTTTCTTGCCACTCTAAATGCATTTTCCAATGAATTAGGTTCCCAAAGGAAAACCTCATGTTGGATGTTATCATTTAAATTACCTGTGAATATATAATTCATATGCTCCTCTAGAATATTAGTTACCTTGATATTCCATATTTGGAAGTCCTCATTGTGCTCCACCATTGAACCCTTTTGTTTGAGATTTATCAATTGGATAAAGAAGATATTTCTCTTTGTATCCTCCTAGTGTGATATCAATTACCCGATGAAAATTGTCCAAGTGACACTTGATTTAGAATAGAAAAGCCATAAATACCAGAAAAATTGATTTGGTTCTAAAAATAAATATGTAATGTGTACCATTTGTGTGTGTGACACATCATGTAGATCAAAGGATTTCTCCATTTGTAATATCGATGTTACCAGATCATTGCCATCAAACTTCCTCATATCAATATTTGGAATGTGGTTAGTATTAAAACCAAAGTTAGAGTCTCTAAAATCATGATTCAAATTAACTTTTTTCTCATCATGATTTTCATGGATTTCCTTGTCACCATTAGGAAGCATTTCTTGTAGCAACTTTGTCAAACCTCCCTTCAAACCTTCCACTTTTGTTTTTAAACCATCCTTCAAAATTTTCATGTCCTTTTAATTTATTTTTTTAAACCATCCTTCAAACCTTTCATTTATACTTTTAAATAAGTCTTCAAACCATCCATCTTATCTTCAATTTCATTTTTTATTACTCTTCGAAAAAGAGAAATTTGTTGCTCTTCATCTTGTAATTTTAATATATCATGTTGCATTTATTCCTCTTCTTCATGCACCATAGTATAGATTTATGTTGGCTTATTTTTTGTATACATTTTTCTGTTTCAAGGAATTTTGGAACCAAATAATGATATACATGCTTCACTATTCCCTTTGAATCACTTCAAACTGATTTTTCAAACAAACGTTATGCAAATTTTAAAAATGACACACATTTTAATAACTTTAGGGGTTGAATATGGAAAGTATTGTATCTCTATAATTTCATCCCTCTAAAGTATGAAATTTTGTTTTACGGTATCCCTTTGCCTCTTCCAACCCCACTAGTTGGACCAAGATTTGATTCTTCAATATACATTTATGCCAATTTTCCCAAGATGGCATGGTTATAGACTGGTTCAGTAGAGAAAACTTGTACGAGATGCCACATGTCATTATTTTAACATGAGGCCATGAAAACAATACAATAGATACTACATTCCGTGAAATTTTTGTCCCTTTTTTATGGAATTCAAATATGATGCACAAAAGGAACGTTATGACAAATTTACTCAAATGCATGTTTGAGACAAAATTTTGGAGCATGTGGAAACCCTATCAATGACTTGAAAATAAGTCTATTCAATGGGGAAACATATTTTTACATCATATAAATGAATAATTCTTGGATGATACGAATAAAAAGACCCCCTTGGTATATATAAAAGTTTGAAGGGTCACAATATAATCAGGGCCAACTAACAATAATAATGTAAGGGCATGAAAATAATAATAATTGGATTATATGGGACACAAAAAAAAGGGGGGGATACATGGGTCAAAAAAATAATAATACAAGGGCTACAATAGTATTATAGGGAGCTAAGAAATATCTTTCTAGTAAGTCTGTCATGTCACTTTTCCTCACCAATGTTTCCTTTGGATATGTGTCTTTGCGAGTTAACTTACCAAATAAATTTTGAATTTTTTAATTTGTCTTAACCTACCTCATTTAACGGCCCAATCAGAAACTTTAATACTGGTAATTCCTATATAACTCTAAGTATCGAGCATTTTTTCATTCATAATAATCTATCTTTTAGTCTTCTTTGAACTTTAATCATGATGCCTTAGTTTGTGATCCTTCTTCATAGTTTATGCTATTGTCCACCTATTTTTCAGGTGTATTCGTGTAGGTATTTGGCCATGGTTCACTCTCCTAAAGTTGCAATCCAATTTGAATTTTTTGGCACACAAGTACACAATATACATGATCTATGGAAAATAAGAGAAGGTTTTCCTTATGGATAACTATTTCACAGATAGAGATATGTTCCCTACTCTGAGGCCTGAGTTCTATTTGTATATCCAAGACACCATGTTTGACACTATGGTCCCTAAATTGAAACCTACATTTGAGAAATTCTATGAGTATACTTTGTCGATGATACACAACCTACCTTTATTCATTACCACTAGTGAAATTTCATGATGCACCAAATTTATTATCGGTTGAATACACAGTGAGTCCTTATGGCTTGATAAGGAGTATCCGATTCATGTCCATGATGTCCATAACTCAACAGGAATATCAATTGATCGCCAAGATGTCTCTACAACATTCTACGGTAGGGGGAAGCATAGTAAAAAGACAAACATAACTAAACTTTATCAGAAGTATGGAATTAAATGTAAAGGACAGGGGCCTAAGATCGATTTGATCAACCATGTCTAGGTAAAATTTCCAGGCAATCTAATTAATCAAAAGGTCAATCGGCATGACATGAAGGGCTAGTGCACACTCAATACTACTTTTTTGGTCAACTTATAAATTAAAGGGGCTCAGTTAAATTGGAAAAAGTATTTGTTGGACGAATTATTTCATGTTTTTGAATAAGCCTATCAAAAGGGAGGTTATTTCATTTTTGGATAACTTATTATCTCTATTTTGATATTCAAGTGGCAACCCCTTATTGGTCATGTTCTTCATGCTCCTACAAACTGTAAAGCCCTGGACCTAACCTATGAACATTAGAAAACTCATTCAAACTCCCATAATATCTCTTTTAATGAGTCTTCTTTTGTTTGATGGTACAACTAAAATATTCAAACTAATCATATAATGTGAGGTCCATAGTATTTCTAGATAGGCATACATATAAAGTGATGTCGGGGTTCTGCTAGAAAGAAGATCCTATCATATAAGAAACTCACCGCTTCAATCAAGATTGGAAAATGCTCAATTTTTTCTTCAAATAAAACCATGAAAACCTTCAGCTCAAAATATACATGAAGGAGAAAGAGCCAGCTTGGAGGACTCACTATGAGAAAAGAGAAAAATACACAATAAACCAAAACTTTAAGCATCAACATATATTGAAGTGCCTCTTGGCCCTTGGCCCTTCAAACCATCTCTCACTCTCACTGTACCCCTCACTGCTCTCAGTTGTTCAACTGTGTCTCCTACTCAAAAAAACACTCACATTTATACATAAATAATGAATTTAATTCATTCCAAAAATCTCTCCCCATAAATCTGAACTAAATCTAAGTTAGATTCATTCTAGGTGTGGACTTAGCAAAGTACCATACATAGAATTCCTACTCCCTAAATTTGCTACCTAAATTAACTCCACTCATATCTTTATTTATTTAAGGGATATTTACAAAAAATCCTCACATTTATAATTTCTCCCCTAATTATTAAAAATAAGAAATTTAATTAATAAAATAATTAAAATATCTCACCCCCCCTATTACATAATTGAATAATGAAATTTTGGCTTTGATGCTCCTTCATCAGACTCCCCATGTAGAGAAGTTTCCATAGACTCCTGTCTATGAGTTCCATCGCTTTTATATAACAATGTGACAGCCACAAGTCCTGATGACTTTCTCCCTCTAGGATTCCATACTTTGTTCTGTCGCTGGTCCCTCGAAGTATAAATTTGATTTGATAACTCACCCTTCACTCTGTTGATCAGATTCCATCGGCTTCTCCAACATTTTATTTTGCCAATTCCTTGGAGTAATTCCTCTTTGTCAAACTTTTTCATCTCCAACTGAGCTAAACACTCAACCTCCTGCAATAGAAAATAATCAAGAAATCCTTCTTGATTACAACTATAGTCTTGGATTTCTTTTATAGTTCAACCCTCTCATCTGGTACTGTACCCGCATTCACCAACAAACTATTAGTTTTAAAAAGGTAAGACCTGTCGGTCTCTTTCAACACTTCAGGCATCAATCTCTCATCATCGACTTTCTAGACTTCAATATATTATGTTCTGAACATCTGGCTACTTCTGTCTTCATCCTGATGATTCACTATTTCCTTTATGTCCTTACAGACACAACTTCCTTGCTGCTTCTGGTCTTCCATCTCAATGCTAAATAACTTCTGCTCGATTTCTCTGATTTCGACATCATATCTGTTAATTTCATTTTTTTGTACCTACATTTACATCATTATTTGAAAATTTACAACATTCATTCAACTCCATAAATGTTAAACATATTTCATCTCTATCATGCATAGTAACTTTAATTCCTTCTGGATTAGGTTCTGCAAGTTTTTCTTCTCTATCAGGTTCCTTAAGCCATTGTTCCAAAAACTCGATTTCCATATGAAATATTTTCGGCACTTCATCACTACCTTCACTCTTCCTCTGGAAATCTTCTTGAGTTGTCCTGGTTTCAGCACCATTATTTTGTAAACTTTCATCAACAATTTCATTAAACAAAGACATTTTTTTACCTTCTTGGAATTTTTCTTCGACATTTTCATTTTTCTCCCGCTCCATAATAGCTTCGACTTGCTTTCTTACCCCAAACAACAATTCATTTATGATTTATTCTTGTTGTAACCAACCAAAATTTTCCTTATCTACAAGGAATTCCCTACCATACTTTACCTCAAAGGTTTCAATCTCCTTTGCGACAATTCCATCAGACTGCTCACCATATTTCGCACATCCTACAAACATACATAAATTGTGAGAAAAAATGTAAGGCTTCATGGCCTCATCTGCTTCTCTTCATTCCAACACATCTTCAAATGCTTCTGAACTATCCTAATAGTTCATGAGATCTTCCTCACTGATATCTTCACACAGAATTTCACCCTGTTCTGGGCCACAAATGGAAACATCCGTTTTTAACTCAGCCTCTCTGAGTTCTTCACAACTCAAAATCTGTTCGAGCTTCTTCAGCTCTTCCATCAACTGTATGTTTACTTGCTCTTCCCTCTTTGTGTGTAGCTTCTACCACTTCACCTTCTTTCTCATGGTCCAACCATGTGTCTGGTTCCTCACATTTTCCTGCAACAACTCCATTAACAATTCAGGGTGAATTGTTATCTCAGCCTTCTCCTGCTCTTACTCTTCATCAAATCATTGGAAATGACTATCAACAGTCAGTTTTCCCTTCTTCGTGAACTACCTCTGTTCACATGTGGACTTCATTTAATCCACTTCCCAACAATCCTTCACACTTGTCATTTATCAAAATGCAAATTCTCCCTCTGCGCTTGGCTTCTCCTTATCTTGGAACCAATCTCTGACAACCTTCTTGTTACAATTTGCTGCAACAACACTTTAGCACGCATGTGTTACAATGACCAATTCTTTGGGTGTCGAGCTCCGCCGATCATGCACCCAATTACATTTAGACTTTGGAATTATCTTACGAATCTTCATACAAACCATTGATCTTCAAAATACTGTAGTAAAATGTGCAGTTTTACCAAGGCCAAAACTTTTTTTCTTGATGGAATTGATTTGCCTCTTGTTGGTCTAAATATACTAGATTACCACTGCATCAATCAATGTAGAATGCCCACTTATTTCCCAACACAATTGATATAAGTGTCTCAAAACCACATACCATTTTTAACGCAATTGGTTTTTAAAATCCCACTTTAACTATATCATTAGCAAGGAAAATCCATTGAATGATTAAATCACATAAATAAAAACCATATGGAAACCCAACCTTTATCCCTTGTATCCATATAAAACATTTGATAGACCGCAAACATTCAAGGTTCAAAGTTGTTTGAACCTCAACGTTAACATAGTTAACATTATGATATACATAAAATTATGTCCATGTAAACACATCTCAACTCGACCGTATGCATACAACTTGACAAATTATACATTTCAACCTTACCATGGTTTACTAACACACTTGGTCTTCATATGTCACAGAATTTCCCGAATTATTTCAACCGTGGCTGCATGGGTTCTTGCTATTGTAGTCTCAGTTCTAAAAGTTTCAATATCACATTGTGTTCAAATGGTTGTAGTTTCCTTGTGATTCCAGCTGCGCCTTACCAGCACGGTCTCTTCAACCCACACGCTATGGCAATCACACACAAAAATACACCTTCTCTCATCGCAGAACTTTATTTCAACTACAGCTTTAGGATGGAAATTCATGATGGTGATCCATTCTCCTTCGATTGCAGTCTTACGTGAATACAATCCTCAATGAGATTCATCACGGCATAAGTAAGCCAGATTTTATTCGACCTTCAGCAATATCATTTGACCTACAATATCAGTTCAACCTTTGGCAATATCATGTCAACCTACAATATCATTTCGACCTTCAGCAATATCATGTCAATGTTTATTGCAATTACAACCATGCATCTATCACTCACAACGAAATCGACCTACATAGTTTCCAATCGGTGGCATGTAACACAGTGAGTTGTATCATGGCATAGAATGCATCACATTCATAATGCATCAAACATGTGTGTCTTCTCAAATAGCATCAAACGCACAACACATCAAACCTGTGTGTCTTTTCAATACATATCTTGGTTTTTTAGTATTACACAATAACAGAGATTCATACCGCCTTTAAAATACGCCTTCAGTTGTTGTCTTGGGTTTGCGTGCAGATAATCGATCAACTGTGGTCCCTTATTGCCAAGATCGCCTTCAATCATACACAGTAACAACTGTATACATTAATTCGGACTTTACAACTTCTATATCACCATTCTCACGCATGGTATCGAAACACCTCTTGCAGACATAGTCACAAAGCTTTTCAATCCCCTGCACTCATACAATCCAGAAATATTTATACGTATAATAAAATTTAAGAAGTAATCCATGAAAATTTCACACACAAGTTCTTTCACACTAGGCTCCCCCTTCAGGTTTGTCGCTCTGATACCAAATGATGCCGGGTTTTTGCTAGAAAGGAGATCCTGGCATATAAGAAACTCACTGCTTCAATCAAGATTGAAAAATGCTCAATTTGTTCTTCAAATAAAGCCATGAAAACCTTCAGCTCAAAATCTACATGAAGGAGAAAGATCCATTCAAATCAACTACATATATAAAATATAAAAAAAAAATCTGACAATAAACCAAAAACTCTTTGGCTAAATATTACATTGGGCGGCCTCTTGGCTCTTGGCCCTTCAAACCATCTCTCACTCTCATTGTACTCCTCACTGCTCTCATTCATTCAACTGTGTATCCTCCTCACAAAAACACTCACATTTATACATAAATAATGAATTTAATTCATTCCAAAAATCTCTCCCCATAAATCTCAACTAAATCTAAATTAGATTCATTCTAGGTGTGGACTCAACAAAGTCCCATACATAGAATTCCTACTCCCTAAATTTTCTACCTAAATTAACTCCACTCATATCCTTATTTATTTAAGGGATATTTACAAAAAATCCTCACATTTATAATTTCTCTCATAATTATTAAAAATAAGAAATTTAATTAATTAAATAATTAAAATATCTCACCCCCCTTATTACATAATTGAATAATGAAATTTTGGCTTTGATGCTCCTGCATCATAAATTCTGGTTCAACATCGACCATAAACATTATTATGTATGCCCTAAGAATGATGATAAATACAAGTTTCATACTTTATTGTTACCTTATTATTTTTCAGAGGAGTATATTCATAAAGAAGTCATGATTTAGTCTAGTGTCTAGATAATCTAGTAGCACAACAAGATTTATTATGACTTTAGTGGGATCACGTGGCAGAACCAACTGGAAGTTGCATCATCTCCATCTCATAACCATAAAAATTCCCCTTCACATTAGGGGAATTTTGAGGTCTAAAATGGGCCTCCTAATAAAATTGTACAACCAAAACAAAATTTATAATAACCAATAGGATTCAAGGTGATGATGTCAACCATGGGGAATGATTCACCATTTTTGTAGTAAAAAAGTAAAAATATTTAAAAATAATAAAATAATAAAACTATTTTTTCAACTCTTATTTTCAACTTATCTCCCTAAGGGTTTACTCAAATTTTGAGTGATAGTTCTTTTTGGATGCAAAATATAATTCCTCATCCAAGGAATACCCATGTTGCATATTTTCGATGGACTCTGGTACATTGAAAATGAGAAATACATGAAAGAACATGATTGCAATCACGTTTTCATGTATTTATCAATTGTAGTGTGCTAGTGTCCATCAAAAGAATAGAACATGCGTACTCCTTGGATGAGAATTCAAATTCTACATCCAATGAGTGTTGTCGCTCGAGATTTGAGTAAAGTTGTAGGGAGATAAGTTGACAATACGAGTTGAAAATTTATTTTTTTCTCTTTTCTCTCTAAAATTTGATGATGAAATCTAATCTTATTTTTTTATTTCCACTATTATTTTATAATTTCATTAGGAGGCCCATTTCATACCTCAAAATCCTCCTAATTATCTTCGACTTATGAACCTAAATACCATCAACCCTTTTTTAAGAAACTATTATCCCATATCATTCAACCTCCTAGCTCCACTTCCACTCCTACCACAACTGCACTTTCCACAAGTTCCCAAACCCCTAATGTAGTCCCTTTGAACACAAATAAATTTCAACCTCCACGTATTATTGAAGTAGTTATCAAAACCATAACTACAATACCCCCTTCATATAATATTCCTTATATTTTGGCTTCTCCAAAGATGATGAGTATCAACCACTCAAAGCTTATCAGGGTGGATGATGATGAGCCACTTGTGAAAACTACACATACATTGATTGTGGAGGAAGTACCACCATCCACCATTCCCTCCACAAGCCAGTCTCATATATTTTCTTCTCCACCAAATGACGACACTCCCTATACTGATTCGATGCACCTTCCACACATTCTATTAATTATCCCATTTTTTTTCCTCTATTGGATACTACTATTTATTTACCACCTCCCAATATTCCTCTTACACCACCAATGAAACCCTCCACCAATAAACCAAAAATCTACCAACCATCCATCTAATAAGGCCATAAGGAGACTGCAAAATAACATGAAAAGTTCCATTTAGATAGATTTATCTCAAGTGGTGAACCTCTACAGACCAAGATTCCCTCGAGTAACACATTATCTATAGATGATCATATTTGGATCAAGGACTTAAGTGATAGCTCAAATTTCAAAGTTTTTGAAAGAGTGTCAAACCTGATCGACCAGATATATCTCGACTTCCTGATTCTGGTGCCACAAAAGGTTTGAAAAACCGACACCATATGAATATGTTATCGTGATTTCAAAAGTCCAGTAAACTGCAATTTTTGACATTTGACCAAGGTTGATTGGGTTTTTGAAGAGTAAAAAAAAGAATATTCCTACAATATTCCTCAAAATATTCTCGAGAATATTCCTTCCAGGCCATTCATAGTGTCACAAGTTTCGAATGGTTATTCGTTGCAGGGTTTTGTGGGCCAATGAAAAGGTGCCACATGGCTAGCCTTGAGCTCGCCACGTGGCCCTTGAACCACCATTTAAAATTTTGGTTTGGGACTCCGCGAGATCGATTGCGTGACCCCCAGCTTGCGTGCATACCTATGCACCAATTGGGCTATGATTTTTTTCTTAAACCTATGGTCCTCCATGGAAATTTAAAGTCTGTTGATTTTTCATTTTGGGGAGCTAAGGGGCCAGCCCCTCCTCATATGGCCATTGTCCAAGAACCCTAAGCTAATCACCGACGCAAAACTTTAACCATCCACAACCGTTGGCATTAAAACTTTGTGTTCACATGGTAGTACAAAATCACGTCATAAAACCGTAACCTCCAGCATTTAATCTCTGAAATTGTTTCATATTTAAACTGCAGCTATGTCACATGCAAATGGTTTTCTAGCCCGAAGCTCCGCTAACCTCCAACGTGACTGCGGGGTATGGGGTCATGTGGCCACCCCAATAGTAACATTTATTTCTAATGGTATTATTGGTAGAGTTTTAGGGTGAGCATGCAATTCCTGGCAGAGATTCTATTTTTTCAGTTTAACTACAGTTCCTCTAGATTTAGTGGAGTTGTTTTAGGGGTTACTGGACAAAATTTGATTATGCTCTATCTTGAGCATGATTTGACCATTCTGGGAGTGTGAATAGTGAATTTAGACTCTCTTTGACATTCCAGACTCATTGGTGATGGTTTCAGAGCCATTAGGGGAATTTTTAGCATGATGTTTCTTCAGAGAAGTTCCAAGGGCCACTAGGGCCACCAGGGGCCAGTAGCAGAATAAGGCCTAGCCAGGGAAGCTAGAGGCCTTTCTCAAGAATAAAATAGTCATTTTTTGATGTTTAAAACATTTAGGAACTAATGGTAAGGTTTTTAGAGATATTATAAGACTTATGAAGGCCGAGATGCCTCAGATAAGTTTCAAGGGCCACTAGGGCCACCAGGTGCCAACAGGAGGATGAGGCCTATCCAGAGCAGCTAATATCACTTCTCAGCAAACCAATAGTCTAATATGACTATTTTTAATCTTATGAATACAATATATGGATTTGTAGAACCTTTTTAAGACTTCAAAAGGTCTAGATGCTTCAGGGAAGTTTTCAGTGAACCTAGAGCCTGAAGGTGCCACCAGGTGTTGGAGGCATAACTGGAGCAGACGGAGGACAATTTAAATAAGTGAATATTCTATTATGAATATTTTGTACATTATGAATCCATTGAAGGAATTTTTTTAGCCAATTTGAGACTTCTAAAGGTCAAGAAGCCACAGGGAAGTTTCAGGCAGCATAGGGCCAACAGTGGATGGAGGCCTAGATTGGGGAGCCAAAGCTCATTTTGAGAAAATGATCAATATATTTTGGATGTCTAATACGTGTTGGAGACATTCAGTAGGATTTTAGGGATAGAAATGGATTTATTAAGTAGTTAATGCCACAGAGAATCTCAGGTAAGCTTAAGGGTGCCAACAGAAGAGGTCAAGTATAAGGGAACCTAGGTCTATCTTTAGAGTGATTGTGTCCATTCTAGGGGTATGATGGTATTTTAAACCCATTGGTTTAGTTCATATAACCATTGGAGTTAAGTATATACTTGTAAAATAATCTTTTCAATCATAATCCAAAAGAGCCAAGTGAGTTGACAATGGCTCAAGGAGACATAGCCCATGATATTCGGGTGAACTCTTTTATTAAATTTGTTGTTAATTGTTGATGTTTATTTGCTACACTTTATGATTTTTGTACATGCTTAGTATCAACAAAAAAAATGTGTAATTCTTCACACTTAAAGCATTAAAACAATTTAAAAACACATACACCTATTTCAAGTATTCAATTCTGCATTATCAAGTATAAGCAAGATCTTAATTTGTTTAACTGAGTGGGAGTTGCTTGAAAAGCATAACAAGTTATCCACCAATTTCAGATCAGTAGCATACCTTAAGCATTAGTCCTCCATCCAAATTTTTTATTTTATTAGAGATTCTCCACTACAAAGATAAGAATGATTGAATTCAAAATAACTATAGTGATATGAGATCACTCGGGTCCATGAAAAAAAACAACAGAAAATAAATCAACTATTACAGGATGAAGACATATTATAGGAATAACTCACTCAAGTCATGAAATAAAGAGATCAAATTCAGAAATAGAAGGAAAAATCCAGGTAATAATTTTTTGACATTCAGGCCAAGCGTATTTAGATGTGGCCATCATTATCACACGCTAGTCCTATGTTTCTAGAGGATATTTTAAATCATGAGCCCATTCAATGTTTATAGTTTCTTGAAAATGCTTGGGAAGCTCTCATAGTTGAGAATAAATCTCTTCATTGTACTATTACTAAGTTGTGGGAACAACTACTGGACCCTACTATAGAGTATATTAATTAGTTCGAGCAGGTTCTAGAGCAAGGTACTCTTTTCGCTTCAGGCTTTGGCATCACATAGAAGGCTCTCAAGCTATCTTCAGACTAGTATAAGGTAATTCGGGTCTTCTCACCAAGTGCAATCAATCAGTTTATAAGTTGTGAGAAGAGGTTAAGAATTTAATGGATGAAGGTCTATCCATTGTTGACCAAGCTAATAAAAACAAGATATTTGAGGATATAGTGCAGATTACTGCATTGGAGGATGAATCACACAAACCAAAAAAAGTCATTTCAGATCTCAAGCCTACTATCTAAGAAAAAATTACAGTCCTACAAGATTATTCTTGATGCAGATAATCCATGGAATGAATTTCTCACTGCTTGTCTTGAGAAACCAGATTCTAATTCAACCAAACTCTTTGTTACTAAGAGCAATACTTTGATGGGGACCTAGGAAGACCACTTATATATGTACACCTTTTTTTGTCGTAAATTTTTGGACATTATTTCGGAACTGGGTCCTTCATATGAGGAAGAAACATTTGAATAGGAGAAGGATGGATCGACGCTAGTTGAGCAACCATAGCATGGACCAAGTGAACAAGTAGAATATTGACACAATGGAAAGAGAATATGATGTGGTTGAGGCCTATTGGCTCCTTCATTTTTTGGGTGATTTTTGTTGAAATACAGTTGTGTAGAACACATAGCACAATCTAGGAAAGTGTATAGCTAGTATAACTAGAATGTAGTAGTGGAAAATAACGAAGTGGTAAGAAAAGGACCAAGTGGTTATGCTAGAATTTTTTAAGTACACAAAGGAAGGATCAAGAAATTACAAGTGAAAGAATCAAGTGAACTTGGAACAACTAAGCACAAAGCTTGTCAATGTGGTTAGATTTGACTCCATCAAGAGAGTGAAGGTTAAGCCAGATATTATTAATTGGATAAAAGATATATATAGACATTAAAATAAAGTTGAAAAGGTAGGGAAGTAGTAGGAGAAGGCCATCATTATGTTCGAGTTAGGACTTGCAATATTCAAATGTAATTTCTATTGTAATCTTGTTGTAATTTGTGTCTGCAATGAGGGTCCTCAGAGATGTTCTTGACACATCTATCAAAGATAATGGAAATATGTATTTATAATATTTATCAAGCTTTATAATGATAAAATTAGGTTATTTCAGGGAAATATATTGTATTTTATGTATAGATGTGTTTGTGTTTCTATGGATACTTTAAATTTTCTAAGATATTATGTCAATAATCTGTGTAATGCATTTATTTATTTATTGCACAAAGCTTCTCCAAAAAAAATGTAATTGTTAATTATTGTGATGCATATTTTAATTCATTTAATATATTCTATCACCATCTGAACCCTAACCATCATGAATAAGTATCAACATGCCTAATGTGAGACTTTCCTCCCTTGTGGAAGATCGAATATGTTGATGTTATGGTAGACTATAATGGGCTCTTTGTTTTCACCCTATTGTAGAACCTTAGGTCTCTATAATAATTTTTTCACCAACAATAATCATAAATATTTTTCTTACTTATTCAGTTAGGATTGTTTCCCTTCTTACCATATTTACTTACATTTTTATTTTCATGAAAAAATCTCAGGTATAGCCTCACACTGGAAGATTTTGAAAGTTATTCCTTTGAATATATCATGAAGCCTTTCCAATAATTAATATATTTTGTGGCTCCTCCCTTTAGCTCATATTCTCCTTAACTCTTGGTCATGCATTATGCATGTTATTGACTTTTTCCATCAAGGGCAAAGAAACCAGGATTCTAATATTCTTCTTAGTTACCAATGTTTTTGTGTTTAATTTTATTTCAGGGTTATTATGTAAAACATTACCCTCAAAGAGTGCTCATGTTTTAAGGGCACACGTTCCTTCTTTCTAATTTTTTTTAAAATAAAGTAGTCATAAACCTTTAGTCATTGATAACATTATCGTTACACTTTTTCGTATAGCTCAATTTCAACCATTTCAAAGATTAACTCCATTATTTTTGGGCGTATCATTCTATGCATTGAAGCGTTTTTAGTATATAATAAAAATATTTTCATTACATAGACTAAGGTTATGAATCTATAGTCAATGGATTTCCTTTTCCTTTTTAATTTATAAGAAGAAATATCATATTATCTCTTTTCGAAATTATGCTCTTGATTCTTTCATTTAACATTATTTTTGACTACATGGAAGAATTAATCCCTTACTTATTCCAACCTATAAATTCATACATTTTCACTATGTGTTGAAGGATATATATATAATTACTTGTTTATAATTAACCTTATTTTCATAGGAGCATAGATCTAAATTTTGTAACTATTCCTAAAGTATTAAGCCAGTTCGACTGTATCAATATATTAATTTGAATTGATAATTACAAACTTTTCTTTCTTCCATACCTTTTTTGGAAGGAAAAGAACACTACCGGTGTATCTTTATGCAACTATTCTTTTTTGACTAAATGATTTTTTCTCTAATTTATCCCATCAATATACATAAAAAAATTTCCAATTATTAGTTTCTTTAGTAGAGTACAGAATATACATACATGTCTTATAATTACATAGTAAAAACTCCTACAGTAAAATATTCAGCTTATTCATCCATTTAACCACATGACTACAAAGTTCTATATGTTGTACACAAATAAATATATCTATCTTATTTAATTTTCTTATGTAAAACATTTATAATACTTGAATATACTATAATAAAAAAAATTTCCTACAAATAAATTTAGTATAAAGCTAGAAATTGTTGAAAATGGCAACAAGAAATTCTTAATTTATTTTTCCCTTGAATTAAATTACGAGAAAATTGTAATTCCACATCACAAGTCCAATTGTATGAGTTAAATAAGTTAGTTTGATTTAGCTGGTTTAGTTAATTCGATTTGATGGCCTAACTTGAGTCATGTAGAGCGTATCCTACTTCTTAGGAGCTCTGGTTGAGTTTACTTTGAGTTGTAATTAATTAATTCATTAAAACCGACTTAAAGTTAGTTAAACCAGTTCCATATGTTGGAGAACTAGAGGGGGGTCAAGTAGTTGGGTGTATACTCTATGATCAATGAGTTAACTGATAAATCATCCATAAATAACTCATGCATGCATGATATATGAGTTACCTAGTTGGCATTGGAGTTTAATTTCGGTGTACAATCAGTTGTATAATTATCTAAGCTGTACAGATGGTGCATGCAATCAGAGGAAGAGCTTAAAGGAACTGTGCAATCCAATGGAGGATGCTTCCTATTAACTAGGGTCCTAATTCTTCACCGAAAAATGTAAGGAGGTAGGGCCTTGGAAAGCTAGGAAATTGTCTAAGTGTTGGCCAAAGTCGGTCTAGGAAGTAGTGAGACAAATATAGATAGCGTAAAGGTTGCTTAGGCTTGATCAAAGCATTGTAATCTTCTCATATTTTCTTACTAATTAAATATAAAAATCTTGGGATTTTTAGCTTGTATATTTCCCTAGGAACTCATTCTGTAATGTTTAGATGAAAAACTCAGAATCTCTACAATCTTCATTTTTAGTCTATGTTTCGAGTCTAAATCAAGAGCCGTCTTCAGGACAAACCTGCTAAGAAGAGAATAGATTAGGGTGAATAATATATTCTCTTCTTATCGGGTTTGTCCTGAAGATGAGTCTTTATTTAGACTCGAAACGTAGACTAAAAATGTAATATTCCTAAATTAGCATGCAGCGAATTGGAATATTAATTTTTCTCTTGTCATTTATTTAGATGAATAAATGGGTAGGGAGACCCATAAATCTCTTTAGTAGGCATAAAATCCCTCTTAATGTGAAAAGGGATCATATTCATAGCTATATTAAGCACCCTCATGTCTGAACATGGGATAATGTATGTGGACAAGGTCAAGGTTGACCAAGTCAACAACGCTGGTATGGAGGGAATGGATCATCATTAAGAGATAACACAGTGTGAATGGGAGGAAGACTCCATGGTGGTGGAAACCTTAATGAGTGGGACCCAAGGTGAGAAGGCTCACATTTTTTATAAGGAGGTAAAGGAAGCCATAGTGAGCTATGTTATTGATTATTGATTTTATGGTCTACATCATTGTTTTGCATTCTTCAGTTGTTTAGTTGAGATTGATGTGTTGTTGAGCACAGGGTGTTCCCGAGTGGGAATCCCATATCATTCCTTGAGAGGCCTCTTGGAGGATACTTGCACTTCATTTTAACACTCAGGCTTAAGGCCAAGCTTCAATCCTCGGGTACGGCGCAGTTTCTACAAAACATTGTGTTGTGTTGCAGGGTGTTGTAGTGGAGCATTGAGAAACCCACTTTCCGAGCTAGTTTTTCATAGGAGGAAGGATTTGTTCTCGTGGGAGATCATCCAGGAGGATTCCTGAGAATATTTAAGATATTTGGCACTAGGCCAACCTATTCCCATCATCTACAGTGTAGTATGCCTCTTTGACTGTGTTATTTTAGTGAACATTTGTAGTGGGGGTTTTAGTGCTTGATTTGGAGGGTGAGATCTTCAGTGTTAGGATCTGCCTTTCACTTAAAGGATCTATTAGAGGAGATATATTAATTATGTGTATTATCTACATCCATATTCATCCAATTATTTAGTAGCAGCTACTATTCAGTCCTAGGGCTATATTCCGGCATTTTGGTATTTTTGTATATTTCAAAAAATCCTTCCTGGGTTGTCTTGAAAATGTGTTTGGGAGTATAGATCTCTATTCCCGACATTATTTGGGCCCTATAACTTTAGATCTATGTACTGAAATTTTCCAGTATCAGTTATATCTTATAAAACTACGTTATCATAGTCTTGAGTATTTGTTGTGTAGCAATGCTCTTTATATTTCATGTACATGTTCTCTTGAGGCTTGTTTTGCCAACCTTAAGTGACTATTTCCTCAAGGACTTGTATACATTTTGCTGCTATGATCTTAATGTGATGGCTATATGATATTATTACATTATATGTGTTGATTTTTCACTACTATTTCCATTATCATGTTCATGTATTTCAACTTTCCCATTTGGGAATATTACAGTGGTATCGGAGCATAATCTTGGCTTAGCCTATGAGTTTCAGCTAATATGCTATAAGAAGAAGAAGAGATCTAAAATGATGGAAGGAATGAGTTTTGTCTCATCACTTTTCAAATCTATGAAGAACCTCTCCAAGGAGGTTAAGTAGATGAAAGAGGAGAGATACAATGACACTTCTAGAGGGTTTCAAGATGAGGAAGGTCCATGTACTTCCTACTAGCAGAAGAAAGAATCAGTATTTCATAGAGCTCCAAATGAATATACTATGCCCTTTCCTTTTGAAGGAGAAGATAAAAGGCATGGAGATGGAGGACACTTAGATCATGAGGTTGTAAGTGAGTATATTATAGAATACAAATCTCAATCAAGAGCTTTCAAGGAGAATCTAACTCTCCCACAATTCATTCAACTTAAAGAAGAAAGGATCCCTTGCAGCTATGGAAGGAGAAATCACAATAGATTTCTATTGTCTACATTTTATGGGTCATCCGATGCACAGAAAAGGATTGGGGAGTGAAGTTGGATGTATTCTTCCTACTACATGTAGTAGTAGAAAGAGAAGCTATTGAGATTGCAGTGCTGCACCTTGAGGCTAAAGAAAACATTTGGTGGTTTAGCCATTTGAGTCATGCAAGAGTGACTGTATATGCAGACTTTACTCAAAGGTTGATCAAGGAGTTTGACAAGAAGGAAGCACAGGAGAAGAGGCCTTCACCACCACTTGCTGCAAGAACACTTGCATTAGGAGAAATAACCCTTGCATCTTTGCAAAGTGGTCTTGATCTCTTGTCAAGTAGAGTCCCATGCACTATTATGGATACACATGAGGAGGAGGAGACCTATACCAGAGCTAGTGCAGCCATAGAGGAGCAATCATCACCATCAGTAGTTGGCGAAGTCATTATAATAGAGGAAGGAACCCTTGTAACAGTACAAGATTTTCCCAAGCTTTAGCAAGGTATGCATATGTTTCCACTTTCTATTATTTTAGAAAATCTTATGGAGGGTTGTGTAAATATTCCATTGCATGACTGGGGGTCAATGCACATTGCTAATTTGGAGCAGTAGACTATCATTGTGCTGAGCAACCTTGAGTTTTTCAAGGAGGATATATACAATCATCCTGGGTATTCATTGTTGAGATGCACACAACTCTTTGGGTTGGAGAGTGGATTTCTAGAGGATAGGATGAGTATTAACCTAAACAATCCAATGCAGAACTATATGTTCAACATTGAGCATGAGAATGAGACAAAAAATACACCATTATGAAGATCAGCATCAATGTCATTGAGCAATAGTGATGAGTTGGGGGCCCAACTATTATTGGAGCATTCTGATGACCATTTTACTTGTGTGACATTGGATGGGTAGATGATTGATGACGATCATCTTATCTTTCATTATTGTGATGGATATTTCTTGATGAGAATTTCAAAGCTCAATAAGAATACGTTTCCTTTAGGATACTTAGATCCCTATGGATTCAACATGGTCATTGATGAGTGGTCTCCCCTTGGGGATCTCCAAGAGTTTTCATTTCAACATCCCATGAAATGCAAAGGTAGAAATCTGATGTGGGAGGATGGTATTATCCATTGGAGGAGTACCAAGTTGGAGCATGGTAGGAGACACCCACATTTGGATGAATGGGTGTGGATGGTGAGCAAGAGCCTGGTGAACCACCTACATATCTATGACATAGGGCAGTAGGAGGCATCACTGTGTTCGCTACTCTTGAAATAGTTTTACCATCATGTGACATATTTTTCTTGAAAGGGTATGTTGGTGGAGGAAAGCTGGCATGGAACTGGCATCATATGGTAGCAAGGATGTTGGGTTCATTATGTTGATATGGAATTCCTCATAACAATCATCATGTTTTCATCTCATGATTTGTATGATGGAGGTGTGAGGAGACAACAAGAGCTATTGTTGCTTTGGATACTCTTGGGAGAGTATGGGATGTATTTCTCCCATACTTTGTAGTATGTTTCAGGAGGAGGGAATGGCACAATCAAAGTGTAAGGAGGCTACCCTTCAGCATTGGAGGATCAAGAGGTACTTCCACATAGGAAGGAGACTCCCACACATAGTAGCATGATGGTAGATGACTTTGGCATATGGCATGTCAAAGAATGGAGTGGTGGATTGGAAAAGAGCCTTATCACTAAGGCCAACACCACTATCACATGGGAGTATGGATCTATTGCTAGATTTTTCCAAAGGGAGTATACATCCCTTCATTTTGTAGACCTTTATGAGTATATTCCCATGGGGGGGCTCATTTATGGACCTCACTTTCAGCCTACTCAAAATGCATGGTAGGAAATGTATTTTTGTAATTATTGATCATTTCAAAAAGTATTTTCATTCTCTCATCATCTATGTACAGTACATTGCTCCACAAGAGGTCAAGATTATCTTTGGGTTTCATGGTCATTCTAGGACCAACATTTGTGATGGAGATAGCCCTTCTTTGCATGAATTTGGGAAAATTTGGTGTTATTCTTGTTATGCTCAGCTGATATATCATGCCATTTACTACATCATAGTGGATGAGAAAACATGCACAACTAGCAACTTGGTGGGAGACAACTTGCCACATGATGTTCTAAAACAACAGTTGGGAAAACTGCATTGTATCCATTGGAGAAACCATTAGTACTATCCAAACTTGCACATAACCTTCAACAATTTTCTGATTTGGATACCACATAGGGATGATGTGCCATTCACTTTTTATGGGATGGTTTGGGCTCATGAAACTAGGGGAGGGGTCTTTGGAGATCCAGTTGTCCTTTTGTATCTTAAGGGAAACAATATTGTAGACCAATATCAGCAACAAATCTACAATTTCCATGAGTGGAGAGAGAGACATAGCATGGGGTAGACCATTTTGTCTACCATGTTCAGTTATGCAGCCCACCTACATTGCAGGAGCCAAAGGTGGAGGAGGATTTTCAGGAGTTACCATTTTGGAGGGTGGCTTATTTTGTATGGATGATAGCTTGGGGATGGGAGATTCACATGGGAATGATAGTTCCCAATATATTTCAGATTCCATGCCTCAATAAGGCCTCTAGACAACATATTGTTGCCTCCATGGGTGTTTTACTTCTTCATGATGATGATAGCTATTTGGGATGGTTACCAAAAGCTAACGTGCATAATTTGGAGGGGAAACTTGGAGATTTATTGATGAGACAACATCTTATTCCTTGGAGGATTTTATCATATGAGGATGCTATAGGAGGAGGGTAGGAGGCTCTTCAGCTCTATCCTTGCAGTTGCTTGAGGACAAGAAAAATTTAGGAGGGGAGGACTGTAATATTCCTAAATTAGCATGCAACTAATTGGAATATTAATTTTTCTCTTGTCATTTAGTTAGATGAATAAATGGGTAGCAAGACCCATAAATCCCTTTAGTAGGCATAAAATCCCTCTTAATGTGAAAATAGATAATATTCATAGCTGGATTAATCATCCTCATGTGTGAACATGGGCTAATTCATGTGGACAAGGTCAAGTTTGACCAAGTCAACAGTGCTGGTATGGAGGGAATGGATCATCATTAAGAGACAGTGCAGTGTGAATGGGAGGAAGACTCCATGATTGTGGAAAACCTAATGAGTGGGACCCAAGGTGAGAAGGCTCACATTTTTTATAAGGAGGGCAAGGCAGCCATAGTGAGCTATGTTATTGACTATTTATTTTATGGTCTGCATGATTTTTTTGAATTCTTCAGTTGTTTAGTTGATATTGTTGTGTTGTTTAGCACCAGGTGTTCCTGAGCGGGAATCCTATATCCTTCCTTGAGAGGCCTCTTGGAGGAGCCTTGTGCTTCATTTTCACACTTAGGCTTGTCCAAGCTTTAGTCCTCATGTACAGTGTAGTTTCTGCAGAACATTATGTTGTGTTGCATGGTGTTGCAGTGGAGGGTTGAGAAACCCACTTCAGGAGCTAGTTTTTCATAGGAAGAAGGATTCCTTCTCATGGGAGATCAAGAAGGAGGATTCTTGAGAATATTTCAGATATTTGGGACCAATCCAACCTATTCCCATCATTTACAATGCATTATCCCTCGTTGACTGCGTTATTTCAGTGCTTGATTTGGAGGGTGAGATCTTCAGTGTTAGGATCAGCCTTTCACTTGAAGGATATATTGGAGGAGATATATTAATTATTTTTGTTATATACAACCATATTCATCCAGTTATCCAGTAGCACCTGCTATTCAGACCTAGGGCTGCATTCCGGCATTTTCGTATTTTTGTATATTTTAGGAAATCCTTCCCGAGATGTCTTGAAAATGTGTTTGGGAGTATAGATATTTGTTCCGACATTATTTGAGACCTATAACTTCAAATATATGTATTAAAATTTTCCAGTAGCATTTATATCTAATAAAACTTCATTATCATAGCCTTGGGTCTTTGTTGTGTAAGAGTGTTATTTATATTTCATGTACATGTTCTCTTGAGGCTTTTTTTTCCAACCTTGAGTGGCTATTTCCTCAAGGACTTGAATACATTTTGCTGCTATGATCTTAATTTGATGGCTATATGATCCTCTTACATTACATGTGTTGATTTTTCACTGTTATTTCCATTATTGTGTTCATGTATTGTTGCTTTCCCATTTGGGAATATTACAAAAAATGAATACTGTGGAGATTCCGAGTTTTTCATCTAAAAATATACACCACAGAAACCTCCAATACATCATTTTGTAACGTGTTGATTTAATTCTTTCTCTTGTATGATTCGTGATCTCACGATCGTTTAAATTGGTTTCCACAATTGGTAGAGTATATTCAAGTGTATTGTTAGAAAATTACTATTAGCAGTTTGAATCTACAAGAAATTTCTACATGGTATTAGATTTGAAATCACAATTAAAGTGAAGGATTCGAGGTTATCCTTGCAGGTAAATATAATTTGTAGAATTATTCTTCAGATTTATTAGGATGCCATTATATGGATTGAGACTTGAGTATGCCCAAGAGGGTATCTCGAGTTGAATTTCTTGGAAGGATAACATGGAGGCGATGTTGGAATATAATCAGCTGAAGTAATTCATAGATCAAGATATCCCAAAGCATCTGACATATGATGCTAAAGATATAGTAGATTGGAATAAGTGTGTAGCAAGAGCCAGTAGGATCATCCTGGAGGGTGTGAGAGACCACATAGTCTTGAAACTACATGGGAAAGAGACTCCCTTTGCTATATGGAAGACTCTTAATGAGTTATTCAGAAATATAAATGAAGCCAAGAATCTTGAATTAATGAATAAACTGAGGATTGAATACAATGGGTATGAGGTAGTCTTCATAGATAGTAAGTCCTACATCAAGTATCTTGCTTCATGTCAACTCAAGAAATTTGGTGCCGGGTTCGAGATCCGATACATATTAGAGGAAGATGCATGCACAACCTTGAGGAGCAAGGCATGGATTAGAGATTTTTTGGCTGAGAGGGAGCATTATTTAACTCTCAAGAGGAAGCCTTAGCCAGTTGAAAGTTGAGTTAACCAAGAGGATGATGATAAAAAGGATCATTGAGAAACCTCCATTAGGATGAAATTCTGATCCAAGTGGGTAGAGGGAGCACGTGCAACTATACCTCCAGGTGTGAGGTGGGGAAATGTGATGAAATAGTCCCAAGAGTTGTAGAAATTTGGGCAGGGTCCATTGAGGTTTGTTTGTGTCATGGATCATTACCTTTCTATGCGGGGCCACAATATTTATTAGATGGAGGATCAATGTCAGATAGATAATAATGAGTGTAGATAAGTTTTGATAGCAGAGCATGTGTCTCAGTAGCAAAGTCAACAGAAACACAATTTTCCTAATGGGCAGTTTTAGATTGATTTAGTGATTAATTTTTTATTATTCTTAGTTGCAGATGCTGCAGTAGTAACAACAATAGTGAGAGGATTTTCCTGCAAAAAATTCCACAAAGGCATGATAAGTGTAGTTTTGAATCCCTTTCTTGTTGAGAGGGAGTGTTGAAAATGGCAACAATAAATTATTAATTTAATTTTCCCTTGAATTAAATTTGGAGAAAATTGTAATTTCACATCACAAGATAACTTGTATGCACTAACTAAGTTAGTTTGACTTACTTTGTTCAGTTAATTCTATTTGAGGGCCTCAATTGAGTCATGGAGAGTGTACCCTACTTTTTATAAGACCTATTTTAGTTTATTTTAAGTTGTTATTAATTGATTCAGTAAAACTAAGTCAAAGTCATTTAAACTAGTTCCAACTATTGGAGGAATCAGTGGTAGGTCAAGTAGTGGGGTGTGTACTCTATGATAAACCAGTTAAGTATAAATCATCCATAAATAACTCATGCATGCATGATCTATGACTTACCTAGTTGATATTGGAGTTCAGTGGTAGTGTAATATCAGTTGTATAATTATCTGGGTTGTACAGATGGTGCATGCAGTTAGAGGAACAGCCTAAAGGAACTACATAATCCAATGGAGGAAAATTTCTATTAAATAGGGGCCTAATTCCTCATTTAACATACAATCAATTAGGAGCTTGCAAGGCTAGGAAATTGGCTAGATTTTGGCTAGAGTCAGACTAGGAAGCAGTGAGACAGATAGAGATAGTGCAAAGGTTGCTCAGGATTGAGAAAATCATTGTAATATTCTCATAGTTTCTGACTAATGCAATATAAATATAGTGGGGTTTTTATTTTTGGTTTTCCCAAAGAAATCATTGTGTAATGTGTTTATTGAATTATTTCTCTTTTATTCTTTGTGATTTCATGACTGTTTAAATTTTTTTCTTCAATTGGTAGAGTAGATTCAAGTCTATTGTTTTAGAAAATTATAGTCCGTATTTTGAATATATAAGGCATTTATACAAAAATAAATGTTTTAGAGTACCCACTTAATAAAAATTTCTATAGAAAATAATTTTGGAGATGAAATGCTCCACCCAACCTTGAATCTTTATCCTGAAAGAGTGTCTCTGAGCTTCAATAGCCTGCAAATTATCTTAACCTTCTATTCTTTTCTCTATCGCTATACCTCTCAAATTTATTTTACGCTACATGGGTATCATGCTAGCATAGGAAAATAATAATTCCCATTTCCAAGATTTTGTTGGTGGTTAATAACTCCCTCATTCTTATCCACCAAATGACAAGTAGTTACTTGCTCATCAATGATCTCTTCTTCCTAAAATTCCTAAGATAATGTCTTCTCATTTTGGCGAATTCACTGATCAATTCAATATTCAAGGAATAATAATCTAATCCTTAGGTTATATTCCTTAGTATTACATAACCAAGGGTAATTAAGTTCAACCACTAACTTTCAACCCATAATTTATTTTTAGGCAATTGTAGCTTCAAAATTATTTTCCATATTTTCTCAAAATATTAACAAAACATATTTACATAAGGTAACTATCAATAACACAATACTAATAAACCACTTCCAATTAATTTTGAAATTTATAACATCAAGCACACTTGACATATACAATAATCACACATAAACACTAATTCAAGGGATATCACACTCTAACTACTTCTCATCCCATCATTAATGAATAACAACTATCTAGTGGGATTTATTTAATAAATAGGATCCTTTTACATTCAATAACTATCCACTAATTATATAATGAACCTTAACAAAATAATATGACTACAACTATTAATTAAATAACTACCAAGAAAATTAAATTGGGGAGGCTAAGGTATGACGCTCACACATTAACTAGATGTCATATCCGATTTAGTTAAAATAGGTTACATTGTGAAAAGAAAAAACTACTTGGGATCCAACGAAATTTAAACCCATCCTAATGACTAGAAGGGTGACCCTAAACATCTATTATTTTTATTAACTTAAACCAAAAGAAGAATTAATATACATACATACATACACACACACATATATATTATTTTCATGAAGACTGACACCAATGTTGTTCAATGTAATGGGTGTTAGAAATATTGAGGGGGGGTGTGGGGGGTGGAGGGGGGAGGGTGAATCATTATTTAACTTATAATCAGTTAATTAATATATTTTACAGCATGAAAAATAAAAAAATAATCAGCAATACATCACAAAAGTAGTGCACAACAAATATTTTAGGTGGAAACCCTTCCGGGAGAAAAACCACCGAACACTTTTACAATTTTTTGTGAGTAAAAAAATGCTTCAACTCCAAATGAAACAGAATATCCAACTACCTAGTACTCTAGAAAAAAATTTAATTTTATTAGTTAGCTCCAACTTGAACGATTCTCTAATACACTAGTTTTATTAGCTACAACTGATAAGATACTCCAACACCCTACAAACTTCAAATTTCCCTATCACCAACCTAGCAACCTGAATTATTTTCAAGCTACAACCTGAACGAGGCTTCACTCTCCGACCTTGCATCACCCTACCACCCTGAAGTTGTAATATTCCAAAATAGAATAACATGAATATTGAACATAAAACTAGAAAATGTAGTAAACCTCAATACATAAAAATATGAGTAGATCATTGAGACATTTTATTATATATAATAGCATAAAATGAAGTACAAGATATTGAGGAAAAGACACTCAAGCTAGGAAAAACAAGCCTGAAATTACCATATACATCAAGACAAAATAAACTGTTGCTACATAAACTGCTGGGAGGCCATGAATGTGAAATCATGATGGAAATAATTCCTACTATAAACTAGGAATGCGTAGATTTTTTGATAACATGCTCAAAAAATGTCGCGATCAGAGATCTAGGTTTTCTATAACAATTCCAAGATAGCCCCAGAAAGGGTTTCCATAAATACCCAAGATGAAAAATTTAGCCCTAGGGCTGAATTACACTCTGCAGCTGGATAACTTCTCAGAGGTGGATGATTTGATGATAAAATAGTTGATACCCCTCCCTACCAACTTTTTGGATGAAGGGCTACTCCCCTCACTGGAAAATAAGCTCAAAATCTTGGGTTATCAACCCTCCAATGAAAATACCCTCCTGGATTGTGTAATTCCTCAAGGAGACTACGCTGCTAAGGGTGGTTGAAGATTGGCTTGATGTCGGATAATGAAATGAAGCTCAAAATAACCTCTCCTATGTGGGCACTCAAAGTCCCCGAGGATGAGGGTGGGATTTCCACTCGGAAACACCCTTGTGCTAAAAAGCACAACAAAATCTACTAAATAGTTGAAGCATGAAAAAATTCATAAAATAACATACATAAAAAGTATTCAGAATTCCTTATGTGTTTTCCATCCCCTTCCTTATACGATTTATGAGCCTCCCCCCCCCTTATTCCTACTCAATAAAGATGTTACTCTCATGGAGACTTTCTCCCATTATGACTATGTTTTCCTCCACTATCTCCACTACCTCCATGACTGTGATGTTGATTTTTTCAATATTGACCCCATCCACATGCATTGACCCCCATTAACATCAAGGAGTGCCTTATTCAACTAGATTCACTGATCCAAATTCACATTAGAAGTGGTTTTATTCCTACTAAGGAAATTTATGGGTCCCGCTACCCTCTTATTCGTCTTGTCTTATTGACAAAAACAAAATTTAATATTCTAAATAGCTAAAAGATAATTAGGAATATTACAGTCCTCCCCTCCAAAAAATTTCTTATCCTCGAGCAACTGCAGAGGTGGATGCTGCAATATCTTCTCCCCTTCCCAAGTAACAACCCCATCTGGTAGATTCCTCCATTGAATCAAATATTCTCTAATCACCATGTTCCTTAGCTTCATATCCTGAGTCTCCAAGATAGCTTTTAGTTGTAAAACTAGATGGCCCTCATCATCAATAGGTGGAGGATTCATAGTAGCAACTACATGATGTCCAATGGCCTTCTTGAGGCATGATGCATGAAAAATGTTGTTGACCTTACCCCCAATGGGGATCTCCAACTCATATGCTACTTCCCCAACATGACATATCACCTTGTATGGCGTATAGAAATGGGGCTTAAGCTTATTTTCCCCCTTCTCCTCCAGTCAATAAGGCTAAATATGGAGATAGACCAAATCATCCACCTCAAACTATCTCTCCACCTGACCACGTTCTGCATACAACTTCTGTTGATTTTAGGTTGTAGAAATGTTGTCCTTCAGAGCATGGAGTATATCCTGACTCTCTTAGATCCACTCTTTGGCTCTAGGATCCTTGTGTGCAGTCAATTTAATGTCTTAAATTGCTATCATAAATTATCAACCAAGGTTAGTAATATGATGAAGTGTGGTGCAATATATATGCTTAGTTAAACTTCTTATTTTTCGTTGTGTATGTTTTTTAATTTTTTTGGGTGGTGTTGTTTCTTTATGTCTAAAGGAGTTAATCTTAAGAAATGAAAACTATTGAAATTGATCAACTAAATCTAATGAAGTTTATTGTTGAAAACTAGTTTTGAAATAAGGAAGAAACGTAAATGTTCTTTAACTATTTGAAATTACATAAAAATTAATCAAACTTTAAATGGTCAGAATCTGATCTAAAAATAGAGAATTTATTCTAATGACTTTGATCTTATAGAATTAAAGCTAAATCATATTATATCTTAATCTAATTCTACTCCATGGATTGAAAGCATAAATCCTGATGCAGGAGCATCAAGCTTAATTCTCATTATTTATTTGTGTAATTTAGGGGGTGAGGTTTTATTTATTTATTTTATAAATTATGTACATTTTAAAAATAATTTGAGAGGAAAATATAAATGTGGGGATTATTGTAAATATTCTCTTAATTAATTCATAATATGAGGGAATTGAGTTGGGTAGATAATTTAGGGATTAGAAGTTCCTTAAATAAGGGGTAAAGATATTTTAGGATTTGGTTGAGATTTGTGTGGAGGAAATCATGGATGGAGTTAACTCATAATTGTGTATAAATATGAAGCTTGTGTAAGAGTGAGGAATACAGAGAAAGATAGAGAGAAATGGTGTGAGAGTTTTGAAAGGCCAAGAGCCGAGAGGCCCACAAATGTAATATTCAGGAAATTGGTTTGAATCTGAATTTTCTTATGTTATTATATACCCGTATTTTATTTGGGTCGGCTCTCTCTTCTTTATATATGTTTTGAGCTGAATTAAATGTGGTTTTAGCGAAGAATTTAAATTGAGGATTCCATGTTAAGGAAACACACATTTTATTATGTGCAAGGATCTGTTTTATAGCAGAATCCCTGCATCATTTTGGTATCAAAGATAAAAATATGCATGTTCTACATTTTATTTTGAATCTGCAAGTATATTGATATGCAATAGACAAGTATGGAAATTGCAAGAAGATGAGTTCACCGTGGAGATGTGGTGTGTGGCCAACGTGAATTGGATTCAATACTGCGTTAGCAATTTGGAATGTATGGTTCAAATTTTAAATGCAGTGATCATGTGATCATGGTGTGTGGCCAGTATTCGATGTTGTGTTAACAATCCAGCATTGAGATTGCATTCTTGACGCATTTGTAGTATAGTGCATGTTGAGCCTCAAAATTGTGCTCCCTTCACCTCATTTTACCTCATTTTCCCTTTTCCATTGCTATCCTAGAACCAATTGATCAATGAATATAGTTAAAATTACTTCTAGAATGATTTACATGACTGACTTGCTAAGTTTTGTGATTTTTTCCATTGTAAAGCATTTTGACCGGAACTAGCTGCAGAATGCAGACATTCCGTAGCTAACCGGCGATTCTGCAGTTGTCTTCATGTTTGGGTATGTTCCAGGTGGCCTCTTGAGAAAAACCGCATATGGGCATAATCTACGTCATGTCTACATGGTTCGTTGCTCATTATGGAGGAAGAAATGAATTCTGGGTACGGTTTTGGAACGTGGGAACACATTTAGGAAAGCAGACTTCTATTAGGACTGTCTCAGTCCAGATGTCTTTTTCCTCTTCACGCAGCCACTTCAAGAGTCCTAACGTGATTCCGATAAGGAAAGACAGTGTTCCTGAATTGTTGCAAGTCTTGTTATGTGCATTTGCTTTATAAACACTTGGGAGACCGAGAGCTATGTTAGATTTTATGTTAGATTTGATGCTAGATTTGGTTTAGACTTTGTGCTACGTTTCTGAAGACGCAGAGTGTTATGTTCAAGTTCTTTCATCTTTAATGAAGCAGACAGTGTTATTGTGAAGGCGTTGATTTGATTTGGAGTTGAATTCCGTCAGGTGGTAGAGGGCCCCTGCCTCTTGCACGGATTTATTTTGCGTAAATTAGATAAGTCTTCTAGCTGCCTTTACGTTTTGAATTTGAATTAATAGTTGTTTTAATTAGCTACTGTAGTTGTACTCATTCTAATTCTTCCACAAGAAGAAGCTCTTCCAACAGATTATAATGATGAATGGGAAATGGCTATAGTACTGTAGGACTTAGTTTTAGTTTTTGTTGTTCACTATCACAGTTACACTTGTTCTAATCACTCTTCCACAAGAAGAAACTCTTCCAAGAAATTCTTAAGAAGTTCAAGACATGACCGTGATAATGAATGATTTAGTTGTGTGTTGAATGATTTAGTTGTGTGTTTGCACTAAGTACCATCTCTTTTCTTGCTCTTAAACGCTTGTCCAAAACATCATAATGACGAGTAGGATATGGATATGATATCTTAGTTTTGCATTGCTTTCAGTCCTTTATGTTTGCATTTGCACTCAATTACACAGTCAGAATTGTTCTAACTCTTCCAAAAGAAGGAACTCTTCCAAAATATCAATAATGATGGACAAACAGACTGTATAATTCCATAGAATAATGCATGGTAGCTTCGTTAGAATGCTCCGGAGTTTAATTGCACTTAATTCATGTTCAGTTAATTTGTTTTGAGTTTGATGATGATTGTAGTTCAGCATTGTTTTGGATTAGTGGCATCTTAAGTTCATTCTTAGATTAACTCATTGCATTGCATTCCATATTCAGATTGTCATTCACTGCACATTAGATTACTTCAGTTGTTAAACTTAACAAAACAGCCTTCATTATTCACAAATCTCTTCTTGTTCTAAAATCCATAATTAACCCATCACTACATGAACAGAAGACCACATCATTTTAAGGCCTGAAGTACCTCTGCAATTTCCTCATCATTTCATAAACAAAGCTCTCCCTCAAATGACTACTTTGAAAAGAAATCAATAACTCTTGAGTAAGGTTTTGTGACATTCAATTAAATTGCAGAATAGAGTTAGGAATTAGCTTTAGAGTAGAAAATCTTATGATGATATCAATGTTTTACTCCAAACATACTTCAACAAATCTCTAATCAAGGACAAGATGTTGCATCATTATGAGTTAGTTGTTTAAACTGTTTAGTTAGGAAGATTTTCATGCTTAGTTGACCATGTTTCAAGCTCTCTCTCAAATGCCTTTGATGAAAGAATTTGACAAGTTTAGTTTGTGTTTTGAATCATTTGCTTAAAAGTCATTATCAAGCTCTGCTTTCACTTAGTCATAGTTTAGATTTGATTCTGCTTCAGTGTTTCCAATTGCATTTGTTATTTTTCATCTATCAATTAGGTCTCACTCTGTTTTTAATCATTAGCTTCCTTCCATCAGTTTTCTAGTCATTTTTCTTGTGAACATAAAAACACCAAAAGACCAAAAACATCATAAATCATCACAAAAGACCAAAAACATCACAAAACACTACACACAATGCGTTAAGAAACAAGCACCTAGGTACATACAGTACACTTCACTTCAGCAGTTTACAAATCCTGGTTGACAATTAAATGAGCTCAGTTTAGGAGACTAGATTGAGACCCAACATTTTGGCGCCGTTGCCGGGGAAGTGAAAACTAGGTAACCTTTTTTTCTTAGCATCCAAAAACAATTTTATGCGTAGGGAGAGAGATTCAAGGGGAAGATTTATAAGCAGCAGAGGCAGAAGTTTGATTTCTAGAACACCACTTGTTTCATCTAGATCCAGAGCTAGTATACCTTCAACTCATACCCATATTCCATCCTCCCTTGATCCTGAACTTCTAGAAGATCTAAGGTCAACTATTCCATTAGAGAAACCTTCCACTTCATCCACTGAACTTGCCATAGAAGAAAATCTAAAGATTCCTAGTAGGGATACAAACCTTTCCACTTCCACAGGAGAGTCAACCATGGCAGAAGAAGGAGGAGGAGGAGTTTTTAATGGGGAAAACACACTATTTGGAGGTAGAGGTAGAGGTAGAGGAGAAGGAGGTAGAGGAGAAGGAGATAGAGGTGAAAATGGAGGAAGAGGTAGAATAGGAAGCTCTTTTGGGTTCCCTATACTTGATGAAGAAACCAATACAACCATGAAAAACATTTCACCCTCTGTCCTTCCAAACTTCTATGGACTTAAAACTGAAGATCCTGAAACTTTCTTATTCGAATTTGAAGTGCTGTGTAGGACTTATGACTACTTACAAGATGCTCAAAAACTGAAATTATTTCCTTCAACTTTGAAGGGAGCGGCATTGAAGTGGTTTATGAGTCTAATCAATAGTTCTATTAGAACATGGGAAGATATGAAACAAGCATTTCTAGAGAGATATTTGGATTATTGTATGCCGGTTAATCATAAGGAAGAAGTGTTCAAGATGTTACAAAAAGAAGATGAAAACTTAGCAGATTTGTTGGAAAGATTTAATTACAACATCAAAAGGGTAAAAATGGAAAATCTAGATCAAGACACCTTAAAAGCTCTTTTGTTGAAAACAATTAGGGATGAATGGTTGGATATCCTTAACATGATGGGAAAAGGGGATATATCACAACTCACATTACCTGAAATATCTGAGTTATGTATCAACCTTTCAAGAGGGAAATCCAAAATTGTCAAAGGTCCAAGAGATCCTGCTCTTGCAAGGGCAAGTAAATCTGCTTCTGGGACAGTAAGTAGATCAGAAATAGGACACATGCTTGATGATTTTAAATCCGACATCTTAGGGAGTCTTAGTGAACAAATAGACACCCTCAAGATACAAAACAAGCAAAAGGCTGAATCTGATGCCTTGGCAATCTTTTGTCCCAAATGTAGGAAGAAACATGCCTTGAGAGAGTGCCCTTTGGATGTAAAAGTTGTAGAAACCTGTGTTATTTGTTCTGAGAAACATGAGACCAAGAATTGTCCTTCTCTTTCTGGTCTCAAGGCTGTTTTTCAAGAAGAAACTCCTACAGACTCCACAGAATCTCTTAACTTTGTATCTAGAAGACCTTGGCAGGGATCTCAGACACAAGGATTCCATGATCAAATGTATAATCAACCTCCACCTTGGAATTCTTGGCAGCAACCTTGGCCCCAATTTCAAAATCAATCGCAATCTTGGGCACAAGGAACACAAGGTCCCTATGGAAGATACTCTCCATATTATCAGTATCCACCATCCTATCCACCATATCCACATTTTTATCCTCAAAATTCCCAACAAAATTTTCCTCAAAATCTTCAACAAAATCCTCAACAACATCATCAGAACCAACCACATCAAAATCAACCACTTCCATTACCATTCCCTAAAAAATCCAATCAATTGCCAGCTCAGCCCATACCAAACCCCAATAATAAGAACCCTCAGAATACATACATGATAGAAGGACAACAATTTCCAACTTATTTAATTACTCCTCTAGACCTTAGTGACGTTCAACTTAGGTCTGGAAGGATACTTGAGAAGAGGAAACCTTCTGTGATCATACAAGAACAAGATAATTATGAGGAAGACTCCCTACGGGTTAATAAAAGTCTTGAGGAAGACACATCCTTTCAAGATCAAAACATTGAAAAACTAAAACAAAAAGATCCAATAAATCCAACTCCTGTATTAGAGCAACCATCCACATCTACTTCTATACCTCCTTTTCCGGAAAGATTACAAATTGATAGAGGTGTAGAAAAACAAATCATGGTGCCTAATTATGATTTCTTAGATGAATTGAGAAATGTTTGCATTAAAATTCCAATATTGCAAGCCATCAAGGAAATCCCAATTTTAGCCAAAACAATAAAGGAGTTGAGTATGAAAACAACAAGAAAAATAATAAGAGAAACCAAGAAAATTCAACTGGTAGGACAAATAGCAGACATTATGATGGGCAATATTGCTATTCCAAAGTATCTTGACCCAGGAAATCCAGTTGTCAAAATTCACATCAACGGAATTGAAATTCAAAACACACTCATTGATTTAGGAGCAGCAATAAACATCATGAGTAGACAAATCATGGACAAACTGAAACTTCCTAATCTTCTCTTTACACCCACACTATTACAATTAGCAGATAGATCTGTGATCAGACCAGATGGGGTAATAGAAGACATTCCAATGTCCCTAGATTCTTGGGAGTACCCTGTGGATTTCATGATCCTAACTCCTAAGAATAATCTAGGAGGCCATCCTGTTATATTAGGAAGACCTTGGTTGGCTACAGCTGATGCTTTTATTAGTTGTAGGTCCGTTGATATGTATATCTCTGATGGTAGTTCAACTAAGAAATTCACTTTATATCCTCCAGCTAGGACAATTACAGATCTAGATGACACTAAATGGATAGAGGATGAAGAAGATTTACAACCACTCTTCACAATTTCAGAAATTAGTGAAGATAATCAAATTCTGAATACTCTAGAAAACTTTGAATCCTCTCTAAAACACAAATATGAATCATTTCAAGAGGGATCCAATATTGAGTTTTTGTCATCTAGGCAGATGTCTCTTCATTCTATGGACAAATTTGGCAGCTCTACAAGTGAAATTTTTCCAGGCAAAACCTTGAATATAAACAAAAACCTAGAAAAATCTCAACAAGAAGAGTTAATCAAAGTATTACAGAGACATTCTTCTGCATATGCATGGGAATACACTGACATGAAGGGGATAAGTCCCAAGACTTGTACTCATCATATCTATATAGAGGCAAATTGCAAACCAATCAGACAGCCTCAAAGACGGATGAATCCAAATCTTAGGGAAATTGTCAAGGAAGAATTGCAAAAATTGTTAAATGTTAATTTCATCTATCCTATTTCAGATAGTCAGTGGGTTTATCCTTTGGTAATTGTGCCAAAGAAAAATGGAAAATGGAGGGTGTGTGTTGACTACCGAGAACTGAATAAAACTACTCTTAAAGATCATTTTCCTTTACCTTTCATAGATCAAGTATTAGATACTTTAGCTGGCAAAAAGTACTTTTCATTCCTAGATGGGTTTAGTGGTTACAATCAAATCCAAGTAGCACTTGAAGACCAAGACAAAACCACATTCACCTGTCCTTGGGGTACCTATGCTTACCGAGTATTTCCATTTGGATTATGCAATGCACCTGCAACATTCCAAAGGACAGTATTAGGAATTTTTTCGGATCTAATACATGACTGTGTAGAGGTGTACATGGATGATTTCACATTTTACGGGAACACATTTGAAGAGGCTTTAGAAAACTTGGAAAAAGTCTTAAAAAGATGTCAAGAAGCAAACCTTTCACTTAGTCATGAAAAATGTTTTATGATGTTTACTGAAGGTATTGTTTTAGGGCACCACATTTCAGGGGATGGGATTAGAGTCGATGAGGCAAAAGTTGAAGTCATTTCTAACCTATCCATTCCAAGTTGTCAAAGAGATGTTAGAAGTTTTCTAGGATTTACAGGGTATTATTGGAGATTTATAGAAAACTTTACCAAGATAGCATCTCCACTCTTCAAATTACTCACCAAAGATTGTGAATTCAAGTGGACTTCTGATTGCCAGTTAGCTTTTGAAACCCTGAAAACCAAAATTTCTGAAGCACCTGTATTAAGGGGACCTAACTGGAAGTTACCTTTTCATATCTCCACAGATGCCTCTGATACAGCTCTAGGAGCAGTATTGGGGCAGAAAGACTTGATTCCCTATGCCATCTATTATACCAATAAAAATTTGACTCCTGCAGAGTTAAACTATACTGTAACTGAAAAAGAGTTTTTAGCTGTTGTTCATGCCATAAACAAATTTAGACACTATATAACATGCTATGAAACTTTTGTTCACACTGATCATTCTGCAATTAGATACTTAATGAACAAATCAATCACTAATGGCAGAGTTATAAGATGGTTGTTGCTCTTACAAGAATTCAACATTACTATTCTAGATAGGCCTGCAAAACAAAACACAGTGGCTAATTTCCTATCTAGACTCCAAAATATCAAAGATGACACTTCGGTTGAAGATCAATTTCCTGATGAATATCTTTTTGCAATCTCTACTCAAACTCCATGGTTTGCCGATATTGCTAATTATTTATTTTTAGGAAAATTTCCTTCAATTATGAATGCAAGGGATAAAAGAAAAATCATTAATGATAGTGCAAATTATTCATGGGTCGCTAATGAGTTGTACAAGACAGGTCCAGATTTGATCATTAGAAGGTGTGTTCGTGAAAATGAGATGCCTGAGATTCTCAAGGCATGTCATGATGAACCTTGTGGCAGACACTTTGCAGATAAGAGGACAGCCTATAAGATCCTTAATCTAGGATATTATTGGCCATCCTTGTTTAAAGATGCTAAGGAGTATGTCAAAAGGTGTGACAGTTGCCAAAGGGTAGGGAAACCTTCTCCTTTAGGTGAGATGCCATTACAACCTCAGGTACACATTGAACCTTTTGAAAAATGAGCTTTGGATTGTGTAGGACCTATTAGTCCTCCATCAAGAAAAAAGAAATATATATTAGTTTGCACTGATTATGTTACTAAATGGGTAGAAGCTAAACCATTACTTGTTGCTAATGAATCATCTGTAGTTAATTTTCTTTTTGAGGATATTTTTACTCGTTTTGGTGTCCCAAGGGAAATTGTTACAGATCAAGGAGCTCAATTTACATCAAGGCTAGTGGAGCAAATGATGTAGAAGTACAAAATCAGACATAGAAAAACTACTCCTTATCATCCACAAGCAAATGGTCAAGTGGAATCTACTAATAAGGTCATTGAAGGAATCCTAACAAAGACTGTTCATTTACATAGAAGAGATTGGGTAGATAGGCTTCCTGAAGCCTTGTAGGCCTATAGAACTACATGGAGAAACACAACAGGCCATACTCCTTATGAGCTTGTTTATGGAAAGCAAGTTTTGTTTCCCATAGAGTTCCAAATTCAAACCTTCAAGATGGCAATTCAGCTAGGACTTGATCTAACGAAGGCACAAAGCATAGACTGAAGCAAATTAATGAATTGGATGAGATCAGACAAGATGCAGTTCAGAAAACAAGTCTAGTCCAACAACAAAGGGCTAGATGGCATGACAAGTACATCAAGGAGAAGAAATTCAAAGAGGGTGACTGGGCTCTCTTGTTTGATTCAAAATTCAAGGATTTTCAAGGAAAATTTCAGACACATTGGCTTGGGCCATATGAAATTGTTCGAATTTTTGATAATGGGGTAGTAAAAATCAGAACTATAGATGAAGAAGAGGTCACTTTTCTTGTGAATGGTCATAGACTGAAGCTATACCACAAGCCACTCTCAAGAGAAGAGTTTGTCAAGAAGTTACAAGAAAGTAATGATGTGAAGTTAATGAAGAAGAGTCTCTCTTCTTCATCAACTTGATTAAAATTTTCTGAAGTAGTTCTTTTTGAAAAAAAGAAAAAAAGAAAAAAAAAGAAAAAAGGTATAAACATGAAAACCAATCATTGATTGGCATGTTTATACAGAAAATATAGGGTGAAAATCAGAGTCTCTCTGACACTCTAACTTTTCCCATTTTTGTTTTTACAAGCAGCTGTTACAAAAAAAATAAAAAAATCATAAGTTCAGATCCATAGTGCTTATGATCCATCTCATTTCATTTCACTCCATTCACTTATTCATCCATACTCCATTTCATTCCATCATTCATATTTCACTGCATTCCACATATCATTCATCTCATTCCATACTCCATCCATCTCATTTTCATGACAAAATTCCAAATTTGATATCTTGTTGTAAATGAATAAAACATGTCATGGATTGTAGGGCAGTTCTTATGTTTTTTCACTCCATTTCATAAACTGAATCCATTCCATTTCATCATCCACTTCATACATATCATGGCTCATCATCCATCTTCATTCATACCATATAACATTTCACCCATATTCCAAAAACACCTCATTCCATGATCAAAATTCTCTACAGGTACATTCTGCAGCTCAACAGACATTCTGCAGCTGATCAGTCTTTCTGCAGCCAGACAGTCTTTCCGTAGCTACAAATCCTGAAGGCATCAATCATTAGACATTAGAATTGCAACAAAATGACCCAGTGTATCCATGAATCAAAAGCATCAAGAAAATTATGAAGACTCTTCCAAAGGTGAACAAAGAAGACAAAGACTACAAAAATCAAATGAAAGGCAGAGGTAACAAGTTTAAATTATAATGGAATTTTATTAAAGTTTAGCATAGTTTTAGTTATGGATTGTTCGAAAAGGTTGTTTTAATTATTTTTATTGATCAAGACCAATAAACCCTCCACAGACTTTGGATTAAAATCTCTCATTTCAAATTTCATATCCGATATCACTTAAGCGGTTAAAATGGCTGAGGTGTTTGAATTCTCCACGTCTCTTAACCAAATCATTCAATGATGATTCTTTTTGCCGTTGTAAAAATCTCCGCCATCTCTTCAATCATTAATTCGTTCCCTCCACCTCACTCCACTACTTCATTCCGTGACCACTGCTATCACTTCATTCTATAGCCGGCATTTCATTCCGTAGACAGAGATATTCTTATCACCGAGAGCAGAGCCAAAGGATATCAGTTTGAATAACATTGAGCATTATCATTGTAAACGCAGAGCAGAGAAAAAGGGTAAACTCAGAGGTATAGCAGCGTGAGAATTTGAAGCCATTTGAATCTGTGGGCAGACAAAGTATCACTGTGGGCAGAGATTGAGCATTACAAGCACAGAGGTATAACAGTGAAGAATTTGAAGTCATTTGTTACCAAGAGACAGAGGTATAGTACTGTGGGAATTTGAAGCTATTTGCCACCGAGAAGCAAAGTATAGCAATGTGGGAATTTGAAGCCATTTATCACTAAGAGACAGAGATACATTAGTGTAGAATTTGAAGCCATTTGCTACTGTCTACCAGAGACATATCAGCTCGAAGTTTGAAATTGTTTTCATTGTCAACCAGAGGCATATTAGTCCGAAATTTGAAGCTGTTGTCATTGTCAATCAGAGGGATATCATTCCGAAATTTGAGGACATTTGTCATTGTCAACCAGAGGTATGTCATTTCAAAATTTGAAGCCATTGTTATCTAGAACTTGAAGCCATTTCAATTCGAAGGTGAAAGTTATTGTTTCTGTGGGTAAAAGAGTGTTAATTTGAACATTAAAGAAACAATTATGGGTTTCATTGTAAGAACAGAACCAGTGGGTTCAAAATACTTAGAAGGCTACCCTCAATGTAAATAAATGTTGCAACAAATAGGATGGCTTCAATTTTTGGAGAAATTTAATGGCTTCCACAAGGAAGTCACTAAAACATTTGCAAGATCATTTCAAGGAACTGAAGTTGAAGTGGGAGATGTCAAATTTACTGTCACTGAAGTTTTCATTGCAGAGGCTACAGGGTTGCTCAGAAATGGAGAGAGATGGTTCAAAAACAAAGAATTCCACAATGAATCCTGGAAGCAAATTCTAAAATCACCAGGTATGGATGTCACTGTATTTAAGAAAGGAATTCCCAGTTCTGCATTGAAAAATAAATGGAGAAACATACTACTTCTTCTGCAAAAATTTATTACATGTGAAGGTAGATATGGGACATTTTATGTCTACCACATTAGACTGATAATGCATTTTCTGGGGGAAGACCTAAACCTACCTTACTTCTTGCTTCAAAGCTTGAAAAAGATGGCTTCCTGTGTTCAACGAAGGGTTCAATTTTTAGAGACAAGCCTATATCATCATGGTTTGGTCAAAATTTTGATTGAACACCATCTAGCTAAAACAAATGATACATGGGACGATTTCTTGATAAGAAATCATTTTGAAGAGCCAAAAGAACCATCACCTGAACCACAGCCCACAAAGAGAAGCAGGAAATGGAGGGCTTCAAAAGTTGAAACTGATAAAACAGTCCAAGAGAGCAGTGAGGAAATCATTTTAGAGAAGTTGACTCAAATCAAGAGACAGCTTAAGGAAGAAAAGGTAGTCAAGAAATCTGCCATGAAGAAAGGAGAGGGATCTTCTCAGCCTAGAAGAAGCCACAAACTAAAGGGGAAACTGAAGAAAACACTAATCAAACAAACAGGGGTAATTAATATAGAAGATGAAGAAACATCCATTGAAGAAGATGTTGAAGAGGATTTTTATGAAGGAACCCCTGAAATTGACCCTGCTCAACAAGAAATATATGACTATGTGGAAACTTTGGAAAGGAGAGCTTCAGAAAGCAGAGAGAGAACCCCTAGTCCTCCACTGTCTGAAACAGATGTATTAAGAAGGGATAGGTATGAGTTGGAATTACTTAATAGACACATCAAAAATGAGAATGAAATTCTCAAGGATCAAGTCAAGCTCAAAACTGATATGAACTCAAACTTATCCCTCCATATAAACAAAGTGGAAAAGACCAATGAGAAGTTGAAGAAAAGGAACAAGAAGCTAATCAGGGCACTCACCAACCTAAGGTTCAAACTTGTTATCAGAAAACCCAGAAGATCTCTAGCTTCCAGACAAAGGAGAAGGAGAGGATTAGATGTCCTTGCAGAAGCCTCTGAGTTCATAAGATAATTTGCATGAGGACATGCAAAGAGACAGCAGTGGGGGTATGTTGAGCCTCAAAATTGTGCTTTCTTTCATTCCATTTTACCTCATTTTCCTTTGTCCATTTCTATCCTAGACCCAATTGATCAATGAATATAGTTAAAATTACTTCTAGAATGATTTACATGACTGACTTGCTAAGTTTTTTTATTTTTTCCATTGTAAAGAATTTTGACCGGAACTAGCTGCAGAATGCAGACATTCCGTAGCTAACCGGCGATTCTGCAGCTGTCTTCACGTTTGAGTATGTTCCAGGTGGCCTCTCAAGAAAAACCGCGTATGGGCATAATCCACGTCATGTCTACATGGTTCGTTGCTCATCATGGAGGAAGAAACGAATTCTGGGCATGGTTTTGGAACATGGGAACACATTTAGGAAGGAAGACTTCTATTAGGACTGTCTCAGTCTAGATGTCTTTTCCTTTTCACGCAGCCACTTCAAGAGTCCTAATGTGATTCCGATAAGGAAAGACAGTGTTCCTGAATTGTTGCAAATCTTGTTATTTACATTTGTTATATAAACACTTGGGAAACCGAGAGCTATGTTAGAGATTTTATGTTAGATTTGATGCTAAATTTTGCTTAGATTCTGTGCTACATTTCTGAAGACGCAGAGTGCTATGTTCAAGTTATTTCATCTTTAATGAAGCAGACAGTGTTGTTTTGAAAGCGTTGATTTAATTTGGAGTTGAATTTCGTCAGGTGGTAGAGGGAATTAGCTACTGTAGTTATACTCATTCTAACTCTTCCACAAGAAGACACTCTTCCAAAAGATTATAATGATGAATGGGAAAAGGCTATAGTATTGTAGGATTTAGTTGTAGTTTTTGTTGTTCACTATCACAGTTACACTTGTTCTAATCACTCTTCCACAAGAAGAAACTCTTCCAAGAAACTATTAAGATGTTCAAGACATGACCGTGATAATGAATGATTTAGTTGTGTGTTTGCACTAAGTACCATCTCTGTTCTTGCTCTTAAACGCTTGTCCAAAACATCATAATGACGAGTAGGATATGGATATGATATATTAGTTTTTCATTGCTTTCAGTCCTTTATGTTTGTATTTGCACTCAATTACACAGTCAGAATTGTTCTAACTCTTCCAAAAGAAGGAACTCTTCCAAAATATCAATAATGATGGAAAAACATACTGTATAATTCCATAGAATAATGCATGGTAGCTTAGTTAGAATGCTCCGGAGTTTAATTGCACTTAATTCATGTTCAGTTACTTTGTTTTGAGTTTGAGGATGACTGTAGTTCAGCATTGTTTTGGATTAGTGGCATCTTAAGTTCACTCTTAGATTAACTCATTGCATTGCATTTCATATTCAGATTGTCATTCACTGCACATTAGATTACTTCAGTTGTTAAACTTAACAAAACAGCCTTCATTATTCACACATCTCTTCTTGTTATAAAATCCATAATTAACCCATCACTACATGAACAGAAGACCACATCATTTTAAGGCCTGAAGTACCTCTGCAATTTCCTCATCATTTCATAAACAAAGCTCTCCCTCAAAAGACTACTTTGAAAAGAAATCAATAACTCTTGAGTAAGGTTTTGTGACATTCAATTAAATTGCAGAATAGAGTTAGGAATTATCTTTAGAGTAGAAAATCTTATGATGATATCAATGTTTTACTCCAAACATACTTCAACAAATCTCTAATCAAGTTAAGATGTTGCATCATTATGAGTTAGTTGTTTAAACTGTTTAATTAGGAAGATTTGCATGCTTAGTTGACCATGTTTCAAGCTCTCTCTCAAATGCCTTTGATGAAAGAATTTGACAAGTTTAGTTTGTGTTTTGAATCATTTGCTTAAAATTCATTATCAAGCTCTGCTTTCACTTAGTCATAGTTTAGATTTGATTCTGCTTCAGTGTTTCCAATTGCATTTGTTATTTGTCATCTATCAATTAGGTCTCACTCTGTTTTTAATCATTAGCTTCCTTCCATCAGTTTTCTAGTCATTTTTCTTGTGAACATAAAAACACCAAAAGACCAAAAACATCATAAATCATCACAAAATACCAAAAACATCACAAAACACTACACACAACGCGTTAAGAAACAAGCACCTAGGTACATACAGTACACTTCACTTCAGCAGTTTACAAATCCTGATTGACAATTAAATGAGCTCAGTTTAGGAGACTAGATTGAGACCAAACACGTGGTTAGCCATTACGTCGCAATTCTGACACTTCAATAAAGTGTCGAAAGAGCGACACATTTTCCGATGTTTCCAGACGGTCGTCTCTCTTCCGACGTTATTCCAAAATGTCGCTCTTCCAACGAAAACAAGACATTGCTCTTCTGACGAACAACAAAACGTCGTTTTTCCGACGAAAAATAAAACGTCGCTCATCCAACGAAAAATAAAGCATCGCTCTTCCAACGAAAAAAAAAAATGTCGCTCTTCCTCGACGAAAAACAAACGTCGCTCTTCTGACGAAAAAAAACGTCGCTCTTCCGACGGAATGCAAGTGTCGCTCTTCCTCGACGAAAAAAAACGTTGCTCTTCCGACAGAATGAAAACGTCGCTCTTCCGACAGAAACTAAGAAATATTTATAAAAAAAAATTTAGATATCCTGCCTTCTTGAGTTGCAGTTTCACTTAAGATTTCAGCAGATAATTTTGGACTTGTATGAAAATACAATAAATAACTTTGGGAGCAACCAGCGAAATACCATAATATCATAAATTTAAGGTTCAAAATCTGGGCTAAGTGGTTCTGCCTTGGATCTTTACCTGTAATTGAATGCAAATAGTAATTCAGATTTGGTAGCTTCCATTGTAATTATGAATACTATTTTAATTTTTTATCATGTTTCAAGACTCCAGATTAGGTTAGGAAATTGCGATGACAGACAGGGATCACTTATTAGTGGAAAAAAAAAACCACAGTTACAATCATGCATTAGTGAATCTATCAATTGCCCTACCAAAATAACTACTTCACAAGATCAAATAAATAAGATAAACCTCAAACACTTGAATGTTGCACAAACACCAAATTATTGAACAACATATACATATATGTCTAACAAATTAGATGCTGATAAGCCCATCAAACAGATCATTAAAATTGTAAGCAAGACATGAACGTTCAAGAAGCCTTTCAAATTCTTAGGAACATCGAGGCAAATTAATGATATGGTACTTTTATCTTAATATAAAATACAATAATAGTTTGTACATAAAAGTGGAGGATTTAAATTATTTTAAAAACAAAAATTTAAAACATGTATTATTTTCAATATGTTATTCCATTATATTGGCAGAGAGATGTCATAACTTTATGTGCTCTTGGCTAACAAAAAGATTCCAGTACTTATTTTTGTTTGTCCTTACATACTAGTTTTCAAAGTGAAAGATTATAAAGGGTTGATTTTGGGGCAAATATAAAAAAATAGAAAATATAATGGAAATGCCAATGCTAATCAAATTCCCTGCAGTTCTCATTCTGATATTCTCACCTGATGATATCCCGGTGGCAAGTTGTAAATAACCTGAAAAATAGATGGGCATCCCTCAACAAGAGACATTAGCAAGGTGTCAACCCACCTGCAACACATAATATAAATGCTTAGTGCTCATAATAGATCCATGCTTTTTTCAAACCAATTATTTGACAAATGTAGCATTCTCTTTCTGTCATTCATGAGTCACCCTCCATTGGATGTGATCTCTTTTACACTGTTTGCAGGCATATAGTAGAACCAAAATGTGAAAATAAAAGTTGTAATAGAATGAATCTATAAGACATAACTCACTTCTAGAAATACCAAACTGAAAACTTTCAAACTCTGCAATCTAACACCTCACTCACCCGAAGAAAGGTAGCATTTAACATGTAAGAAAAATTGATGTAAGCACTCCATATCATATTACAGACAAGATAGCATGGCTTCTTCTTTCCTACATGTAATAATACAACTACATGGTTATTATATTCAATGCTCTAGATTCCAGATGAAACTGGAAAAATAATATTACACCAAGAATCATAAATAGGATATAAAAAGGACCAGAAGAGCAGCATTAACAAAGCAATTGACTAAAATTATTACTAGATAGACATAGAAGATTCTTCAAATACTTTGACTCAGAAGATGTACCAGTACTACAATTCCTTTGACTCAGAAGATGTACCAATACTACAATTTCTAAATTCATCAACTGGACTTTCCCCACCCCAAAACCTTCTCGAGATTCTCAGACTCTCAACTCTTCAACTTAGAGTAATAAAACTCAAACTAACTATGAATATACACTCAATTTATGCATTGCATGAAGAAGCATTCAGACTAACTAATTATAAAAGAGCAGATCTATAACTAGCCTTGTAGATTTGAGACCACGAACTCCGTCAGACTCAATTAATGGTTAGCCTGGAAGACCTTCATAAATGATACCAGTTTCTCCACCCCTGCCAATGGCATTGCATTATAAATTGAAGCCCTCATTCCTCCCACAAATCGATGTCCCTTAAGTTGCAACATGCCCTCACTTGATGCTTGTTTGATAAAGTCACTCTCAAGCTCAGACTTCTCGAGTGTAAATGGAACATTCATCAAAGACCTGACTGATTTCTCCACTGGGCACCGATAAAACCCATTGCTCGCATCGATCGCCTCATAGAGAATCTTAGCCTCCTGAACATTTTTCTTCTCTATTTTTCTCAATCCCCCCTGTGCAAGGAGATCCTCAAACACCAGGCCACACATATAGATTGTAAAGAAAGGTGGGGTGTTGTACAAAGACTTTTTCTCAGTGTGAATTTTGTAATCCAGCATGAGGGGGGTGCTCTGTTGAGCGTTTCTAATGAGGGGGGTGTTCTGTTGAGCGTTGCCAATAAGGTCATTTCTGATTATAACAATGGTTACCCCTGCTGGCCCGACGTTTTTCTGAGCTCCAGAATAGATGACCCCAAATTTAGAGACATCCACAGGCTTAGAGAAAAAGTTAGACGACATGTCAGCGACCAGAAAGGTAGTGTCCCCTTTGGGCGTAGGGTAGTCCTTAAACTCAACACCATGAATGGTCTCATTGGCACAAATATGCAAATATTTTGCATTTGGGCTTAATTGTATTTCCTCCTCAGAGGGTATTCTTGTATACTTAGTAGCCTTTCCAGACCAAGCCAGATTGGCCTTGCAAAACCTCTGACCTTCTTTGAAGGCCTTATCATCCCATGATCCAGTCACAATATAATCTGCTGTATCTTCTACACCAAATAAATTTAACGGCAAACAAGAAAATTGTGTTGAAGCCCCACCCTGAAGGAAAAGGACCTCATAATTTGCAGGAATGCTAAGAAGCTCACGCATATCAAATTCAGCCTTTTGTATAACAGAAGTGAACTCCTTACCTCTGTGGCTCACCTCCATTATGCTCATCCCCGAGTCCCTCCAATTGAAGAGCTTTGCCTAAGCTTTTTTTATAACATTTGTGGGTAGAGTCGTTGGCCCTGCAGCGAAATTGAACACGCAACCTTCATCCTGCACTAGATCTGAGAATCCTATCATGGGGTTGCAGAAGATGGTGCCACGGTTGTGCATGTGATAGACAGGTTTTTGCGTGATGGGTCGTGGGTTTTTTCTCTCAAGTATAAGGATGGTGTGCATAGCTTGGTACCTGTGATTGAAGACCAACATGGGCATAAAGGGTTATCAGTTTGACAGAAAGGGTTAATGAGTTCAGGATTCAGAAATGGGCATATCAGCGAACTAAAACAAAGAGAAACAAAACAACCATTGTCGTGGATGCAAACAAGAACTTCTTAGAATAACATAGACAAAATAACCAAATGGGAATATCAGCAAAAAGCCAACCAAAAATTCTCGTAGCTAATAAAATGCACCATAACCAAATGGGCAGAAGTAGAAAGTAACAAAACCAAATGGGCAAACAAATAACCAAAGAAACCTAAAGGGAATTGCATTATCATTGGATAAACACAAAAACTTAACTTACCGCATCCTTCCTCCAAACCTGAGACAGTATGGCAGTATGGCTGCATCCTTCCTCCAAACCTACAATAGTATGGTTGCATCCTTCCTCAAAACCGGCGACAATATGGCCGCATCCTCCCTCCTTCCCTGGAAAAACCATGCAACTAGAGGGAAATTAACGAGGGAAATTAAAACTTTTGATATTTGAAAATTTTAGACATTTTGAAGAGGGAAATGAACGAGGGAAATTAAAACTTTTGATATTTGAAAATTTTTGACATTTTGAAATGAAATACGTGTGTTTTTTAAGGCCACTCAAATTCCATTAAATAAAATGTGTGAGACTTTTCTTGGGGTTAATAAGGGATTTGGGTAAATAAGTGGTATTGTTGATTATAAATAATTATTAATGAGGTTAGATATAAGACATTTATTTAAATTATTAATTATATAAAATTGTTGAATTTTTATTTCATAAACTAGGGATTTTGGTTGATTTTTTAATCTAATTATGTGATATTAAAGATGAATTATGGTAACTTAAAAATAAGTTTTATGTGGTTAAAAGTGAAGTAGTAATGTTATGGTATGAATGATTATTTTTAGTGAAATTTTTGGTTTAGTAAGGATAACTCATCTGTGGACATTTTCCATGATTTTTAAGATGAAGTCAATATAGGAAAGGTGATACTAATTAAAGGGCTCCCACATGCTTTAGAAATTTTATATCTAATGGTTTATAAATATTAGAGGTGGAAAAATATCCTAAGCTCTAGAGCTAAGTTTGTTCCAACTTAGCTATATCTTGAACAACAAATTGTTGTTGATGTCAAGGATATGATAGAAATTTGGTGGGTTGTAGGGTAGTCTTGTCATGAAATAAATGTAATGTAGTTACTAGGTAGGTAGGGGGAACCATTTTGGTGGAACTTGGCCATAAATGGGACATCTATCCATGCATAGTTTTTTAAGAACAAATACACCTAGTGGATTATCATTGTACGAGAATCACTTTAGGATCTGCTCTAGAGCTAAGTTTGTTCCAACTTAGCTATATCTTGAACAACAAATTTTTGTTGACGTCAAGGATATGATAGAAATTTGGTGGGTTGTAGGGTAGTCTTGTCATGAAATAAATGTAATGTAGTTACTAGGTAGGTAGGGGGAACCATTTTGGTGGAACTTGGCCATAAATGGGACATCTATCCATGCATAGTTTTTTAAGAACAAATACACCTAGTGGATTATCATTGTATGGGAATCACTTTAGGATCTAGGCTACTGTGCACACACTAACTAAAGGGATATTAGTGAAACCCACAAAAGTATTATAGGTGCTTTTATATAAATAGGTGTTCTTGTGCTCTCATTGGTTAGTTATGGGAAAATGACAATAAAGTAAGAGAAGTTATAGGTTCATTTATAGAAATAGGTTTTCTTGTGCTCTCATTGGTTAGGTATGGGAAAATGATAATAAAGTAAGAGAAGGATTTGACTATTGGACAATTAGAGGAATGATTCCACACAAAACCAAGCGTGGTGCTGCAACACTTTCTAGGCTAAGGGCTTTTGAAGGGGTTCCCCCACCATATGACCGGAAGAAGGGAATGGTCATTCCAGATGCTCTGAAAGTGTTGAGGCTTCAACCAGGCCACAAGTATTGTCTGCTTATAGAAAGGCTTTCCAAAGAATTTCGCTGGCATCACTATGACACTATTACGGAATTAAAAGGGAAGAGAAAGGCAAAGGCTCAGGTATCATATGAGAGAAGGAAGCAATTGGAAAAATTGAGATCAAAAGCAGTGGAGTTAGCCGAAAAGCAGCTTGACCCAGAGATGGATAAGATAAAACTTGACAACATATTGGTCAATTTCCTTGACCATTTATTGGTTATTCAGAAGGAGTATGAACACACCACCTTTAATATCAAGGTAACCCCTAGCAGATCAAGGGCTATAAGTTGTAGTTTTCGTCTGAACATCAACATACCACAACCATGCTTACAACCATGATATGTTTTTTAAGGAGGAGAAATCTCATTGAGATCAACATCAACAATCCATTGCAAAAAAAAAGTACAACTTGTGGTGATTCCAGATGAGCATAGATGAATAGCTACATTAATAGATTTCGAATGTGGAAATTATGGAGGAAAAAGATGAAATTCATCTTCCTTTTGCATTTGAGCGAGAGGAAAATCAATCATCAATGAAAATTCAAAATTTTCAAGCTGAGCAAGATCAACCAAATTGGGGGCAGATTTTGGGGAACCTTCGTAAGTGAATGGGGCCTATGTGATATGGCTACGAGTTATCTACCCCCACACAATCCATATGAAAACAGTAAACATTGTAGGCATAGGGTTAATTAACCCCACACATAGGGATTACATAGGTTTTGTTACCACGCCACATGCTCATGAACTGAAATCTCTCTTTATTGTCAATATGTGCATATGCAGCAACAAGACATCTATTCAATTTTACTGGTTTGGTGACTCTTATAAGAACCATGCCAGACATGTAATATTTTCAGATAATGAGGATCGCAACATTATCTTAATCTCCAGGCATTAGGGATTACAGAGGTTTTTTTCACACGCCTCCACCCTTCTAAATTCAGCGTGTAGACATATTCTAGGATTCTAGAGGAGATCTTCCTCCACCCAAATAGCCATGAGGGATTCCATAGGTTTTGGTTCCACACCTCCACCCTTCTATTTAATTAGGAATCAGCCTAGATAACCAAGCAATAGCCATGCTTAATGAAAGGCGAAGGGCTCCAAGTCTTGCAGCTCCATCCCACGACCGAACGAAGGCACAACTAGCTAGAGAGCAACTGGAAAATGGGCCGCACGAACGTGCACAGGGCACCTGTGCAGTCACAACTTAGCAAATTTGATATGCTCGCCCTCAAACAAAACGACCCAACCTGAACGCGTTTGGGCGAGCACCCTCACACGGTGCACACGACTGAACGAAGGCACAAGGGAGCAAACGGAAAACGGACTACACGAATGTGCAAAAGGCACCTGTGCCGTCACAACTTAGCAAATTTGATACAGCCACCCTCAAACGAAACAACCTGACCCAACTCGAACGCGTTTGGGCGAGCACCCTCACACGGCGCGCTCAACCGAACGAAGGCACAAGGGAGCAAATGGCAAACGAGCCGCACGAACGTGCACAGGGCACCCCTGCAGTCACAACTTAGCAAATTTGATACGGCTGCCCTCAAACGAAACGAACCGACCCGAACGCGTTTGGGCGGGCACCCTCACACAGCGCGACACGACGCGCACAACTGAACGAAGGCACAAGGGAGCAACTGGCAAACGGCCCGCATGAACGTTCACAAGGCAGCCGTGCGGTCACAACTTAGCAAATTTGATGCGGGCGCCCTCAACCGAAATGACCCAACCCAAACGTGTTTGGGCGGGTGCCCTCAACCGAAACGACCCGACCCGAACGCGTTTGGGTGGGCGCCCTCAACCGAAACGACCCAACCCGAACAGGTTTGGGGGGGCGCCCTCAAACGAAACGACACGACGCGCCCGATTGAACGAAGGCACAAGGGAGCAAATGACAAACGAGCCGCACGAACGTGCATAAGGCACCCATGCGGTCACAACTTAGCAAATTTGATACGGCCGCCCTCAAACGAAACGACCTGACCTGAATGCGTTTGGGTCAGCGCCCTCACACGACACGCACGACCGAACGAAGGCACGAGGGAGAAAACAACAAACGGGCCGCACGAATGTGCAAAAGGCACTCGTGCAGTCACAACTTGGTAAATTTGATACGACCGCCCTCAAACGAAACAACCTGACCCGACCCGAACGTGTTTGGGCTGGCGCCCTCACACGACGTGCCCGACCGAACGAAGGCACAAGGGGGAAAACAGAAAACGAGCCACACGAACGTGCACAAGGCACCCCTGCGGTCACAACTTAGAAAATTTGATACGGCCGCCCTCAAACGAAACGACCTGACCCAAACGCGTTTGGGCGGGTGCCCTCACACGGCGCATTTGGGTGAGCACGACCGAACGAAGGCACAAGGGAGAAAATGGCAAACGGGTCGCACGAATGTGCAAAAGGCACTCGTGTGGTCACAACTTAGAAAATTTGATACGATTTCCCTCAAACGAAACAACTTGACCCGACCTGAACGCGTAATTTGGGCGGGCGCCCTCACACGGTACGCTTCACCAAACGAAGGCACAAGGGGGAAAACGGAAAACGAGCCACACGAACGTGCACAAGGCACCCCTGCGGTCACAACTTAGCAAATTTGATACAACCACCCTCAAATGAAATGACCCGACTCGAACGCATTTGGGCGGGTGCCCTCACACGGCGCGACACGGCGCGCACGACCGAACGAAGGCACAAGGGAGAAACCGGCAAACGGGCCGCACGAACGTGCACAGGGCACTCGACTCTTCTTATGAGAACTCTTCAATTTGAGAATAACCTTGTACCAAGTGTACAATTATGAATACCTCCCTAGTTAAGAGGGAGTGTTGGAAAATGTAACCAGTTTCGAACTTCACAATAGTCAATGTACTCAAATTATTATATATATTTTATTTTCCAAGAAAAAAGAAGAAAGACAAATATCATTTTTGAGCATGGGATTCATGCCCTAGTTTGATGATCATCTAGGTAAAGCATGTTCTTCATACTTCTAGGTTTTGTCCATTGTTATGTACCTTGTGCTTCTAGGTTTTGTCCTTTGTTATGTACCTTGTGCCTGCAAGGATTGCCATTGATCTCAGACATTTACCTTAGTTTAATTTTCTTTTTAAATTTAACCTCTTGCTACATTGTTTATAAAATATATAGAAACTCTTTCTAATGTATTTCATTGTCCTTATATTTCTCTTCATTATTGCCTACCACATCCCCCCACTCCTCCTATCAGTGTTCCTTTGCACCTCTCAGTGCAATTGCTAGTATAATTTTTCTTTTGCACAGAAATTTCGTCCAATGAAAGTGAAAAAAAATTTCATTTACTAACGTGGACTAATGAAAGGGATTCTAATTGAATTTTTTTAGATAATTTATTATTGAAATTGATGATTTGTGATTGTTATTTAAGGATAAAGGGATTGTTAAAGAGGGTGATGTTGAGAAGTTTATATGGGTTTTGAAAGATGGTGTGGTTTTCTAATGTATGAATGTCTTTTGATGGAGACCATGTTATTTTGTAAAATATTGTAAGTGTGTTGATAGAGGTTGTATCAATAATGAATTAGATGGACCATGTAATAGGGTGACTATATTGTTTAAGGGTTTAGATCTTATGCTATGGAGGGAAGTATTGTTGGGAGGAGCCCATGTGGCCGAGAGTAGTCATTGTAGGGAGAGAAAATGTTGGATGGAATGTTTCTTTTATATCTTCCTTAATAGGTTACAACATTTAAAAATAGATTTTTTAAGGTGATTATCTCTCCATGTAAAGGATTTGTGGACCATTGGTATGGTGTGGTGGAGTTCACCATCTCCAACGTCAAATCACCTGTAGCTAGTAAATGTACATAGATGTAGCATCACAATATCTATATAAACCAATGGTGTAGTATATTTATTATAACATTCTATAGCTAGTAAATGTACATAGTAGCATCACAATATCTATATAAACCAATGGTGTAATATATTTATCATAATTAATGTTATAGAAGCATAAACAATTATTATGCGACAAAAGGTTATAAATTGAAATTTAGATTTACCTTGTAATAATGATAAGTAATGTTTTTTCCCAAAAGTTATAATTTATCACTCTAAGATATAGTTTTAAATATTTTATTATATTTCTATTCATAAATTTCATATTTATATTAATAAATATTTATCATTTTAATTTTAATTACGTTGTAAGGCACTCACCTTATAGAATCATATGTATGATTTGATACAATGGGTATTGGCCATTAGATGGTGTAAATTACCATCAAATATCATGCCATTGTAGAATTTTTGGATTCATATGTGAGGCATGGGATTTGATGACGTTTCTAAAATATACGTTGGTCTTGCGACAGTTTGGAGCAAAATGTCGCAAGATGGACGTATATTTTAGAAACGTCGCATTTCCAACGTTTTCTCCAAACCGTCGCAATACCGACGAATATGTTAGAGACGTCGCTCTTCCGACGTTTTGTCCAAAAAACGTCGTAATATCGACGAATAGTTTAGAACATTGCATTTCTGACGAAATTCATAAATGTCGCAAAAGCGATGATGTCCCTAAACGTCAATATAGCGATGGTTGTTGGCGGGATTTGAAAAATTGATAAAAATTGGGGAAATTTCCGACGTTACGACAAAAGTGTCGGAATTTTGACCAAATGTACTAGTGATATAACAAGTTACTACCGTACATGACTAAACCAAGCATGTAGATATGACTAAACTAATTAAATAACATCTATCTTGTATGTAACCATAACATTAATAATAATGTACATAAACCTAATGCATATAGTAATCCATCAACTAACATACCTACATGCCCAACATCTAAACCTGTATGACGACATGATCTCGCCTCAAGGTACAATGTTGCAACTTCACTTTGGTGGTCTGCATCTCTTGCTCTATCTTAGCCAACAAATTAGCATCATAACATACCAATATCATCAGGATCACCTAATGCATAACCATACCAAATTCATTCCATGAACTAATGTATGACAACCTCAACCAAAACAATGCAAACTTGACCATATGCACCCACTTGACATGTATAACCAATCATGAACGACCAATGCATGTTCAACATATAAAATCACACAAGCAATCATACATGGACAACACACAAGCATGACCAATCCATGACCTAGCATAAGCAAACAATGCATACATAACATGTAGTGACATGTAAGCAAGCATACATGATCAATACATAAGCAAGAACAACATATTATCAGTCATACCCTCATGACAACATGTCAACAACAACACCATCAACACTTGCATAGAGACACCACTGCCACCATGGCAAAAAAAACACGAATGCAATAAACACATATAGACCAAAATTATATTACACATGCATTCAACCAACATAAACACATGATCCACACACCACCCATCGGTCCAAGAGTTGAACCATGCTCTAATACCACTCTATAACACCCTCTTCCCACTTCTACCCAAGTAACCAAACAACTGGGATAAACATGTGAGGAGAGGATACTAATATGAGATTCAACCTCCTAGATGACTTTGAGGAAGTGGAACTGACGGAACCATGACAACCATGCCTTACACTGCATCATTAACATCCCTAGGATGTAACCCAACCTTCGAGGGCCTTGTTCCTTGAGGGGGAGGTGATTTCTAACCCCTTTGAGGCATAACTGCAGGCATGTAAGGAATAGCGAGTGGTTATAGACCCTTCGACACAGGTTTACCTTGGTATGGTAGTGGTTATGGCCCCAAAATTCGCTCGGCCTACAACTCGGGGAGTCATAAAGCACATTTTTAGCCCATGAGCCTAGGTCACTACCTAGAACTTCTAA